>SSNQ01000203.1:545134-563576 GCA_006942095.1 Nothobranchius kuhntae | reverse complement strand
GTGCGACTGTTCGGCTGCATGGGTAGCAAACTCCGCGAGCCTGGCATCCGTCCATACGTACGATGATCCGCGCCGAGTATACATCCGCGCCAACCAGGTATCCATCCGCGCAATGTGAAAGTCATCATAGCTTATAGACCCAGATCCCAAACCAACTTTGAGAATAGATTAACGGCGGCATTTTTTTATCGTGCGATAAGAGTCTGGCTTTGCCGCAGCGCGTTAACGCCGATAACGGCCCACCCCTAATAGTCAGAAATTAAATAGACTAGACATCTCCGACCCTTACCATGCCCCTGGGATACTTTTTAAGAACGCCAGAAGCTGTCAGAGCGGACTTCTTACCGGACCTGGCCAGGGAACGCTTTGGGATGTCCCAGGAGGAGCTGGCCCAAGTGGCTGGGGAGAGGGACGTCTGGGCATCTCGACTTGGGCTACTGCCCCCGCAACCCGACTCCAGATACGCGGATGAAAATGGATGGATGGACAAATAACATAGATTTACATGTAAGTAGTTTAAATAGAGTGCTGTGCTGTTTGAATGTATAAACTGAATGCCAAGAAAAATCACTAGTCTGATTTTTTTCTGTGAATAAAATAAATATGTCAGGCAGGAGCGTCTCAGGATCTGTCTGAGATCTGACTCAGTGAGACAGAAAATAGCAATCCAAAGTGCTTTTTATGTGTGATCTGACAACTGACCAACCATTGCTTAAAAATTAAATACAGCTTAGCCGGTTAATTGCTGTGATCATAAAACACGTAAACGGCAGCACGCAGAAATCACGAGGCAATGTTTTACGTGATGTTTACTTGTTGCTATGAGTAATAAGACAGAAAAAGCCACGCCAAATTAAGTTTGGGAAACCCACTAAGAATCGTAATAAAAGCATTTAAAATAAATACCATACACAGTTGAGGAAATGTTGGTTTAAGTACCTGATATGAAGTGGTTGCTGCATAAGCGAAAACCTTTTCTCTCGGGATCCCACAGTTTCATTTTAGCTCGGCCACTAGCGCGTTTTATTACAATGATCCAACGTTTGCGGTGCTCCGGATCTTGGGGAATCCTGTAGATGGCTCATTCCTTATGTCGTCCCCGTCTGTTCTGGCATTCTGGGGCACAACAGGAATCTACCATATTTCCCGTTTGATTGAGTTTTCTGACAATAACAAATAGTCCAGCTGCGGGCTTCTGCCTGTCAATATGGCGCGGTTGCGATTTGAACTGTTGCATGCCGGGAGAAGTGACGTCAACTCCCGGAGCTCTATAGGATAACAAAACAAAGGGAAGCAACAAAACAAAACAAAACCAAATAAGGAAAACAAAATAAGCAAAGTAATAGGGAATATTATCCACTTCCATAACTTGTCACCACTAACTATGAAAGCTACATCAATCACAAATCAAGCAATAGAAAAGGGGTAAACCAGGAAAGGTGATTATCTCAGTAGTCATAAGGGCCAATAGGTTACAAATCAATTAACTCAAGGCAAAAATGATAAGCATCAAAACAAGAAAAATAATAAGTAAAGTAACGAACACTACGATCAGATATAGAAGTCCTGAATCAACATGATAAGGCAAACACAGCGGGAGGTGCTGCAATCATTTGTCTGTTGCGGATTGTAATCTCAATCCTGTTAACTTGTCCAAAGAATCATTCCATACAAAGTTCAATACAAAAATCAGCAAAATAAGAAGAACAAATAAAATAAACACAATAAGTCAAACACAACTGACAATATCTTACAGCAGTTCACAGAGATAGAAAATGGAATCAGCTAAATCAACACAATTATAAACTTAAGAAAAGCTATTTCATACATATTGAAATTAATTTACTGTGATGCACAATTCTACGACTAATGGCAGTTCCTGTAAGGAGCTTGGGAAGGGTCAGAAAAACCATATAATACACAGAAAACATCAGTTCGGTGTATGGAAACATCAGGTGAATTTAGTTTAAAACTCCCAAGTAGCAGATGAATCTTTCTTTGAATGAGGAAAAATGAAGGTGTAATATTAATTACGCAGCTCTAACTATGGCAGAGCTGAGGCAAACCAGGCGTTCTTCATCAGAGGGCTTGTCCGTGGACTGAGAGTCCCGGTTGGACAATAGGTTTGTAAGTCTGAGTCCTCTTCCGTCGATCAGGATGGTTCCAGTCTTACTTTGGTAAGTATCTTGAAGTTCAGGTCCGGAGCGTAATAACGTAGTTCGGAACATGAAGCGCAAAGTTTAACTTCTCAATAGGAAGACTTCAGGGTCCTTCCGTGGCGTGTCGAGGCGGTTGTCCAATTGTCAGGGAGCTGATCTTGTCCCCGAAAAGGTCCTACAGGTCCTTGACCGTGAAACCAGTCTGGAGATTTGGATGCATGTGCTTGAAGTAGTTATCCTTTTCCAGCATCTCTTCTTCGCTGTCCTGTTGTAGATGCGTCCAGGGGTCTTCAGCCGAGGTGGATGGGCGAAGTGTTGTGTTAGTGTTTTGTTTTGTCCTTTTGGTATGATTTCCAGTATGTCGTCTATGTAGCGTTTCAGCGGGCAGCAGAGGGCGACAACGTCTTCTGCTGCCCGCGGATAAATGGAGGAGGAAGTGACACCACCATCAGCGTCAGTCTGAGGAAGTTTGCAGCGGCAAACGAAACGTAGCGGGAAAACAGGTAAACAAAACTGCTCTGTGTTTTAAAAAAGAACTACAGCATGGATTTAGAGATACGACACAGCAAGAACACACCTAAGATGTTCAAAGAAAAATACGGACAACAAGGAACGAAGGACTTCTGCCGTTTTGAGCGATTACATCAAAAACGCGCACGTCTAAGAAACCACCTTCGCTTCAGTTTAAGATGCCGGGATGAAAACATCACACCCACAAGCCTACAGCTGAAAACACCGATCCGGACCAAGACAGCACAAAATATAATAGAAAGAGCACAGAGAGCACTGCTCAAGGAGAGGATAAGAAACGTCATAACCAAACAGAAGCAAGTAGAAGATGAACTGGAAAGAAGACACCTGGACTTAAAAAGGAATTACAAACTTGATGAACAAATGGAGGAACTAATTAAAGGACACATGATGGAAAAAGAGGAAAAGGAGTTCACAAAAATAAAAGAAAGAAGTTAAACAAACTCATAAACAAGAAAAAGAGTTAGGAAATACAAGATAACTCCACTCCAAACTCATGGGTATGTAATATTTCACAATACGAACTAACAGAAGCAGAAGAGAGCATATTAAAGAAAGGTTTAAACTTTGTAGTCACACCAAAAGAAATACCATATGATGAATTCATTGTAGCAACAGAATTAGCATGTCAACAGCTCACAGAAGAGGGAAAGAAAGCAGAACTTAGAAATAATGTAGTTGGGATATTAAAAAAAACAGCCAAATTCAACACAGCAATATTATGAAAGAAGAACAATCAGCCATGACAGCATTATCCAAAAACGAACAGACAATTATTCTACCGGCAGACAAAGGAAGAACTACAGTAGTTATGGACAAAGAAAAATATAAACAACAGATGAAACAAATGTTAGAGGACAAAAATACATACAAAATACTTAAAAAGGACCCAACAGAAAGCATTAAGAAAACATGGAAAACATTACTGAAGCCTCTACGAGAAAAAGGCTAAATAACGGAAAAAATGTACAAACACTGGATTCCTACAGCGAACATAACACCAAGAATATATGGAACGCCAAAAATACACAAACAAAACACCCAACTTAGACCAATAGTTGACAGCATAGGTACACCAACATACAACATGGCAAGAGATATCAGCAAAATCATCAGCCCGTTATTAGGAAACACAGACCAACACTGCAAAAATAGGATAGAACTGGCAAAAGAACTGAAGGAGATTACAATAGAAGACAACGACATACTCATCTAACATGACGTCACATCCCTGTTCACAAAAACACCAACCCAACAAACCATAGACGTAGTAGTTAACAGAATCAGACAGGACAAGACTTTACGCAAAAGGACAAACCTCACAGCAGATGACAGCACAACTGATAGGACTGGTAGCTAACTCCACTTACTTCACATATGATAACACAATATACAAACAACTGGAAGGCTTCGCCATGGGTAACCCGTTATCAGCCACCCTGTGCGAGTTTTTCATGGAAGACCTAGAACAAAAAGCCGTAGCCACTGCCCCCCCCCCCAAACTGCAAAATAAAACTATGGAAACGCTAGACGACATACTGGAAATCATACCAAAAGGACAAACCGAAACACTAACACAACACTTGAATAACATTGACGACACAGGCAACATAAAGTTCACTTATGAGACAGAAACAGAAGGCAGTATAGCATTTATGGACATGAAAATAACCAGGCAGACCGACGGGACCCCAAATATAAACACACATAGGAAACCAATGCACACAGACCAATATGTATTATGGACATCAGAACACCCCACCATACACAAAATGTCAGTAATCAGAACATTATATCACCGAGCAAACATAATAACAGAAGGAAGAGACCATAAACAAGAGGACAAACACATACAACATGCTTTAAAGACCTGCGGATACCCGACATGGGCAATAAACAAAGGCAAACAACAAACAACAACAACAGAAAAGAACAACCTAAGCAAAGAACCAGAAACCCAGAAAGACAAGAACCAAAACCAGTGATAACCTTACCATACATTAAAGGCATAACAGAAAAAACAAGAACAACAATGAAAAACACAACATAAACACACCAACAAAGCCATACACAACAGTTAGAAACAGACTAGTACACCCAAAATACAAAATATCAGCTGGACTTAAATGTGGAGCCATTTCCGAAATCCCATGAAAACTCTGCAATAAAACATACATAGGAGAAACCGGACGCCAACTCAACACACGAACAATAGAACATAGAAAGGAGTGCGAGAAAGAGGCAAGTCGAAGACACACAAAAGCAGCAAAAGAAGAAGCAGAAAGCACAATAAAGAAGTCAGCTGTAACAGATCACTGCACAAGAGAAAACCATAAAATGGACTGGGACAACACAAGGATCATAAACACCGAACAACAAAAATAAAAAGATGGATAAAAGAAGCAATCGAGATAAGGAGACGTGGATGTGGGACAATGAACAGGGACGATAGAGTTTACACGTTGGACCGCGCTTGGGACTGCATCGTCGGAGAGGGGAGAGCGGGCAGCAGAGGGCGACAACGTTCCCTGCTGCCCGCGGATAAACGCTGAAGGAAGTGACGCCACCATCAGCGTCAGCCTGAGGAAGCCTGCAGCCGCAAACAAAACGTAGCGGGAAAACAGGTAAACAAAACTGCTCTGTGTTTTAAAAAAGAACTACAGCATGGATTTAGAGATACGACACAGCAAGAACACACCTAAGACATTTACATTCAGTTGATTGAGTCAATGATCAAGAATTAATAAACATAAATGTTTCCATAACAACCATTTTTTTGCAGAACATCTGAAAGATGAAAAAGGACACCTAGCTGAGCTAGATAGTTCTGATGGGTACCTCCATTTTAATTTTCTGAATTCTAAATAAAAACAAGGTTTAGCAGTAAACTAAATCTATCTACATCAGAGCATCACACTAATTTAACAGTTCTATCAGCTGTACCTCAGCTTTGGCCCATTTCAGTTCATGAATCTGGAACTGGTAACAGTCAATGCCATACTTAGTCCACCCAGGAGGACAACGTCTGCAGAAGAATGGAGGACAAACTACACAAACAGGAAGGAAAGACTGTTAGTGTCACCATTTTCATGGACGGCCAATAGAGAGTTAATCATGATGCACTAATCTGAAAACCTTCTGCTAGAATACAAGAAAAAGACCTACTTATTCCCTTACTTACATGATGGTGCCGCTTCACAATATATCTGTGGAGGTAAAAGTACAAAGAGTCAAAAACTGGATCATCCATCCTTTTTCAACGGCTTATCCTGAGTCGGGTTGTGGGACAGCAGCCTAAGCAGAGAGGCCCAGACTTCCCTCTCCCCTGCTACTTTAGAGAACAAGACGTTCCCTGGCCAGCCGAAAGACATAGTCCCTCCATTGTGACCTGGGTCTTCCTTTGGATCTCCTCCAATGGAGGTGCCCAGAAAACCTCATCAGGGAGGTGTCCAGGAGGCGTCCTGACTAGATGCCTGAGCCACCTCAACTGGCTCCTCTCGATGCAGAGGAGCAGAGGGTCTACTCTGAGCCCCTCCCGGATGACTGAGCTTCCCTTATCTCTAAGGAAGAACCCAGACACCCTTCAGAGAAAACTTATTTCACTTGTATCTGCAATCTTCTTTCAGTCACTACCAAACTCACCTGTTTCAGTCAGAGATCACATGTCACATCCAGCTTTTATACAAGCTAATCAGTGTTAATATTAGCTAACTTTTGTTACAACACTAGCTTAGTTGTTACTTATATTCCTCTTTAACAACTTTAACGTAAAAGAAATTATTTTTGGAAAATCTCTGTTCTCTTTTCTCTCTGGTATTAGGAACTGGACTTGAGCTGATCGGACATTTTAGCGGCCAAACCATTTTTGTGTAATGGTGGTGATGGATGGGGGGTCTTGTCCACCACTTCAAGGACAATTAGGAAGAAAACAGTTAAAGTTTTGATGTAACCTAGCTATTAGTTTACATTTGTTTTACTTGTTCCATTTTGAGAGAAAAAAAAATAAAGACAAAAAAACATTTCATAAGCTAATGAAAACTCGTATCTCATCTTCTGGTATCCAGATCCTTACTGAGCCGAGCACTGTAAACAGGAAGTTGCTCCATGATGTTATGATCCTACTGACCGTGGACTAGTGTATACGTATCGGTCAGCAAGATCCCGCTGCTTGAGCCCAAGTGCAAGGTGATTTAGAAATAGGAAAAATTCATCAATGGGTTGCAGGGTATGGGTTGAAGCAGTTGACTCCATGGGAGCTCCTCTCTGTGCTTGCCGACCATGGATGGCAGAGCGTTCTGAAGCATGCCCCAAAAACACATCAGGATGTCATATGATGAAAACCTGAAGAAATAAAAAATGGATTCCGAATTAAAATGTGCACAATTTGCACATATCCTTACATTTGTGTCCAACTACATAACTTTTAAAGAAATCTTATTCCATGAACTCAGAGCAACTTGATACTTGAGTAGTGCTTTTACCAAATACCTTTTTACTGTTAATTGAGCTTTTTTTTAATTACTGCTTTTACTTTGGTAGAGACAGGTGGGAAGTAACTAGTTTGGCTCATACATTTACGAGTGTAACATGTTGAAGAAAAATACCAGAGTAGTTTTGATACCATACTTTTTTTTACTTTTACTTGAGTATTATGAAATAGTGGTAATTTTACAGTACAATTTCTGGATGCTGTGCTCATTGGCAGCATTCACTGACTGAAGAGCAAACATATTTTAACCGAAAATACATCTGCCACAGACACACATACAGTTTTTTAAAGGATACCTCCTGTCTCTACACAAGCTTTGCTTTTCTGATGTAATCTGTCTACTGAAAAATGTTCAGCTCTGAGTCCTGCTATGGGCCAGATGTGTTTACACGTGTAAAAGTTTGTTGTTAAAAGTAAAGCAAAAGTTGTTGCGCAGATGGATAAATATTTAAATTAAAATTTGTAGGCAAGGATCTGAGCAGAAGTTTTTAAAATGCGGCTGGTTGTGGGGGAGAAAATATATTAAATTTTTTAACATTTTTGTTCACAAATCGCAATGCACAGAATATTTCCCAGTTAATGCGCTGGCAGCATAATGTTCTTATCATATCTGGGCCCAGCGCTGCCGGAGACTGATCTGTCTGCGGCTGGATTTGTGAGCTAGGAGCGGTAAATACGGTTAAAGCAGTAGACAATATCTTGTTTATGCACAGCAGTCTGCACATCAACTGTTACAGCATTCCACAGAAATAAATGATGAATAATTTATTGTTCTATATCGTACATTCAGGGTTTGCGTTATTTTCCATTTTGTTTGAATCAATCAAAAAAGATTCCAGAGCATCTGCGCATCTCAGATCAGCACAACAGAAATAAATAGCATCACGCAGAAAATAACACGAGTGGTTAATAAAGTGGACTGGAGTGATTTAAATACCAGTCGGCTCAGATACTGACTATACCGAAATAATCTTAAGGGTTCTAGTGGATCTGCGCCGTTCTGCGGTGGAACTTCCGCCGCAGGCTTTAAAGCGGTGGGGGTCCACTGTCAGTTATAAATACTGCCGTACTTTTTCCTCGCGTCCCTGATTAAAATGATGCTTCATTGTTTTCTCTGAATATAAATACTGCTAACGCACACTTACCTCGTAAAGAACCTGATATCCTTGTAGGAGGCTGCAAAACGGTGAATCAATCAATCAATCAATCAATCAAAGCTTTATTTATATTATTTGAATGCCGAGCCGCTGCTTCAGGGTAAGTCTCTCCAGCTGTTGGCAGGCGGTTTTCATCATGGAGAGACGTATTTTCCTCCAACATTAAATCAACGATCGCTGGATCAGGTGCTGATGCATAATCATGTTGCATCGGAACCTCAGGTGCGTCGTCCGGCATCTCCTCTCTGTCGTCCTCTTGGGCTGGTCTTTCCCTTCTCTCCCAAACCCCTGGTCATGGTGTTGGACGAGAAAAGTTGTTCCACTCGAATAATAAAGGGACTGCTCCCTTTTTTAAAAGTCTCCGACCTTTTTCAGATACCGGTTCATGGATGTCCTCAGATTTAAAGTGCCGACTGCATACACGGGTGTGAGGCGTTACTGTAAACTTGTCCCTGCAAAAAGTAACGATCCACTTACGTACCGTATACTTAGAGGAAGCCGTACACTGTGGTACACAACAGTATTCTGCAGTTGTTCCAGACACTCTCTGGTATTTAAGGCTGGATTTCTTCATTTTTCCTAGCAAAACAAGTTGAAGTGTAGGTTACCGGAAGTACTCACTCTGGCTGACATTTCAGCGGAAGTACGTCACTACAGCCGTTGGCATTTAGGCTATTCTGCCTCCCCTCCCTCCTTCCCTGGGCTCGGGAACACAGACCCATTTGTCCACCCTATCAACGTTGGCTGCTGGCATGAAATCAGATCAGAGACCTTGAGTCATAAGGAGGATCGTTTCAATGCATCAAATTACTCAAATTACATCAAGTTATGTTTTGGTTTATTTTAAACACATTTCATTGGTTTAATGTCTGTTTCTCATCAGGTCGTAATGAGAAAATAAATCCAGCAAAAGTCAGAGTAATGTTGATTTATATAACTAAACAATAACTTCTGCAAACTTACATTTCCTCCGATCCCGAGGAGCAACAAGAAGAGAAGACCTGACGCCATCTGGGTAAAATGTGTTATTTTAGTGTTCAGGAAGGAAATCCACACTAACATACTATTATAAAACCTCTGACATGGATATCCATCACTACCAATAACAGAAGTCAGGTTTTACCTTGTTGTGATGAATCCAAGCAGCAGCAGCAGTCGCTGGATAAAGGATGCCTTCCTGAACTAAATGCAGAGTTTATATGCCTTTGCTCCACCTGGTGGACCTTTCAGTCACTGATGACATCTGATTAGATAAAGACTAACACCGTGGGGCAAACGCACCCAACCCTAACCTAAAGAGTGCCAGTTAGTACTGGGACTGGTCAGGGTGGGTCAGGTTCAGCGACCACATCTGAAGCTGTTTAACATATCTGACTTCACCATCTGTCTCTTTGACAGATGGCGAATGTTTCACGTCTCCAACCCAGCAGGTTGATGCTGATGGACCATGTTGGGGAGAAAAGCCTGCTGGGGTTTTCTAAGAAAATGTTTAGTTCAGCCAGTTAAAATTTGTTGTCATAAAAAAAAACCTAACTTTTTTACAACATGAACTGAAGAGCTGTGATATAAATCCACAGATTTGAAATTTTTTCGCGAGCTTGAGTCAGTAAGGCCAAAGCTACGTTTCACCAGGGATGTGGTAACACCAACTCCATCTAGCCTGGTATGTGGCAAAAAGATCTCCAACAATGCAATGCTCCGAAGTAAGCTAAACACCATTTCCAAACGAAACATCTGACAGAGTCAAATAAACACATGGACTGTTTTGTTTGCTTGCATTAGAGCACAGAAAAGCAGACAGGTTTTAGGAGAAAAAACACAAAGGTGAATCAGCGAGCCTTCCAAACAAATGAGAGGACCAATTTCACAAAGTTTCTTGCAAGTGATGATTGTTGTGACATACTGACATACCTGGCAGACATATCAGAATGCATCAGATACATCAAAATGAACCAAACACACTAATGCAAGATTGCAATGAAAACCAGCTGACTAGCACTAATAAAAGGTGAAGCTCTGGCAACAGCATGTGGAATGGGCCAACTGTGACACGTTCCCGTTCACCACGACATGGAAAGACGTCACCAGTCCAGCGCTGCTCTGTGAGACAAAAGGTAAACATTTAAAATCTCTGGATTAAAAACTTTCTTTTGATTTTCCTTCAGTCTTTACAGAATCCGTTGACTGGATTAGAGACCCTTAAAGCTCAGCATCTACAGTATTGTTGTGAAGGACATGTCTTTACAAGATCAAGAAGAGCCAACTGAACTGAGAATAGGTCGTGGTTTAAGCTAAATGTTGCTAACCTACATTTGGACAGCTTCTGGTTGACTGCTGCAAACGACTTCTCCATTCTTTCAATTAAATATTTTAACATTACTCCTGTTTGCCACAACAAATGTGTAAGCTGAGCTCTTTAACCATGACAGCTTTAATTCCTACCAGGATATCAGCTTTGAGATTGTCTTAAAATCAGAAGGGTTTTATTGCTATATGTGTGACAATTACAACATTAGGAAATTGCTGCAGTATTTGGTGTAAAAAAGGAAGATAAAAAATGGCCCAGGTTTCTCACTAAGTTAATGCAAATTTATTGGGAAACCATATTATCATTATTTAACTAACAAGTGCAATTTTATAAAGTTTTTATTTTATTTATTTATTTTTTTGGTTGTTTGTTTTTGGATTCTTTCAAATAAAAAAAATATATCATGGCTAAAACAGGTGGAAACACTCTGGTCTATGGAGCCAAAGCTGCTGAAAAAGTTATGTTAGGTTCATTCAAAATAAATGAAGGATTATTCTTCCAGCACATGGTTAGTTTTACTTTGACTTCATAATTTAAAACTCCTTTTTTCTGTCTTGCAGATAGCATTATTTATCTTAGGTCCTATAAAATTAGGTGTGACGACCTCTCTTTTGTTTCCAGTAATCTGTTTTCCTTCTAGGAGTCAAAGGTCAAAGTGTTCAGAGCAATGACCAAAGCAGAAACCATTTCTCCTAGTTGTTATTTAAAATATGTCACTTTAGTTTGTTGTCTTTGTCCGTTCAGCAGGTTTCTACTGTGCTGTATTTTTTTTTATAATTAAAAGACAAATCATTTGTTTTGGTCATCTCCATGAAGTAAACACCTGAGTGAAAGGAACATTCAGTGCATAAATTATGGATGAAGCATGAAAATGACAAGGATATTTTAACAAATGTTCTGATTACATATAATTTATTCTAGAAATAAAATATGGTTTTCTCCTTTATCCTGGTTTTACAAATGCTTAAAAATATGTGTTCAGTGTTCAATAGTTCTAATTATATATGATGAACATGCAAAGGTATTTGTGCACAAAATATGTGATAACTTAAAGTGAATGCATTGTTGGTTCTTTTGTAAAACACGGAAAAGGTTTCTTTGTTACCTTGCTGTTGACAGTTTCGTTCGCGGCTGCGAACAACACAAGGATCATAAGCACCAAACAACAGAAATACAAAAGATGGATAAAGGAAGCCAAAGAGATAAGGAGACATGGATGTGGGACTATGAACACAGACGATGGAGTTTACACATTCGATCGCGCATGGGACTGCATCATCTGAGAGGGGGGAGCAAGCAGCAGAGGGCGACAACTTCCGCTGCTGCCCGCGGATAAACGAAGTAGGAAGTGACGCCACCATCAGCGTCAGCTCTGAGGAAGTTTGCAGCCGCAAACGAAACTGTCAGCAGCAAGGTAAAAAATAAACCTGTTCTGTGTTTTGAAAAAGAACCAACAATGCAGTTAGAAAAGCAACACAGTTAGAACATACCAAAGAAACTTAAAAGTGAATGTTGTGTTTTTGACCCATTCCAGAATAGTTAATTTCAACTCAACAGCAGCTTAGATGTTTGCACGCCCTCTGCTGTCATTAATGCAGGTAACTAATCAACTAACACTGCCCATCATATTAGCCTCATTTGCTTCATATACACACCTCCACAGTAGCAGACACCAGAAACAAATGTCACGGCTTGGGGTAATTTCTTGACCCACGACATGCAGAATCAAGACGCGGAAAACCAACATAAGTTAAATAATAACTCATTTTAACAGGGAACTAAAAGCACTGCTTGAAGGGAGCAGGAATATCCTAGGTATCTAGGAGGACAAGGGAGAGTATGGATCAAGGGGAGAACAATAGGTGATGGACAGAGGTGTTTGCTTACGTGACCAGAAGAGAGGCTTGGTGAGGTAGGTCCTGGTTGGCATGGTATTCAGTGGGGGGTTCAGGCATGAATCCAGATTCGTAGTTGGGGGAGTACTAGGAGTTCCAGGGGTGCCGGTTGGACTTTGGAGAGCGGGCGGACAGGAGGAGGAAGGCAAACGTGAGCAGGGCAGGTGTCCGGGAAGTACTGCTTGGAGTGAAGGTAGTTGTGATAACCTGAGAGATTGACAGTGAGGAGATGCAGGTAAAATGGGTGCTAGGTCACAATAATTAAATCTTAATCTTTGAATTTCCTTGGTCGTAGTACAGTCTAGGTCTTAGCGGGAAGGTCTGGGTCTGCGACAGGCCGCACGAGGGGGGGAAGCTGGAGGCGGGTAACGTGGACTCGTGGACACGGGCTTGAGCTGTGAGACATGAAAGACCGGGTGCATCTTCATAGAGGCAGGCAGGTCGAGGCGGACTGTGGAGGAGCTAATGACATCAGTGATCCAGAAGGGACCAATGAGCCAAGGCGATAACTTCTTGCATGAGTTCTTCAGGCGGATGTGCTGGGTAGACAGCCAGACCGACTGACCCAGGACATAGGGAGGAGCAGGGTGCCAATGGCAGTTAGCCAGGCATTGGTTGTGCTCAGCCGTCCTCAGAAGAGCCGCCAAGGTAAAGGTCCAAGTGTGCCTAGCCCAGCGCTTAAACTGCGGAACAGAGGTAGTGACTGTATTGTCCAGGGGGAAAAGAGGAGGCTGAAATCCAAGGGATTCTTCAAAGGGTGTCTGGGTGAACTTGGTTTTTAATTCCTGGAAGGCTTTTTATGACTCTGGGGTCCAAAGAAATGGCTTCTTGATGGAGGTGAGCTGTGTGAGGGGAGCTGCTGTTTGGCTGTAATTTTGGATGAAGCAGCGATAGAAGTTTGCAAATCCGAGAAACCGCTGTAACTGATTGCGTGACATTGGGGTGGGCCAATGGAGCATTGCCTGGACCTTGTCTGGATCCATCTCCAGCCGCACGCTTTCTAGAACAAATCCAAGAAACTTGACTGTTTTCACATGAAATTAACATTTCTCTGCCTTGCCATGTAGCGGGTTCTCCAGGAGACGCTGGAGAACCGCTCAGACATGGTTGTAATGCTCCTCGGGGACTTGGGAAAAAAATGTCCAAGTAAACTGTCACAAAAGTGTTCAAAACATTGTTCAAATCTGCTTGAACCACGGACTGGAAAACCGCAGGGGCATTAGTAAGACCAAAAGGCATCTGTAGGTATTCAAAACGCCCCGAAGGTGTTTTAAAAGCAGTCTTCCACTCGTTGCCTTCCTGGATTCTAACCAAATGATAGGCACCATAAAGATTCATTTTGGTAAAAATGGTAGAGTCCTGTACTGGTTCGAAGGTAGAGAAAAGGAGGGGCAGAGGGTACTTGTTTTTTCTTGTAATTTGGGTCAGTCCTCTGTAATCAATGCAGGGGCGTAACGTTCCTTATTTTTTTTGGAAACGAAGAAAAACCCCGCTCCAATGGGTGATGTGGAGGGTCTAATGATGCCTGCGACTAGGGACTCGGATATGTATCTTTCCATGCATTCTCTCTCTGGCCTGGACAGATTATATAGATGGCTAGAGGGGAGAGTGGAACCAGGAAGTTCCACTATGCCATAATCATGGGTCTATGCAGTGGTAGGGAAGTTGCACGGTCCTTAGAAAACACCAGATGCAGGTTTTGATATTCCCTGGGTACTGTAGTCAGATCGGGTGGAGCAGATGACTTTACAACAGGAGTTGGGGCCGTGAGGGCAGCTGACTGTAAACACTGTGATAAGCAAAACGGACTCCAGGACTCTATGTGATCGGTTTTCCAGTTAACATGGGGGTTATGTACAGACAACCTGAAGAGCCCCAGTACTACAGGAGCCTGGAGGGAAGGGAAGACAAAAAAGGGCATTACCTCCAAGTGATTACCGTAAACCATGAACTTCACCGGGACAGTTTGATGCGTGATGTGATTCAGGGGACTGCTGTCAAGAGAGGAGGCCTGGAGGGTGTAGCCAGGAGCGTTGTTGGAATCTTGAGTTTCTCCACCAGCACCTGGTCCAACAAACTTCAATCACAGTCTAAATCTAACAATGCAGAAGAAACCAAGGAGTGATTGTTACAGACTAGGGTACATGACAGTAAACATCGAGGATCAGAGTCTTTGACTGAGCCGCCCACCAATAACCTCGGACCTACCGGCAGGTGGGGAAGCTTAACCAACTCGGGCAGTTGGGGATGAGATGGCTAGGCTGGCCACAAGACAGGACCCCTCTTAGGTGTTGTTCTCTCTCTTCTGATGATAACCATGTCCAACCAAGCTGCATCGGCTTGTCGGGAGGAGGTGGTGGATCTTGGAGAGGTGTTTGGAAGCCTGGAGGAGGGACCAGGGTGTCCGTTAGCCTGGGGTAGGAGCCAAGAGACTGCCCCTGTTGATGCGGATAGCCAGGGCTATGAGTGCTTCGAGGTCTGAGGGTTCCTGGCAAAAGGCCAATTGATCCTTGATCTGGTTGTTAAGTGCCTGAATAAAGGCTCCTTTTAACACATTGATGTCTCCCATAAAGCTGGATGCCATTGTCCTAAATTCTACAGAAAAATCGGCTACTGTCTGTCGTCCCTGCCGAAGGTTCCTGATAGCATGTGCTTGCTCCTTCTGGGAGTCAGAATCTCCAAAACTTAAAGTTGGCCAAAGAAACTGATAGTGGACCGTTAAGGAAGCTAGCGTACCGGCTTTTAGCTTTGGCCCAACGTGTGGCTCATCCTCGAAGTAGGCCCACTATATAGGAAATCTTAGCAGAGTTGTTGGGAGAGGTGTATGGAGACCTCTCAAAAGTTAATTTACAATGGAGTAGAAACCCACGGCTTTTGCCGTACTCACTGGCGAATGTCTCTGGCTGGGGAGGGGTGATCGGCAACCCAGAAACACCACTGAGCGGTAGGTCCCAGAAATACCGATTCAGCTGGCTCCAGGCAGAAGGTTCCGAGGTGGAAGGTTCAGGGGCGATAAGCTGCGAGTGGACTTGACATAACAATGTGTCCATCTGAAAGCCACATGGTCCACAATTGAGTGGAAGGGGGATTCATGTAGGCCGCCAGGAGGAGGAAGGCAAATGTGGCCAGGGCAGGAGTCCAGGAAGTAATGCTTGGAGTGAAGGTGGTCGTGGTAACCTGAGAGATTGAGAGTGAGGAGATCCAGGTAAGGTAAGGTAAAGTAAGTGCTAGGTCACAATAATAAAATCTTAATCTTTGAATTTCCTTGGTCGTTGTACATTCTAAGTTTTAGCGGGAAGGTCTGGGTCTAAGCATGAATCATAACTTGAAGTCTTGAGCTTGGAAAGAATCTTGCTCATAAAATATTCTTGACTTAGCCTAAGCAAGATGTGAACTACCCAGTGCGAGTAATCATCCGGCGCTAAGTTGTGTCTGCCAGTTCCTTAAATCCTCCTGATGGCTGATTGCAGATCCAGGTCGCCTGGAACCACTCTCCAGAGAGGCCCACGTGCAGGGTATCAGATTTAGGGAAAAGGTGGATCAGGGAACAGGAATAACACAGCCCCGGGACACAAGGCTGCGGTGGAGCTCGGCGTTCTTCTCCACGCCGCGGACCAACTCCGGGGGAACAGACCGCCAGGCTCGTGCCCACGAAACTGGAGCGATCTGGCAGCGGCTCCCGGTCCAAATACGCCTCCGGTTCCGGGAGGACAGGGAGGAACGCCGCGGCCGAAGGTCGGCGACGGCGTCTTTGGCGAGGCGAAGCAGGAGGGGGGGAGGCCGGCCGGTGATCAGATGAGAGGAACTGGAGCAGGCACTCCCAGGGTAGAATCTCCCAGCTGGATCCTTCAACGGGTTCGGGTCGGTTCATTCTGTTAGACGTGTTGCGGAGTGGAGCGAAGCTAAGGCGAGGATCCAGACCGGGGAGGAAGCAGGCAGACAGGTAGGATTTAATTCACAGATTTATTAGGACGCACGCTGGACAATGAAACAATGAACCGACACAAGACACAGAACAGAAGGGGTTTAAATACAGGAGGACCGGGAGCTAAGGTGATTGGGAAAACGAGAGGCAGGTGAGAGTAATTAACGAGACACAAGGCTGAACCAAACAGGGAGGCGGGACAGGGTGTGACATTATCATTAATAAACTGACAGTTATAATGCAGGAGACCATGTGCCGTAATTTTATTTATTTTTTTGCCACCTATTGAACTACTCAGGAATTGATAAGGAACAGGAATTGGATTGATGGACAGAACCAACAATGGCATTGATATTCATAAAAACTTATCAATTTCCACTCCTAAAAATAACCATGATTCTTTTGCAACATATTATTCTATGGAAATAATAGCATGGAAGTAAATGATACGCATAAATAATGGTAAATGGCCTGTATTTGTAAAGCCCCTTCTTAGGGTTCTACAACCCCCCAAGATGTTTCACAACACAGTCAGTCATTTACCCATTCACACACACTACATGCTGGTGGGAATGAGCTAAGATGTAGCTACAGCTGCCCTGGGGCACAATGTCAGAGGCAAGGTTGCCAAGCACTGGTGCCACGAGTCCCTCTGACCACCAACAGCAGGCAAGGCGGGTTAAGTGTCTTGCCCAAGGAAACAACAGCAGAATTCTCTGGTCGGAGCCAGGATCAAACCTGCAACCTTCCTATTACTGGACAACCCGCTATACCCACTGAGCTACTGCTCAGGATTAGTCAGGAAGCTAGGGCAATATGAGATCTGTGAAACTATAGTTAAAATGTAATGACTTAAAAGGGTCTATTTCCACCATCGAATTGACACGGTAACCTTTCATACATGCCAGAGCTGCAAAGTCAAGGTTACACCAGCTGGAGGATTCAGACGCACAAATCAAACTTTTGCTCACCTAGTGTTCTTCAACGCAGACGTTAATACACTGTCAAGCAGGGGTGGACTGGGACCAAAATTCGGCCCTGGAATTTTCTCTTCAGACCGGCCCACTACATTAGCCGCGGACACTACATAGAAGTTGGCAAATTTTTCAGCGTCTCCTCTCTGTATACTACAAAGGATAGTCATATTCTGTGATAGTTAACAAATAAAGAATGTAAATTAAGTCATGGACTAAAATTGACACCTATTTTAAAAAAAGCATTGACCCATATCGATTTTAAAATTAGAACAGATTGAATCAGACCGAATCAGATTATGATAATTGATTCGTATTCCTAGGAATCAGAGTCAAATCACTTCTTGAACTTTAAATTGATACACAGCACAAATGTGACAGTACTTGAACATTCAAGACCGCACTATATGCATTCATTCAAACTGTAGTTCAAAGTAACACATTTACACAGAAATTAAAGTTATAAATACCAACAAAATAGTTCTCCCCTCAGAAAACAATAAATGAAATGAAACAATCAATTTGATACCAAATATTGGCTATTAAACTAATTATTCCCTACATGCGTACTTATATTTTGTGCTAAAATGCTAAGTATCTCATCTGTATTTACAATACAGCTAGTCTGTATCTCTATTTACAGCTCATTGGTCGAGAAAATGTTTACTGTTGCTATGACAACAGACCGCTGACATGTTGTTCAGTAAATCAATAGGTGGGTTTCACATTCTATAATACTATTGCAGTTAGAGGCCAGGCTCCAGGCAGTACAACTCAATGGGAGAAATACTGTTTTTGGAAGAAATTTCCAAAAAGAAACTGTCCAAATGTTTTCCCTGAACATTACTTTACAGTGATTGGATTCACAAACCTGCCATATTATTCATTCCTATGTTGCTGAAAGTCCTTTCTACTGGTCAACATCACACATGTTCTTTTGAATACTGTCTCCACTTGTACATCTTTAAGGGAAAATTAATTAGAGTTGCCCTCTGTCAACCCTG
>SSNQ01000203.1:527173-545108 GCA_006942095.1 Nothobranchius kuhntae | reverse complement strand
CAGACTGTGACAACAAACGTCAGACCTGTGGTGAGATTTAGCCCATTTTGCAAAAGAAGATGACTCTGCCTTCACAAGGAGCATTAAAGAGGACTTTTGGAAAGATCTTTCCATATTATACTAGGTTCAACTGATTATCTGTCAGACGTGCTGCTGAGTGGAGCGAAGCTAAGGCGAGGATCCAGACCGGGGAGGAAGCAGGCAGACAGGTAGGATTTAATTCAGAGATTTATTAGGACGCACACTGGACAATGAAACAATGAACCGACACAAGCCACAGAACAGAAGGGGTTTAAGTACAGGAGGACCGGGAGCTAAGGTGATTGGGAAAACGAGAGGCAGGTGGGAGTAATTAACGAGACACAAGGCTGAACCAAACAGGGAGACAGGACAGGGTGTGACAGTACCCCCCCCCCCCCCCCCCCCCCACCCCCAAAGGGCGGATCACAGACGCCCACAGGAACAAGGAGCAGGGCGGGAGTAGGGGGACCCAGAGGGATGGCCCAGAGGAACCGAGGGGCCGATGGAGAGGCGGCAGGGACCAGCAGAGTCCGGGGGCCTGCGCCTGGGACAGAGGAGGAGACGACGGGCTCTTGGGGGCCGGCGCCTGTGGCAGAGGAGGAAGCGACGGGCCCTTGGAGGCCGGCGCCCGCAGCAGATGAGGCGACGGCCCCTAAGAGGCCTGCGTCTGCGGCAGAGGAGCTCTGCAGGCTGGACCGGGGACATAGTGTCTGCAGGCTGGGCCGGGGACATAATCTCTGCAGGCTGGGCCGGGGACATAGTCTCTGCAGGCTGGGCCGGGGACATAGTCTCTGCAGGCTGGGCCGGGGACATAGTCCCTTGGACGGGCTGGACCGGAGCGACCTTCAGAACCACCATTGGAATCGGAGACGGTGGAGACGTCGGACCAGAGGGAGCGTCGACCTCTAGAGTGGAACAAGCGTCGCCGTCGACCTCTAAAGTGGAACGAGCGTTGACCTCTAGAGTGGAATGAGGGTTGACCTCTGAAGTGGATAAGGCAACTTCAGACGAGACAACTTCAGAGGCGACTTCAGACGAGACGACTTCAGAGGTGACTTCAGACGAGACGACTTCAGAGGTGACTACAAACGAGACGACTTCAGAGGCGACTTCAGAGGAGACGACTTCAGAGACGACTTCAGAGGAGACGTCGACTTCAGAGGAGACGACTTCAGATGAGACGTTGACTTCAGAGGAGACAACTTCAGACGAGACATCGACTTCAGAGGAGACGACCTCAGACGAGACGTCGACCAGATGAGATGACCTCAGATGAGACGTCGACTTCAGAGGAGACGACTTCAGACGAGACGTCGACTTCAGACGAGACGTCAACTTCAGAGGAGACGATTTCAGACGAGACGTCGACCTCAGAAGAGACGACTTCAGACGAGACGTCGACTTCAGAGGAGACGTCAACTTCAGACGAGACGTCGACTTCAGACGAGACGTCGACCTCAGACAAGAAGTCGACTTCAGAGGAGACGACCTCAGACGAGACGTCGACTTCAGAGGAGACGACTTCAGACGAGAAGTCGACTTCAGAGGAGACGACTTCAGACGAGACGTCGACTTCAGAGGAGACAACTTCAGACGAGACGTCGACTTCAAAGGAGACGACTTTAGACGAGACGTCGACTTCAGAGGGGATGACTTCAGATGAGACGTGGACTTCAGAGGAGACAACTTCAGACAAGACGTCGACTTCAGAGGGGATGACCTCAGAGACGTCAACTTCAGAGGAGACGACCTCAGACAAGACATCGACTTCAAAGGAGATGTCAGCCTCAGACGAGACATCGACTTCAGAGGAGACGACCTCAGACGAGACGTCGACTTCAGACGAGACGTCGACTTCAGGGGAGGCGTCGACTTCAGAGGAGGTGTCGACTTCACAGGAGCTGTCGACTTCAGAACACGAGGAGGTGTCGACTTCAGAACTGGAAGGGGCGTTGACCACAGGACAGGACCGGGCGTCGACCACCATTGACTTCTGGTCCGGGGGCGTCGGCTTCTGGTCCGGGGGCGTCGACTTCTGGTCCTTCGATTTCTGGACCGTCGACCTCTGGACCGCCTGCCTCTGGACCGGAACCGGAACCGTCTGCTTCTGGTCCGGGGGCGTCTGCTTCTGGCCCGGGGGTGTCGGCTTCTGGTCCGGGGGAGTCGGCTTCTGGTCCGGGGGAGTCGGCTTCTGGTCCTTTGACTTCTGGACCCTCGACTTCTGGACTGCCGACTTTTGGACCGCCGACTTTTGGACCGGATCTGGAGCCGTCTGCTTCCGGGCCGGTACCCTCTGCTTCTGGGCCCGATCCGTCAGCTTCTGGGCCGGTGCCGTCAGCTTCTGGGCCGGTTCCGTCAGCTTCTGGGTCGGGACCGCCTGCTTCCGGGCCGGTACCGCCTGCTTCTGGGCCCGATCCGTCAGCCTCCGGGCCGGTACCGTCAGCTTCTGGGCCGGAGGCAGAGCCGCTGCGGGAGGAGCTGCCTGGACAAGCTGGACAGGACAATTTCCACTCCTAAAAATAACCATGATTCTTTTGCAACATATTATTCTATGGAAATAATAGCATGGAAGTAAAGGATACGCATAAATAATGGTAAATGGTAAATGGCCTGTATTTGTAAAGCCCCTTCTTAGGGTTCTACAACCCCCCAAGATGCTTCACAACACAGTCAGTCATTTACCCATTCACACACACTACATGCTGGTGGGAATGAGCTAAAATGTAGCTACAGCTGCCCTGGGGCACAATGTCAGAGGCAAGGCTGCCAAGCACTGGTGCCACGAGTCCTTCTGACCACCAACAGCAGGCAAGGCCGGTTAAGTGTCTTGCCCAAGGAAACAACAGCAGAATTCTCTGGTCGGAGCCAGGATCAAACCTGCAACCTTCCTATTACTGGACAACCCGCTATACCCACTGAGCTACTGCTCAGGATTAGTCAGGAAGCTAGGGCAATATGAGATCTGGGAAGCTATAGTTAAAATGTAATGACTTAAAAGGGTCTATTTTCACCATTGAATTGACACGGTAACCTTTCATACATGCCAGAGCTGCAAAGTCAAGGTTACACCAGCTGGAGGATTCGGACGCACAAATCAACCTTTTGCTCACCTAGTGTTCTTCAACGCAGACGTAAATAAACTGTCAAGGTCTACCGCAAAAGCCTTCTCTTTCTCTCTGCCCAGACTGCAGGATTCCTCACTCTGAAAAAAAAAATGAATCCACACGAATCCTACAAGACTTTACAACTTATAAGTTACATATTCATATGTGATGAATGAACAAGATGTTTAAATGAAATGTTTGAATAACCTGTGCTTAAATCAATAAATTTGAAATGAATATTGCTCTTACAATAATCAGTTTAAATAACAAATCACTGTGTTTGATTTAACAAGTTAATCATTGCTTACTCTCATACACATTACAATAAGATACATATTAAGGATAAAAACATTTCTGGGCGGGGCCTTGGGGGTCGGGTCCTGACATGTAAGCCTCCGGGAAGAAGGCGGGAACATGTGGCAGTGCCTGGCTTGGGCTCAGTGGCCTCAGGTAGACCTTGGCTCCTCTGCTGTCCCATCACAGGAGAGGGGGGATGTCCAGGAGGGGGAGGACCCAACCTTACCTGGATGTCCTACGTCTTATATATTCTGGAAGTTGAGCAAATGCAGGGATGGGAGTAGATATTCTGCTGGGGTGGGGCTGAGTTGGTGCCCTCGGACTTCGTGAGGCTCTGCAATGCTGTTGCTTTGGGCCCTGGCAAGATGGGCTGGGGTCTCCATGCCCTGGGTGGCATTTTGGGAACAGAGGTGCCTATTGGGGCCAGTGGGAGAGCTGGCTCCCTGGAGGGCTTAGGCCAACCAGTCATTCCTCCCCATCGCCACACATTTATCTCCACCTGCTCCCTCACATCATCACACAAACATGCACATAGGACCTTGGGGGGTGGACAAGTCAGGGCGTGCGGCTATCGACCCCATTTCCGCATTCCTTTTGCAGCCTGCCCCCCAATTTTATTTGCACCTTATACACTTCCACCGACGACATTCCACGCAAACACACACTTGTTTGGGCCTTGGGAGTGAGCACATTCAACGGCACTTGGCAGGGGGATTTCTCAGCCTCCTCCCGAGTGCCGGTGCCCACTTCCAATATTAAACTGCACTTAGACACTGAGGGCTGTGGGTGCAAGTGGGGTGGTGCGGTGGCATCAGCTGGCATAGGCCAGACAATGCCCGCACTGCCCGCTCACCACAGCCATGGAATACACCTCATCAACACACAACACTATATTGGAGCAGGAGGATGGAGACTAGGGGTCTTAGAACACCTCTGTTGTTGCTTGGCTTCCTGGGGTTGGAGGTTAGGAGGGAGACATGGCCGTCCAGTTGGGGTCTGGGGTGGTGTGTTGCTGTGCTCAGCGTTGGGCGAGGGAGCCTGCTCATCAGCACCCCAGCAGAAAGGGTCAAACTGGTTAGGAGGGAGACCTGGCCATCCAGTTGGGGTCTGGGGTGGTGTGTTGCTGTGCTCAGCGTTGGGCGAGGAAGCCTGCTCATCAGCACCCCAGCAGAAAGGGTCAAACTCTGGTAACCGGTAATGGTTGTACCCAATGTGCAGCCGAACCGGGGCCAGAGTGAATAGGGTGTGTATGGGGAGCATGAGTGGGTGTCCGGCGTGCATTTTTTGTAATTCTTTGGTTGTATGTGCATGTGTGAGCATGAGGGAGGGAGTGTGTGACTGTGTTTGTGTATGACTGTATATGTCAGGTGGGGCCTTTGACTCCTCCCCTCTCCTGGAACTTCTTTTGATGATATAGATCTTCGTCTCCCCTCCCCTGCCACACTTGGTGCGGAGTGTGGTGCCTTAATTTGCCTGAGTGTCCGTGGCTCTCGGGTCAGGGGGTTTAAGATTTTTGGCGTCTGCCTGATCAATCCCTGTGGCTGCCTGGTGGGGTCTGGGTCCCTGGGCTCTGCTGGGTCCCCGGCGGGGGGTGGTTGCCCCTAGGTCCTGGGTCGCTGGGTCCAGGGCACGGCCGGCTAGGGGGTGGGAGGCTGCGGGCGGGCCTGTGGGCTTGCCGCTGATATCTCCCGGGACTCTGCCGGCTGCTGGTTGTGGCCCCCGGGGCGGTCCTCTGTGCCTCTCGAGGGGGGCGGGGGCATTTCTGGTTGCAATCTCCTTGGGATTCCTGTGTTCTGGGGCAACGCCTGGATCTCTGGGACTTGGAGCTCCCCCCGTCTCCTACACATCTTTGGGGGGCAGATCTGTGGTCCCTCACACTCTCTATTGGACGCTCCAATAGAGAAACCTTACATAAACAAGCGCGTGTACACACACAGGTGCTCACATGGTGCTCTCAAAAGTATGGGCTTGGGCACGTTCAACACATGTCTTAAGGCTGTCGTTGCCACTAAATGCAGTATGAGTTATTAATGTGTGATTGTTCAGTTAAACAATGTTGATTTTATATTTCATCATCAGGTTGACGCAGTGATAGCTTGCTCCTGATGTAATGTTGTGTGTCCCATTTTTTCTGTTCTTTCTCTTTCTGCAGGTCTAGAAGCAGACTCTTGTTCATTATTGTTTATTTTTGTGGAACCCCCCTCCACCCCCTTCCCCCCTCTATCCCCACCTTTTGTCTTTTCCTTTCTCTTTCACCTCTGACTCCGTGTCTGGTCTGAATTACAAAGCATTCAAAAACAATAACAATAAAAGTTTTAAGTATCAGGCGTGACATTAATAGCAGACGCTTTGATGCTCCACCTGAGAGTAAATCTGTAAGGCTTGTTACCAGCATTCAGACATCAATTCTGTTTGCTTCACAGCCAGACAGGACACGGTTAAAAAAAAAAGAGAGAAGGTCCGTGCGGTCACTGAATGGCCCACACCGACGTCCCGTAAATAATAGGAATGGGACGATCTACTTAAACTCACGATACGATGCACCTTGATATGTCTGAGTCACGAAACGATATCAGATAAGAAAAAAAAAAAAGGAAAAAAATATTACTGTATAATAACAACTTGTTTATTTTTTTTCCAGTTGCACACAGGGAAACACAAGGCCTAACAGGCCAAACACAAACAGGAACGCCCTTAGTGCTGCTATTGGCCTTGGTTAACTTATCTCAGGACTGGTTCTTCTTCAAAAAAACTAACATATCAACATGTTCTGGTGTAATCAGTGATCTTTGAGCAGACACAATGTCTCCTGCTGTGGAAAAGACACGCTCACTGGGCACTGATGTAGCAGGAATGCAAAGGTAGGCTTTGGCAAGGGGGGCAAGTATGGGGTAAGCATAAGCATTAACTTTCCACCACTCAAGTGGACTTCTGTTGAGTGGGATGGGAATCCCACTCCTGTAGGAGAGTATCTCCATTTCAATCCCTCTGCTGGTCTGCACTGTCTCAACAGTAGTGTAGGAGCTCCCAAGGAGATCTTCCAACACTGTCTTCTTTGGTGGGGGAGGCTGTGCTGCATCCTGCATCTGCCTTTCTCCTGCTACTGGCTCTTCCTGGCTCTGCTCTGCTCCCTGTGCTGCCTCAACCATGACCCTGGCCTGCTCTGCTGCTGCCCCTGATGTTGAAGCACTGGCCCTAGTGGTTCTTTCATCAGTGTAACTGGTCTGAAAATAAATAAAACAGAAAAACTAGTTAAACATTTCTGTCCTTCACTCTCATTCACTCGCTCTCTCTAATCGACTAATAAAAAAAACATGAGAAATAAGTTTTCAGACTCTGGCCTGCACACACATACAGTTACACACATGCAGCAGGAAACCTCTTTTTTTTTCCAATAAAAGTTAGCCTACCTGGTTGCGCTGCTCATGAAGTGCTGAAGCTTTTTCACATATTCAGGCATAGATGGACTCACGTTGTTCATCAATCAGATGGGACAGGCTTCTGAATCATGGGTCAAGCGCTGTGCACTCCTGCAGCATGTCATTACAGTCCCCGGTGTATCGGTCCAAGCTTGTTTTTGCCACGGCCGTCTTCACATTTTTATGGTAACATTGAAGGTGGTGGTTCATGTTTGTTGTGTTGGAGGTGGTGTACGGAATGACAGCATAGCATAGCTTACACACAGTCTTGGTCTTTTCCGTTACTCTATTGCCGTCATTGTCTTTTTTAACCGGAAAGCCAAAATACTGCCAGACAGATGACCTGTATCCAGGAGGAGCGTCCTCAATTTCAACCTCATTTGACTCCATTGTTCTGCTGTTTCGGGGCAAGGCAGTTGGTGGCACCAACTTGGTGCTAATGCTAATATTTGTTCGCTCGCTGTAGCCTGCAGTGTTGTTGTTACAACATGCGCTGTGACTTGACGTCACGACGCACAGCACCGTTCCCTGGATGTTTTTATTTTATTTTTATTTTTTATTTAGTTTTACCCTGCTTTGTCAGCAGAGATGGTGCTATCAGCCTGTCACCATAGACTGTATGCCTGCCCTACTACTACACAAATCATGCAGCAGTGCCGCCTAGTCTGATTTCGTGGTCCATATTTTTTTACCTCGATGCATTTCATCACGTTTTGTATCGCGAGTTTTCGCCAAACGATATTTTGTCACATCCCTAGTAAATAACTGCGGAGGTTCCTGGGATTCGCCAATTTTTACAGGAGATTCATCAGGAACTACAGTCAGACAGCCGCCCCTCTGACAAACTTGACCTCTTTTAATCAGCCTTTTGTTTGGTCCCCAGAAGCCGAGGCTGCTTTCTAGACACTAAAGAGGTGATTTACAAACGACCCTGTGCTCCACCGACCTGATCCCGAACGCCAGTTCACACTTGAAGTGGACGCCTCAGACACCGGCGTAGGCGCAGTGCTTTCTCAGGTATCTCCCTCGGACAATCGACTTCACCCTTGTGCTTTATTCTCTCGCCATTTAACCCCCACTGAAAGCAGATACGACGTGGGCGACAGAGAGCTTCTGGCTGTGAAGCTCGTAATTGAGGAGTGGAGACACTGGCTAGAGGGAGCTGAAACACCTTTCATCATCTGGACAGATAACAAAAACCTGGTCTACTTAAGAGAGGCAAAGAGGCTTAACCCGCAGCAGTACAGGTGGTCTCTTTTCTTTTCCCGTTTTAATTTCCAGTTTTCTTATCGCCCAGGTCCTAAGAATATCAAACCAGATGCCCTCTCTAGACAGTACGCTCGCCCTCTCTAGACAGTACGCTCCAGATCAGGAGGTTGAGCCCTCCACAGTTCTCCCTCCGGCATGTGTGGTGGGTGGAGTCACATGGGAGATCCGGGATCAGGTGTTGGAGGCACTTAAGACTGACCCAGGTCCAGGTAATGGTCCTCCTGGCCGGCTCTATGTACCACAGGTTATGAGAGGCAAAGTCATCCACTTGGCACACACTGGCAGGTTTTCTCTACACCCAGGAGCGGGACGCACAATTGCCCTTATAAGACGAACTTTCTGGTGGCCGTCAATGTACAAGGATGTAAAGGACTATATCTCAGGATGCCACATTTGTGCCCAGCAAAAGGGGGACCATCGGTCTCAGGCGGGATTATTAAATCCTCTTCCGACTCTTTCTTGCCTCTGGTCTCACGTTGCTTTGGATTTCTTCTGCGGGTTGCCAGACTCCCATGATTTCAATACGATACTCACCATTGTGGACCGGTTTTCTAAAGCCTGCCACCTCATACCGTTAAAATCTCTCCCTTCTTTCACAATTACAGCAAAACTGCTCATTAAGCATGTGTTCCGGCTGCACGGTATTCCTGAGGAGATTCTCTCCAATCGGGGACCCCAGTTCATCTCTAGAGTATGGAAGGAGTTCGCAGAGACTCTGGGAGCCAGAGTCGCCCTCACTTCTGGTTACCACCCGCAGACTAATGGACAATGTGAGCTCATGAACCAGGAGCTCGGGGCGATGCTGCGCTGCATCTGTTCCGCTGCGTCTGCTCTGCTGTGTCTGCTCCGCTGGATCTGCTCCGCTGCGTCTGCTCCGCTCACCCATCCTCCTGGAGTTCCCACCTTGCCTGGGTCGAATTTGCCCATAACTGCCATGCCTCAACTTCAACAGGTCAGTCTCCCTTTGAAGCCTCCTTAGGGTATAAACCATCCCTGTTTCCCCAGTAGCCTTTGGCTTCCTCCACGGTTCCGCAGTTCCTCCGGGGGGCCAAACGTGCTTGGGCCTCCACCCGGGCAGCTCTGGACAGAACAGCCGATAGGAACAAATGGGCACAAAGGTTGGGGGGGGTACTTTCATGTGCCGGGGTGAGTACTCTTCTCATTTTCTCATCGAGTTGTGTGTTTCAGGAGAGGGAGGCTCCAGCTGCAGCTGATTTGCTTGCTATCAGTGGGTCCTGCTACAAAAGGAGGATGGAGAACACTCCTCGACGCCGGATGATTACTACAGCTTGGTAATTTCCTGCCCTCTTGCAACTCTTGGATTTTGTGCTCTAGTGTTTCTAGGATTTTTTAAGGAGTCAGTGGATACTAAATAAGTCCTGACTGATGACAAGGAAAAGGTTAAAATATCATCAGAGCATTGCTGAGCACACTGTTGCTAAAAAACAGACTCAGATCAGTTTGACCCAGAAGAGTCTTGTGACCTTTCGTGTTCGTTTGAGAAAGAAATCCTTTGGACAATGATGCCTGGAGACCAGTGTACTGCTCAGGGGTCTCATTCATCAAACATTGCCTAGAATCCTTACTAAAACCATACTTAAGCTCAGCAAAAAAAAAGTACTTACTCCAAGTAGGTTTGTGATCTATCAAACACGGAGTACACACAGCTGCACGCAATCTCCCCTTCATAAATCAGAAACTATCTACAAAATGGTCTCAGCCGCTTTTTAGTCACATCCCGCCCTCACCACGCCCATCTACTGCCATTAATAGTCAGTGCAAAGTGCCTTGTGGATCTCATGCATATAAATAAGACGGCTGTTGCAGCGCTCCTCCAATGACGATGGTGACTGCAGATCAAGGAAGCGCAATTTCACAGAAGCAGAAATTGAGGTGGAGAAATGAAAGGAAGTGCTTTTGCAAAACAAATAAGAGAAAATCCACAGAGTGGCGCAGCGTTGCTGAAGCTTTCAATGTTGTGAATTCTTCAGAGATCTGTGGCGGATATTAAGAAAATGGTCCAATCAGGATTTGATCCCCAGACTTCTGGGTTTAAGTCATGCACGCTAACCAGTCACCCAAATGGAAATCTCCCTTGTCTAAGTAGCCAGAGCGCATGATCAATTGGGTCACAGTGACAGGGCACTCACACTGTCACAGACGCATGACATTCTGTCTCAATCTGTCCCCTACTGATATTCTGCATTCCGAATTCTGCACTTCAGGCAGTGTGTGTGTGTGTGTGCGAGCGCGTTTGTGAGTGTGTGTGCATGTGTGGGCGCGCGAGTGTGTGTGCGTGTGGGGGGTCTTGTTCTGTGTGAAAATGAAGCAGTACGAGTGATAATGCTGCAGGATTTCATAATTTTATCTTCTCAGCAGCAGCACTGCAGGTGCTCTCCATGTCCAAAATGTGCGTAAGCCAGGTCCTTAGTCAACTTAAAGTTGCGTACATTTTTCCGCTAAGTTTTCTTTCATAAATCCCAAAGTTTGCGTGGAAAGTTGCTTACGCAGTTTTCCGACCCCGTTTTATGCATAAGCAAGCTTGATAAATGAGGCCCCTGGCCTTTATTAATGTTTTAGGGTCTGCCATGCTTCTTTAAAACGACTTATGCAGAGAAAAAAAAATAATGGCATCATTATAAAATTATGGTATAACAAACTGTCTGAGAACAGTGCAATAATGTATTTATTCTCTTTATGGATTAGATAGATGTGAACACAAATTTTCTTGATATTGGATTTCTAGATATTGGATTTGAACACCTATTTGAACACAATATATATTCTGACATTGATAAAAATGATGTCGTAAAACATAATGTTGGAGATGTGAACTGATGTTGAAATAAACCTACTTTATGAAGCAATCTTTACTTGCACTGAATTTGAAATGTTTTAGCAAAATACACAGAATTACAAGGCTTTACAGAACAGTGTGCTGTTAAATTAATTCTTGTTAACTTAATATATAATTACATAATTTATTAATAATGGGTCGTGAGTCTAAAGCCGGCCGGTCTGAGCTCTGAAACTCCAGGGCTGAAAATGAGTCCCACTCTGGCCCTGCTGGTGGGCATACTGGGTGTTAGCTTGGGGTGGACACTGAGAGGGGAGGTGTTCTGGGGAACCATGGTAAGCCCATCTCTGCTTGTGCCAATGCCATTCTTGTTGGTCTGATGAGAGTTGCCCCAATTGCATGAGTTACTCCTTGGGGACTGCAAGGTGTTTTCTTCCAAAGCGGGGCTCCAAACTAGGGATGGAGGATGGGAGGGGCCTCAAGGTGCTAGGGGCATCGATTAATCTGCAAGCATGGTCCATGATTTCATTCAGAGTGCATGGGAGCTTCTGTCCAACATCTCATCTCATCTCGTCCTAGATGTAGCCAGCTAGTCCCTCGAGAAGGAATGATTTGAAAGTGACATCCACCCAGCTAAATTTGGCAGACACAGTGCAAAACCCTGACACAAAAGTGAAGACTGGGCGATCACGCTGGCAGAGACATAGGAGTTGGGACAACATACTAGAGTAATTGAGAAACAGTCATAATGCAGAAGAAGTTTTGGAAAAGTAATATTCAAAGTTCTGGGCAGGGCATGGGACAAAATTCAAACCCTGATAAAAGCTCTATATGCGAGGTAGTCAAAAGCAATGACAGCGAGCTTGGGTCGTACGGCCAAAGCTACGTTTCGCCAGGGATGTGGTAACACCAACTCCATTTAGTCTGGTATGTGGCAAAAGGCTCTCCAACAGTGCAATGGTCCCAAGTAAGCTAAACGCCTTCTACAAACCCCACACTAAGTTAGTGCAAATAAACTGGAAAACAATATTATCGTTATTTAACTGACAGGTGGAATTTTATGAAGATTTTGTTGGTGGTTTGTTTTTGGATTCTTCCAAAATCAAAATACATATAATGGTTCAAAAAACCACTGGTCTATGGAACCAAAGCTGCTGAAAAAGTCAGGTTAGGTTGATTCTAACTAAATGTTGGATTTTTCTTCTTGCACACGTTTAGTTTTACTTTGACTTTATAGATTAAAACTCTTTTTCCTGTCTTGCAGTTAACATTATTTATTTAATTTTTATTTATTTTATTTGTTCTTTATTTAATCAGGAAGGTCCCATTGAGATTTAAAACCTCATTTTCAAGGGAGTCCTGGCCAAGAGGCAGCAATAGTTACACAGGCATGTTATGTGCAAAATTACAGAAGGCAGTTACAACACAGTTTTGTTTCTGGTTTAAAATTTAGTCAAGGAAATAAAGTCAGTTAATTCTAGTTTTCCTGCAGCCCATTACATGCAGAAGGATCAGAGTGAACGAAAGACCTTTTGCCCAGTTCGGCGCGAGCAAATGGAGCACAAAGTAACAATTGATCATTTGCACACAGACTGTGAGAAGTTACACTTCTACATGAGATTAAGTTACAGATTTTCCTTGTAGGAGTCAAAGGTCAAAATGTTTAGAGCGATGACCAAAAGCAGAAACAATTCCTCCTGGTTGTTATTTTAAAAATGCCAGTTTAGCCTTTTGTCTTTGTCCACCCAGCAGAGTTCTACTTTGCTTATTTTTAGAATTAAAAGACTCAAGCATTTGTTTTGGTCATCTCCTGGTTGAAGTAAACAGCTGAGTGAAAGGAACATTCAGTGCATAAAATATGGATAAAGCAGGAAAATGACAAGGATGTTTTGATAAATACTGCATTCGTTTGTTCCCTCTTGGGCACTCTGTCCAGAGGACTTGTCCTTGTTCGTGGTCCCCCGGTCACGGCTAAAGGCGTGGAGAGACAGAGCCTTTTCAGTTGCAGCTCCAAAACTATGGAATGAGCTTCCAGTACACTTTCAGCAGTCCTCTTCTGTACCAGTTTTAAAATCCAAGCTGAAGACCCTTTTTTATAAACTGGCTTTTAAATCTGTGTGGGTGATTGACTGTGTTGCTTTTTTAGTCTCATTTTTGACGTTTTTATTTGGTTGTGTTTTGTTCATTTTTTGTGGATTTCATGTGCTTTGTTTTTTTCTGTCTGTGAAGCACTTTGGTGGCATGTAAGTGTCTGTAAGGTGCTATATAAATAAAGTTTGAGTCGAGTAACTTTCTACTATGGTGTCCTTATGGAGCTACTTTAGGCTTCCCAGTTGATGAATGAGATGAGACCGAACTACAGTGTAAAAATGATGCATCAAGTGGCCTCAAAAGAAGAACTTTTTGTCAGACAGACTCCTCCACACCTCCAAGACCAAACCACAGACAATGCTGAAATCAAGGTGCTGTCTCCTGGCATCTACGCTGACCCTTACCTCCAGCTCAGGCAGATCCCTCCATCTCCATCATCGAATCTTGACAGATTTTCTGGTCACTAACAGAATAGTTAAGATTCTCTTAGAAAACCCCAGCAGGCTTTCCTCTCCGACATGGTCCATCAGCACCAGCCAGCTGGGTTGGAGACAAAAAGAGTCAGATGATGAAGTCAGATATGTTAAACAGCTTCAAGTGTGGCCTCTGCTCCTGACCCACCCTGACCAGTCCCAGTACTAACTGGCACTCTTTAGGTTAAGGTTGGGTGTATTTGCCCCACAGTGTTAGTCTTTATCTAATCAGCTGTCATCAGTGACTGGCAGGCCCACCAGGTGGAGCAAAGGTATATAAACTCTGTGTTTGGTTCAGGAAGGCATCCTTTATCCAGCGACTGCTGCTGCTGCTTGGATTCATCACAACAAGGTAAAACCTGACTTCTACTGTTATTGGTAGTGATGATATCCATGTCAGAGGTTTTATAATAGTATGTTAGTATGGATTTCCTTCCTGAACACTAAAATCACACATTTTATCCAGATGGTGTCAGGTCTTCTCTTCCTGTTGCTCCTCGGAAACGTAAGTTTGCAGAAGTTCTTGTGTAGTTCTTTGGCTGCAATTATTTTGTCAATTATGACCTGATGAGAAACAGACTGAACCAGTGAAATGTGTTCAAAACAAACTAAGCAGAAATATCAGTTGATATTTGATCCTTTTGCTGAGAAATGTTATGCATAAAGACGATCCTCCTCATCCTTTATGGTCTCTGATCAGATCAGATCTCATTTCATACCAACAACTAAAAGCTCAGATTTAAAATAAATGACATAGCTGGCTTATTATAGAGCTGTAAGTTCCACAAGTCAGTCCAGTTCATATAGAAATGTTTTTCTACTGGTCACTGTTTATTTTTACATCCACAGATGTTTTCTGAAGCGTGGTCAATAAGTAGGTGCTTTTCTTACTCTACATCAGCAGGTTTTTTTTTCTTATTAATGCATCATGATTAACTCACTGTTAGTTATCCATGAATCTATGGTGTGTCCGAATCCAGAGGCAGGATGCTTGTTAGGACGCATTTTGAGGTTGATGACGTCACAGCGCAGCGATGAGTACTGTCCGAATTTCAAGAATACTTATTCTCATGTCCTCAAACGCGTCCTCGCTTCCCCCACATTTCTAGGATGGGTCTGTTGTATCCTCACAGAACAAGGCTATCCCAGCATGCTTTGCGCGGCAGCTGTGGATTTTCAACAGGAAGAGAAAATGGGGAGAGCTACGAAGTTTTAAAGTAAGTTTGTTTAAAACATAGTGGTAGAAAACTAAAAAGTTTAAAGCGGTTCTGTTTATGGACATTTTTTGTTTGTATTTTTGTTTTCTAAATTACATTTTAAGCAGAAATCAGCCAGAATGAGCTTGTATTGCGGGTCCCGTAGTTATTCCCGTTTGTTTGTGTGCGCGCACGTGTGTGTGTGAATTAAACTTGCCGTTTGTTTTAGGGACAACAGAGCGTTTTTATTAAGCTTAGTGGTGAAGAGTGAACTGCCGTCAAGCCAGCCCTCCATTTGGAAATGAGTGTCAAGCCAGGCCTCCTTCGATTTTACCAAGCCCCCATAATACTGGTCTGAAATTGAAGCCAACATGGAAGTGACAAAGATTGCAGTTCCACCCTCATCCGCTGGGGGCTGGTGTCAGAAGCAAGCAAATCCTCATTGACTCCCATGTTAAAAATACCAATTTCACAGCAGAAATAAACATGTTTACAGCCTGGTTCCAAAACATGTTTAGGGGGTGAATTTTTTGTCACTCTTCTGTTTAAGTGTATTAAAAGCCTAAAATTCTGAATAATTAATGAGCATCAGACCCACGTGACCACAGAGCTAGCTCCGGGGAAAGGCCTCAGCCTGAGCCTCTGCCGCTCCTTAAACCTGTTACGCGATTTTCAGTCTCTCAACTTAGACCATTAGTTGTGCTGTTTGTGCGTTCTTTTTGGATATTATTTGAGCAAGTGTTGGACAAAATGACTTGCTGTGGTATTAATTGCACTAATAGAGCGTCCAAGAAGTCTCCACTTCATTTTTTTCTGTAAGAAAAATTATATTTATGTATTTATGTCGATGATTTTAGGTCACTGCCACTAGTGGTAGCTGAGCTTAGATTTTAACATGTACTGTTTAAACATGAAATTCAAATGTAATAGAGTAAAACCCAGTGCATTTAACATAGCGCTGCATTTTTGAAAATGGGTTGAAATCTAACAAGTTGGTGGAGCTGGAACCGACCATCGGTATGGTCCCCTCCTCTCAGCGGCAGCTCTGCGCATCTCTGACCACAGTGGCACCTGTCTGCTGCGCGGCTGCCGGCTTGTGGAGCTCTCGGATGGAAACCAATGTTTTCCACCCGGTTCTCCCCAGTGGCAGCTCAACGCATTTCTGATTGTAGCGGCGCCTGTCTGCTGCTCTCGAGACCTTTGTGTTCCACCCGGCTTTACCCAGCGGTCAGCCCGGCGTATCTCTCAGAAGCTCCGGTGTTGTGCACAGTTAACTCCTGTTGTAGCTAGGTAACTACCTCCGTTAGTGTCATGATCAGAGGCAATAGGACGCAGCGTTCTCAAGCACAAACTGATTTTATTCTCTTGCAGCAACACCAACGTGTCTACATTAATTTTCAACGAAGAGCAAAACGAAGAAGAACATTCTTACACCCGTATTCTAGCTACCTCTAGTGGCTCCCCCTATGGTAGCCTTACTAGAACACATAAACAGAGGCATTGGATCTATGAAGGCGAAACAAAACTGGAAACTGATCTGAAATATGGACAGCATCAACAAACAGGTCAGTGATCTTCAAGCCATGAGTGAGAACCAAGTCCAAGATGTGAGAGCGTTCATGTGTTGGCATATTAACCAACTGGGCCAGGCCAAATGAGTCAATAACATTTAAAAATTCTCCCACAAGAGGCTTCTCAGGGCAGCACACATGAATATTAAAATCCCCTAAGATAAGAACACGGTCATAGTGTGAACAAATATCAGATAAAATATCAGAAAACTGAGTTATAAAGTCTTTGCTGTATTTGGGAGGACGGTACAGCAAGGCACAGAGAACGGGAGGTGAAGAACACAGTTCAAAGGCAGTTAACTCAAAGCTGGTAAAATCAGGGAAGGTAATGGGTTTACAAGCAATAGTCCATTTGAAGATGGTCAAAAGACCACCACCATGACCTGTTGTTCTTGGATTATTAAAATATGCGCAGTCAGCAGGTAAAGTTTCAGTAATAGTAGCTAAATCATCAGGAGCAATCCAAGATTCCATTATGAGAAGGAAATCCAGGTTATTGTCAATAAAATAATCCTTAATAATGAACAATTTATTGCCAAGACAGCAAGTGTTCATCAGGGCAAACCTGTACGGCGGGGTCCAACCCAACCTGGGTGTATGAGAAGAGGAGATGTGCTTTCACCACACATACTGCGCCGACGGCGCCACTTTCTTAACCACAACGGGCCGGGGACTCTCCACAGAGGGGCTGGAATAGTGGAGCGCAGCGTTTGCAGGGTCTCGTGATTGTAGTGGTGGTAATCCTGGCCAGGAAGCCAAGGCGAATGAAGATCCAGGAGGTTGGCACGGTCATAAGTCAGGATAGCAGTCCCAACATTAACCACATAACTTAGGAACAGCGAAAAAAAAAAAAGAGAGAGATCAGCAGACGGCTTGCCGAACACACTGGCGCCACCTTGCCACACCCTGCCATGTCTAGAATAAACAAAACTAGAAAGATTGCATTTGTTGCACAAATGCTGTTTGAATGCTGGGCAGCCGAAACTGTAAGCTGAAGCCGCCGAACAGCTGAGCTGAAGCTGAAACAAAGCAGAACTGTCAAAATGAGCTGAATGTATTTAAAGATGTAGAAGCAAAAATCACCAACAAGCGTAATGTAGCTCAGAATATAGGCAAAGAATGGAGAAAAATGCTAAACAGCAGACAATTTTAATCTTTGAACATTTATTAAAAACTGGAAATTTGATACGCTAAACAGCTGGCATTTGAATGAGAATAGTTTAACGGGTACATTTTTACAATTGGCTGGACTGTGGATTTAGAAATATTTGCTGATATCTGAAACTGATAGATGAACATATGTTCAGATTTGATATGGGATGGGTGAAGAGTAGGACGAATGAAAGAACGGATGGATTTTTGGATGGATGTTAGATGGTTTATTGGATGGATGGATGGATGGATGGATAGATAGAAGCATGTATGAATTTATATGTAGATGGATGGATTCCTTAGGCCAAGCCGATCAATTTGATGTCTCACATGCGTGGGTGTGTAGTTCCATTTAGCCAGAAGATGATTGACATCTCTCAACCAATCAGGGGGCTGGGTGGGAGCAGGGCACTTTCCCACCTTCTGACGGTCAATCAAATTGAACGTGTTTCTACACACAGAACAAACCACACAATAACACAGTATGTGCAAGCGCTTCACCTTAAATTCTCTTTAATTCTCTTGTATGTTATTTTGTGTGTGTG
>SSNQ01000203.1:499060-525295 GCA_006942095.1 Nothobranchius kuhntae | reverse complement strand
GGGGGGGTGGACTATAATTTCTCAGCAATTAAAAACACATTGTTTTGTATGTGCAGACTAACTTTTACGTTGTGGTTTTAGAAGACAATACAGGTTTACTGATAGCATTTATACATTTACAATAACTTTTGTGGGGGGGACAACTTTGTGTGAGGGGGGGACGCTTCCCCCCCAACCCCCCTGGGATCTCCGCCTATGCTACTGTTAAGGAGAGAATCCTTGAAATCTGTCCTTCAGAAGTGAAATTGGACCTGTCAAACTTCTCATCACCATTCGAAAAGTGCTGCACCGATTTGAAAAATTCAAAAAGCGTGAGTGGCAGAAGACTTTGATGATCATCTGTGCCGATTTGTATGTGCCTACCATGAACTGTCTAGAAGCTATGACGATAAACTTTTAGCTGTCTGAAGCCGTTTTGAGGAGAAAATCTCTGATCCTTTAACATGGGTTTCAATGAGAGAAAAGCTGGGTCTCTCCTCCTTCTGAGGCTTGTAGCGAAAGAATGGTAACACCTACAGAGAAAATAAAACCCATTCTGAAAAGCTGACAAAAATTCCTACTTTTTGAGGTACAATTTGTTACGGTAGTCCAAACGGTCTGGGCGTAGCGAAGAGTTGTTCACAGAAGATGTGGAGTTCAAACGGCACAGTGCGGAATTCTTAAGTGAGAGTGAGCAGAGACCTTTTTTTAAATTTGAATTTTCTCAAACAAATGAACCGTACGACCATAATGTTTGGAGTACAGTCATGAATTATAGCTCAAAACGAAGGTATATTCGTTAGCTGTAAGCCAGCGTGTGTCTCATTTCAATCGGACCTACGGTTCTCTCGGGACAACGCCGTAAATGGAGCAAGGGAGGGTCACTGGTCCTATCTTTCCCCATTATAACTTTTGTGAATTTTTCTGAAAATTTCAAGTCGTACCTCAACTTCTACCTGCGATTTTAGAAAAACCGTAAAAGATATCAAAAAGCCTCTTTAATATGTTAAACAGGAAAGTCTTGTGAGTTTGTTAAACTTTGAATGAAGTCTCTAAGTTAAAAGGAACCCTATAGAGTTTGAGGTCGAAAAAGTGATAGGAATTTGCTGAAAATTGACCAATCCCATTCATTTCAATGGGAAATTTTTCGCAGAAAAAGCTTAATAACTCGAAAAATTTGAAAGATATCAATGCCAAAAGTAATAGCCGGAAAGAGCTTAACGAGCTGAACGTTTTGATATGAAATTGTTGAAATAGCTCAAAATTTGAAGGAGAAGAAGAGGTTCAAAAAGTGTACGGAAGCAGAATAAGGAAGAAGAATAAAGAAAAACAGGAAAACAATAGTTTGAATGCTTTTCAGCATTCAAACAATTACTTTATCTGGAAACGGTTGTGAACAAATGCTGCTGATGGATGTGAAGCTACTATAGCTCCTTAAATATTCCTCCTCAATTTTCGCTAGGGACCACCGTAGAGGTGAAGGCTAGACTGTCCGAATTCAGAGCCGCTAGGTTCCGGTTTTAGCGGTCGAGCAAGGACCCGGCCTGGCTAGATCGGCGAAGACCCGTCCTCACAAGCATCCTGCCCACGGATTCGGACACACCATATTTAATGTTGACCATTCACAAAACCAACTCTGATTTAATTTATTTTGTCTGACTTGATTTATTTTTGGAACAGATCATCTCATCGTATGTGAGAATTCAACAGTCCAGCTGACATGTGGTAAGACTCCCATAATTAATGCTGACTAACTTCTAATGAACTTCTCTGTTCTCACTCAAACCCTTTTGGCTTTAACCTTGTTTATAAACCAAGTTGTCTTCAGTGATTAGTGGTCTCCTCTTCCTCCCAAAGTCATCTCATCTCTTGCATTTTATAACTTGCAAAAACAAAACTTCCTGAAGATCGTTACTATTCACACTAGTTTGAGTCACTTTTTCATTGTTAAATTCCTGCAGGACAGATGTGAGACTGTGAAATTCAAAGGAAATGAAGAAGCTGAAACATTTCAGAAACACTGTTCATACATTTGTCTCCCACCTCCACAGCCCTCTGAAATACTTTTGCTTATTGCATTTGGCTGTTGGAGAATTCGCTGGGTTAAAACTTTTCTACTTGGCCTTTTATCTCAGGTCAAGGAACGAAGATCCATGTGAAATCTGCTGAGTATGGACGCCATGATTCTACCACCTGCTCTGCTGGACATGCTCCATCTGAGCTTCAAGATGTTACTTGCTCCGCTCACAGCCTTATTGTTGCAGACAAGTACTGTATTTCTTTTTCTTTAAACTACAGGATTAGAGCATTGATAAACCTTTAATCTGTTGTTTTCTCATGTTGCTCTTCATCCACAGCTGTGACAGGCAACGCAGCTGTAGCATCACAGCCAGTAACTTTGTGTTTGGAGTTATCTGCCCAGGAACCTACAAGTACCTGGACGTAGCCTACAGTTGTCGCTGTGAGTAAACACCAATTCAACCCTGAAGTTTTGTCTCATAAAACTCTTCAGTGCTACAGGAACCAACTTGATTTATGTTTTTCTTCTTACAGTTTCATTCTTTAATTTCTGAATCATCGGTGGCCCTTTCCTGAATGCATGAAATTTATTCAAAGACCAAATTTGAGTCTGAAAAGCATCTTTGAAATGTATTTATCAGTGATTGTTGATTAAATTAGATCAATAAAGGAAATTAATTCATAGCAAACTTTGCATAGTTTTTCTTCATGATTTTGTTTTCCCTCTGAAATATTAGATTTAAAGGTGTATTTTTTCTTTTTCAAGGAGCATTTATTTTTTTGCCACATTGCTTAAAATGTACTGATAACAACCAATAAAAAATTTATGTTTTGGATTTAACCAGGTGGAAAAATTGTTATCAGTAAAAATAAATATTCATTGTGAATCCAGATTTTTTTTCCTTTGGAGTATTATTGATGTAGCGTCATGAATGGCCTCTAATTTGTGACAAAGGTCACACTTTCCCAGCTGGGTCAAGCTGGGTCGTGCCGTAACTTTTGCTCGACAGATTGCCCGCCAGGAGCCGTGATGTCTGCTGAACAACATCTTTATCTGCTGCTGTTCCATCCCAAGATGAAGGACACTTCAAGATTTTACAATAATAATTTTTAAATAATAATGTAATAAACTCTTTGACTTTATTACTATTTATTACAATCATCATAAATAATCATCTTGGTTCAGCATAAATGCATTTTAATTACTGGAATGACTTATGCTTTGAACAATAATAATAATTATTATGATAATCAGTAGCTTTTCGAGGAGTAGGCCGTCAGGTGAACCTCGTTTTCATTTCATCTCATTCCGAGGTCTTGTGGCTACTTGCTCTTTGCTTTATAAAAATAGCACACTCGTACAGGTTTAAAAAGTAAAATTTCTCCTGGCCAATGCTGCCCTGTTTATTACGATCATTGTTTTAATTCGGGACTAGTTTGTTTGGAGCGGAATTAGAAAGTAGTGAAGCGACTTTCACGTGACCGTTTTGAACCAATACCGTGCATGCGTTTAGTAAACAGATATCCAACATGGCGGTGTACTCAGTGACAACCCAAAAACCGATTATGAATTAAATACCTTAAAATGTCTTTTTTTGTGGAAAATAATGATTTTTATGGAAGCGTGGAGCTAAAACACGCAAAAAGTAACTTGGAGCGGAATAACGTCAAAATTTTTTTCGTTCTCACTGAGCATTTATCATTTTTGAACAGTATAATATCAGATTCTAATTAAATGTTTCACTTTTTGTTATGTATGGACCAAGAGTTATGGTGTGCTATGCAAGTCCTCGCCAGTAGGGGAAGCACCATGCCCAGTTATGTGTGTGTGTTACTTCTGTGTTCTGCAATAAATAAAGAGAGAAAAAAACCTCGTAACCAAGCTATCTTGTACGCAGTCTGACTCGGAATAAACTCTAATAGTGTATTGACATTACGGTGGAAATATAAATTGGCGACGAGTTGTGACATCCGGGAGACTAAGCCGTCTACTGAGCATTTAATGACTGTGTGGCAGAATTTGGACGGAAAACGGACGATTGCGTGGCGACTTAGCATCGGAGCTAGCGGCTAGCTGCTTTTTCTCCGACGAGTCAGAAGCGACAGTGTGGGCTGTGGAAAAAGGATAGATACATCATGGCTGGAATGATTGGGCAGATGGACCCCTTTGATGATGCTGGCGAGCAATGGGCGACGTATATTGAATGTTTTGAGCATTACATCCTTGCTAATGACATTCAGCTGAAGAAACAAGTACCGGTGCTGCTGTGTGTGTTGGGTCCCAAGACATACGGTCTTCTGTGTAATCTGGTGGCTCCAAGCAAGCCTGGGGCAATGGAGTATGACAATATTGTGGGTGTATTGCAAGCTCATTTTGCTCCCAAACCGCTGGTAATAGCTGACAGGTTCCGGTTCCATAAGAGGAATCGGGGGAGGAAGAAACAGTCGCACAGTATGTGGCGGTGCTGAAAAGACTATCAGAACATTGCGAGTTTGGTGCGTATCTGGAAGATGCTCTGCGGGACAGATTTGTGTGTGGATTAAAGTGTGAAACTGTGCAGAAGCGTCTTTTGACTGAAAACAATCTCACCTTTTGCAAAGCAGTTGATTATGCTGTGTCGGCAGAGACAGCAAAATGTGAAGTGCAGCAGTTCAGTTCCAAGTCTAATCAGAGTTGTCACCTCCAAGATGAGTGAATTCCACAGGGTGATGGAAAGAGGCTCGTCCCCTACCCACTTCACCATAATGCATTTCCTGGCCAACATCAACAGCGTCTGAGTGACATGCTCATACCGAATCAGTGCAGGAGGAATATGACCCAATAAACACATTAATGGATTCTCTATCACCTGATGACCAGTAGCCAAGCCAATCTTAGCATATACTTCTTTCCAAAACATCTGGATGATGGCACATTCCCACAATCAATGATACCTTGTACCAACTGTGATCTTACACTTGGGACACTTTTGAGACATACCAGTCTTGTATTTACTATAAATATATGGGGAAATATACACATTATGTAGAATATTGTACTGCTGTTCTTTAAACCAATTGCAAACTGAAATTTTTGATGGAAGGAGCAGAATTTTTCCCCACATTTGACTATCTCAGATTTAAGTAATACTACCCACACGACTTCCTCAACCACTCCAATCTGTCCCTACTTATGGCCCCAGTTTCTTTATAAAACTTAGATATAAAGTGTTTATGTCCCTTTTTTCCAGAATTTTTTTTCCCCCCAGTCTGTATGAGTTCAATGGAACTCGCAATGATTTAATATTCTTAGCCACATAGTATCTCACTTGTAAGTATTTATAAAACTCTTTCTTTGCTATCGAATATTGAGATTCCAACGACTCAAATGACTTGAATTATCCCTGCTTAAAGAAGTCATAAAGCCTAATTATTCCAGCCTTGTGCCATCCTACAAAGCTTGAACCAATGCTTCGTTGTAGAAGATCTGATTTATTTATAAGCGTTGATAACATGTTGAGAGAATGGGAACTGTTAAATAGTTTTCTAAATTTTACCCATGTCCATAAAACATTACATATCAGTTGGTTGGCATTTATCACCTTAGGAAGGCTATTTAGACTCTTCCCCAGCAGGTTAACAGGTGATAATGGTCTGCACAATGTTTCCTCGATATTTACCCATGGCACCTCCAAATGATCCTGTACCCAGGAATAGAGAATCCTTGCCTGCATTGAAAAAATGTAATTTTCTATATTTGGCACTCCCCATCCACCTCTACCCTTTAGTAACTGTAATGTCTGTAATTTGATGTTAGGTTTCCTTCCTGCCCAGATTAAATCCACCAATGCCTTATTGATGGATTTAATATCTTCTGATTTCAGGATTAAAACAGCATGCCTGTACAGTATAATATCTTGGGCAGGATTACCATTTTAATAAGATTAATTCTACCCAGAAAAGAGATATGAAGAGACCTCCATCTCATCACCCTCTCCTGAAGTTCTTGAATCATTCCTTTGACATTCTCCTTATATAGATAATTGACATCTGGACTTACTTTTACATCCAAATATTCAAAGCCTAATGGTGCCCAGCGGAAAGGCTTCACATATACGGGTTCAATATTCCATTCAGTCTCCAGAGTCATTATGACAGATTTGTCCAAGTTTACCTTGTATCCAGATATTAATCCAAAATCTCTGATAAAACTAATAACAACAGCTAGAAATTTAGATGGTTTAGTCAACGTCAAAAGAATATCGCCTGCATATAAAATAATTTTATGCTGTCTCTCTCCAATTTTGACTCCACTTATATTTAAATTTTGTCTAATGGCCATGGCCAGAGGCTCAATCGCCAGAGCAAACAGTGGTGGTGATAAAGGGCTACCCTGTGCAGTGCCTCTGCCCAATTTAATTGGAGAAGATGACAATACATTAGACATCACTGATGCTACTTGAGTTTTATATATAATTTTTACCCATTGTAAGAAATTTGGCCCGAATCCAAATTGTTTCATAATATCAAACATATACTCCCATTCAATTCTATCAAATGCCTTTTCGGCGTCCATGGAAAAAACTGCTCCATGCATCTTATGAAAATTCATGAAATTAATAACATTAAATAGCCGTCTAGTATTATAATAAGAGTTTCTCCCCTTAATAAACCCTGTTTGGTCTGCCATCACCCAGCTCTCACCCTGGATTCTCATGTCAGTTCTCTTGTTCGCTCTTCCTTCTTCCATCTCAGAAACATTGCAAAGCTGAGTCCCATTCTGTCCCGCTCTGAACTTGAGACAGTTATCCACACCTTCATCTCCTCACGCTTAAGCTTGGTTTATGCTTGACGCATTCATTTTCCGCGCGGTGATGCGGCTCGCGGATGGAACGCGCTTCACAACTCGCAGCGTTTATGGTTCGTGCGGCTTGTCTCTGCGGTGAGCCAATATTCTCCCAAACTGAACGGGGCAGCATGGAGCTCTACAGCATGCATCCAACACTTCGCCAAAGTAGAAGTAGAAATTACTGTTTACAACATGGCATTTCAGCATTTTTAACAGCGTTCTCGTCTTTTCCGACAGTGCGAGCTATTTCTCTCCAAGAATTATTAACAACATGTTGATCCCGGTGATCTCTGAGAGCTAAATCATACAAATGTCTGTATTTACAAACCTCTGCCATACTAGTTCTTGCCGGTCCGCCATGTTTTTCCGCGTGCGTCCGTCCGCGTGGTTAGAAATTTTCCGAGGTGCGCGTTGCGGAAATCTTGGGCCGTGCGGAGACGCGGTGGAGGGGCGTGGTTGTTAAAATGACGCAAAATGACGCAACTTTTCCGCGCGGAGCCGTGCAGACCTCGCGGACGCATCAAGCATAAACCAACCTTTAGACTACTGTAACTCTTTTCATGTGTCTGAGCAAAACCTCCTTGAACCGTCTACAGGTGGTTCAGAATGCCTGTGCTCGGCTTCTGACCAAGTCCTCCAAACACACCCACATCACCCCGCTTCTCCTCCAGCTTCATTGGCCGCCAGTCAACGTCAGGGTTCATTTCAAGATCCTGGTTCTGGTCTATAGGGCCTTACATGGACAAGCACCATCTTACATTGGTGATCTTCTCAGTCCCTACACCACCAGCAGGTACCCGAGGTCCAGTGATCAAAGCCTACTGGTTGTGCAGCGCACCAGGCTAAAGATCAAAGGTGAAAGATCATTTGCTGCTGTGCCCCCCACTTCTTCTTCACCACTCTCTTTTTATTTTGCTCTCCCCACCTATTCCACCTTACTCAGGACCCAAATGATTTCCGTCTTTCCTATTCACTCTCTCTCTTTCTTAACATATATTTTTTTAATCACAGTTGTCTATTTTTTGCTCATTTTAAATATATATTTAACCAAATTTTTTTCTAAATTTGTCATCGCCGTCGTCTTCCTCCGCTTATCCGGGTCCGGGTTGCAGGGGCAGCATCCCAACTAGGGAACTCCAGACCGTCCTCTCCCCAGCCACGTCCACCAGTTCCTCCGGCAGGACCCCAAGGCGTTCCCCGACCCGATTGGAGATGTAACCTCTCCAACGTGTCCTGGGTCGACCCGGGGGCCTCCTGCCGGCAGGACATGCCCAAAACACCTCCCCAGGAGGCATCCTGACCAGATGCCCAAACTACCTCAACTGACTCCTTTCGATCTGGAGGAGCAGCGGTTCTACTCCGAGTCCCTCCCGAATGTCCAAGCTCCTCACACTTTCTCTAAGGCTGAGTCCGGCCACCCCATGTAGGAAACTCATTTCGGCCGCTTGAATTCGCAATCTCGTTATTTTGGTCATTACCCAAAGCTCATGACCATAGGTGAGGATTGGGATGTAGATCGACCAGTAAATCGAGCCTGGCTTTCTGGCTCAGCTCCCTCTTCACCACGACAGATCGGCTCAGCGTCTGCATCACTGCAGATGCCGAACCAATCCGCCTGTCGATCTGCCGATCCCTCCTACCCTCACTCATGAACAAGACCCTGAGATACTTAAACTCCTCCACTTGAGGCAGGACCTCTCCCCCGACCCGGAGTTGGCAAGCCACCCTTTACCGGCCGAGAACCATGGTTTCAGATTTGGAGGTGCTGACATCCCAGCCGCTTCACACTCGGCCACAAACCTACCCAGCAAGAGCTAAATGAAGCTGGATGAAGGTAGGAGGACCACATCATCCGCAGAAAGCAGAGACGAGATTCTCCTGCCATCAGACTAGACACACTCAACACCACGGCTGCGCCTTGAAATTCTGTCCATAAAGGTTATGAACAGAACCGGTGACAAAGGGCAGCCCTGGTGGAGTCCAACCCTCACCGGGAACAGGTCCGACTTACTACCGGCTGTGCGGACCAAACTCACGCTCCTCTAGTAAAGGGACTGAATGGGCCTTAACAAAACGCCACCCACCCCGTACTCCTGGAACGTCCCCCACAGAGTGCGCCTGGGGACACGGTCAAAAGCCTTCTCCAAATCCACAAAACACATGTGGATTGGTTGGGCAAACTCCCATGCCCCCTCCATCGCCCTTGCAAGGGTACAGAGCTGATCCACAGTTCCACGGCCAGGGCGAAAACCTCATTGCTCCTCCTCAATCTGAGATTCAACTATCGATCGGACCCTCCTCTCCAGTACCTTGGAGTAGACTTTTCCAGGGAGGTTGAGGAGTGTGATCCCCCTATAGTTGGAACACACCCTCCGGTCACCCTTCTTAAAGATGGGGACCACCACCCCGGTCTGCCACTCCACAGGAACTGAACCCATTTCCTAAATTATTTTTTATGTTTTGACATTTTTTGTTTTTATGAAGCGCCTCGTGATTTTTATCTTGAGAGGTGCTCCTTCTTCTTCTTAAGTTGATTTTCCAAGGCAGTGATCCGCGACTCGTTTGAGGCTGTAATATCCTGCAAATCCAAAACTCGCTTTTCCACCATTTCCACTCTTTCTATCAGCTTGTCAAATTTCTCGGCGAGCTCGTTTATTGGCTTTATGACTTCCAACAGCTTAGTGTCGAGCAGCTATGTTAGCAGTCACCTTATCCACAATCATAGCTTCCCCCACTGTATCTGCCATGGGCTCATTTTCAAGGCAATTGCTAGTCATCGCCTCGCTGCTAGCTTTAGCTCTGGCCCCTCCTTTGGCCATTTTCTTCTTCTTGCATGAGGCGGAATGTGCAAAAAAATCATCCAAGGACATTCCAAAAAACTCTCGAGGCAGTTTAATAGCGAATTGAGCTAGAATACAGCTGATTTACATCTATCCAGTGTGGAGCTCCAACTTTTCACGTCTGTTCGGCTTGATGCATCATGCATTATTTTCAGTTTATTAAGCCAACAATTTATTTTTTACTCAGTAACGGATATGATTTAAAATGTAGTGAATTACAGTTCTTTTTAAAAAATATACTCGAGTAAAAGTAAAAGTGCAGATTTTAAAAACAACTTAAAAAGTATAAATAGAAAAGAAAGCCACTCAATTACAGTAACGTGAGTAAATGTAATTCGTTACTTTCGACCTCTGTATGTCAGCATGTCACAACAATCATCACTTGCAAGAAACTTTGTGAAATTGGTCCTCTCATTTGTTTCGAAGGCTTGTTGATTCACCTTTGTGTTTTTTTCTCCTAAAACCTGTCTGCTTTTCTGTGCTCTAATTTAAGCAAACAAAACAGTCTGTGTAGTTATTTGAAACTGTCAGATGTTTCGTTTTGAGAAGGCATTTAAATTACTTGGGACCATTGCACTGTTGGAGAGCTTTTTGCCACATACCAGACTAGATGGAGTTGGTGTTACCAGTTCCCTGGTGAAACGTATCTTTGGCCGAACTGGCCCAAGCTCGTGGAAAATGTTAAACTCTGTGGATTCATATCACAGCTCTTCAGTTCATGTTGTCCCTCTAAGTGAATTTTTTTTAATGACAGAAAATTTTAACTGGCTGAACTAAACATTTTCTTAGAAAACTCCAGCAGGCTTTTCTCTCCAACATGGTTCATCAGCACCAACCTGCTGGGTTGGAGACACCAAGAGTCAGATGGAGAAGTCAGATATGTTAAACTGCTTCAGGTGTGCTTGCAGCTCCTGACCCACCCTGACCAGTCCCAGTACTAACTGGCACTCTTTGGGTTAGGGTTGGGTGTGTTTGCCCCACGGTGTTAGTCTTTATCTAATCAGATGTCATCAGTGACTGACAGGTCCACCAGGTGGAGCAAAGGTATATAAACTCTGTGTTTAGTTCAGGAAGGCATCTTTCATCCGACTGCTGCTGCTGCTTGGATTCATCACAACAAGGTAAAACCTGACTTCTATGTATCTGCTGTTATTGGTAGTGATGGACATCCATGTCAGAGGTTTTATAATAGTATGTTAGTGTGGATTTCCTTCCTGAACACTAAAATAACACATTTTACCCAGATGGCGTCAGGTCTTCTCTTCTTGTTGCTCCTCGGGATCGGAGGAAATGTAAGTTTGCAGAAGTTCTTGTTTAGTTAAATAAATCAACATTACTCTGACTTTTGATGAACTTATTTTCCTATTATGACCTGATGAGAAACACACATTAAACCAATGAATTGTGTTCAAAAGCCAAAATATTACTAATAATTGAATGCACATAGACGATCTTCCTCATGAGTCAAGGTCTTTATTAACTTTGATTAGCTTGTATAAAAGCTGCATGCAACATGTTATCTTTGACAGAAACAGGTGCATTTGGTAGTTTCATCAGAGAGGATGGGACAGACAGGTGAGTGTGTGTGTGAATGGTGTGAGGGTAGGCTTGAAAACCCAGGAGTTAGAGGCTCAAGTAAGGGAATAAGTAGACAAGAGAGGGGCCAGTTGAGGTGGCTGGGGCATCTAGTCAGGATTGACTAGATGCCCCAGCAAGCTGCAAATAGATGGATATGAAATTGAGCAAGTAACAGAACATAAGTTCCTTGGAATTATAATAGATAATAAATTAAGTTGGAAACCACAAATTAAACATGTATATAATAAGGTTGCTAGAAGCATCTATGTTATGAATAAGGCTCAACAGTACTTGAATTATGAATCACTCCATGTCCTTTATATAATAAGTGTAAATTATGTTTGTATGACTGTCATGGATTTTATCAATATGTTTATCAATGACCCATTTCCTGTAGTCGGAGAGAGAAGGAGACAATTAGCAGACAAGTCAAACTGTTATAACTGTGGCAAGATGCACGAGGCAAAATGCACCGAACATCCGGTCACAGACTTTATTTATAGAGCGATTGTGTGTGTGTGTGGGAAGTTAAGAATGTGCGTGTGTGTGTGTGTGTGTGTGTGTGTGTGTGTGTGTGTGTGTGTGTGTGTGTGTATGTGTGTATGTGTGTGTGTGTGTGTGTGTGAGTGACTTGTGTGGTTGTGTCTGAATGAGTGAGCTTGATCAAAGAGGCATAGAGCAATACATTTCCATTCAGATGCATGAGTCAATGAACAAGAATTAATAAACATACATTTTTCCATAACAATGACTGAGGATAAAAATATGTTATAAGAAACTGGCTATGAAACAGTGTAACTAAAGGATTTTTTTGTTTTTGTCTTCCTTTGAAATTCAACTTGCGGGGGGATTATATAAGCTACCAGAGCTTCTTTCCCTTCCAAATGAACACACACACACACACACACACACACACACACACACACACATATATGTATATACATATATGACATGTGTATATACATACTGTATATGTATGCATGTGTATATACATATACATATATATATGCATGTGTATATATGTATGGATGTATTTTTGTATACTTTAATTTGTTTGTTGATTTACGTGTTCAATAAACAGAAATAGAAAAAAAAAAAGATGCCTCCCTGGTGAGATTTTTTGGGCACGTCCAAGTGGGGGGGACACAAGGGAAGACCCACATGCTGGAGAAACTGTATCTTGGCTGGCCAGGCAACACTTTGCAATTCCCCTGGAGAAGCTGGCCCAATTAGCTGAGGAGAGGGAAGTCTGGGCCTCTCTGCTTAGGCTGCTGTCCCCACAACTTCAGGGATAAGCTGCTAAAAAAGGATGGATGATCCAGTTTTTTAATCTTTGTACCTTTACCTCCACAGATATATTGTGAAGCGGCGTCATCACGTAAGTCAGGGAATACGTAGGCCATTTTCTTATTTTCTAGCAGCAGGTTTTCAGAATATTGCATCATGAATAACTTTCTATTGGCCGTCCATGAAAATGGTGACGCTAACAGTCTTTCCTTCCTGTTTGTGTAGTTTGTCTTCCATTCTTCTGCAGATTTTGTCCTTTTGGCTGGACTCAGTATGGCGGCCACTGTTACCAGTTCCAGAACCAACAACTGGAATGGGCCAATGCTGAGGTACAGCTGATAGAACTGTTGTATTAGTGTGATGCTCTGATGTAGATTTCTGGTTTAAACGTCTTAATTTCTTTTTTTTATTATTCAGAAAATTAAAATGGAGGTTCCCATCAGAACTATCTAGCTCAGCCGGGTGTCTTATTTCATCTTTCAGACGTTCTGCAAATCAAATGGTGGACACCTGACCTCCATCCAAGACACAGATCAGTACAACTTCATCAGGGACCTGATCTTCAAAGGAGCAGGATCAAACCAAAAGTCTTGGGTTGGAGGCACCAATGCAGGCAGGGTGAGTTTAGTCAAGTGTATTATATTGATCACAGGTACTGATGGTTAAGAACTTGCTGCTGGTCTTTGTAAAAAGATTCATCTGAGTTAATATTGAACACATCTGAGTGAACTGCTGCTCCACAAACATTTATCTACACATAAAAACTAAGAAGTAAACTTGACACTGAATCACTTTTTCTTACAGGATCACATGTGGAGGTGGACCGATGGAACACCGTTTACCTTTGACTCCTGGGGTCCAGGTGAACCCAACAACCAAGGTGGAAACGAGCACTGCATGGACATGAACCTGTTTGGTACGAGACGACCTGTTTATTAGACTGCTGGTTAGGATTAGTTTAGATCAGCTGTTAAGATCAGAGCTAAAAACAGGAAATAAACGCTATTTGTAGCAGATGAAGTCACATGATCCCACATTGGTAACAGTTTGTTTTGTTGTTTCTACGTTTATCAAGAAACAAAGATCAGATTTCTGACTTGATTGTCTCTTTTTTCTTTCTAAGGACAAGATTATGTCAACGATGAAGACTGCTCCCAACAGAACTCCTTTGTCTGTATTAGACCATTGAGACACATCTTTCCACCACAAGGCTGATTTAAAATGAATTACAATGAAAACACAAATAAATTGATGTTCTCAGCAGTCTGACATTTGTTCCTTCGGATTATTGGTTTGATGTTTCTAAATCTATATTAAAAGTGAGTCTTAAACATTCAAGCCTGCCAGAATTTGATTTCTAGAAGTCGCATGTGGAGCATGGATGCTAAATTCAAGATAATATTTAAATGCTATCTCAGCTCTTCTAGCCCCTCGTGAAATTAAAAAATTTATTTCACCTTTTTTTGAAAGTTCCATATCATGAAAAGTGAACTTTTTAGAGATGTATACTATGTGATTTCATTTCCTCATGTGAAATGCCCCTTTGGCTGCATTCATGCATTTTTCTGCCTCAGCTTCAATTTTCTTCTTTCTATGAAGCCTGCAGATGGGACAAAGTAGCCCAAGTGTGCCATCGGGCATTTCTCCTCCCCCATAAACTCTGGAAGTAGGTCACTAACATCCACTTCCTCTGAGTTGTTAGTGTAGAGCGGTATATTTCATGCTGCAGTTGAGAATGTGACCTTCATGTGACAGATGACTGTTTAAACTCTCTACCGGCACCAAAGTGGAAATTACTTCTGTTTTGGGGATAACTAACTGCAGTAAAAATCATGCATCCTGTCTACATAGACGCACGTAATAGCCAGCACAGGATAGGTGTGTTAGGCGCCTGTTTTTTTGTAACAGACTTGGCAGCCCAGTGATTGAAGTAACTACCCGGAATCATCATCATCAGCTTTCATGCAAAGTTCAATCAGACCAGAATAATCAGATGTTTGCAGCCAAACTTAAGTCAGAAACAGAAAATCCAGGTTTTTAGAGAGAATTAAATCATTGAGCAGGAAGGACTTATTGTTAACAGAGCGGGTATTTAATAGAGCCATGCTGAGTGAGGTGGAGGAATCAGAAACTACAGAAACAGCTGGAGTTAGTGGACGTAAATTAGCAGGGTTAGATCCATGGTGTTTATAAAAACCTCTTATGGAGGGAACAGGAGAAGAAACCACTGAGGAATGAGGATAAACCGACCTTAAAAAACTTGGACGGAGAAACCGTGCCGCAACGTGGCCTGGCGGGAATGCGGAAGTGGCGCTCAAGTCGCCAAACAAAGGACAAGAAGCTAGAAGATCACGCCGATGTTTACTAGATAAAGCACGCTTTAAGAGAAGTCTTATTCTCACCTGGATTCCTGCTCATTTACCTCTTTTCCTCAGATGTTTTCCCTGGGACCGGATAAACATCGCTGGAGGCGCGCTGGTCGGGATCGTCGTTTGGCTCCGAGCCAGTGCGCCACTCAGATAAACAAACAGGGAGGTATGTCCTCGGTGCATCTTGGGCGATCGTGAACGAACGGAAGGACAAAAGAGTCTGGCGATCATAGGAGATGGTAGCAAGGACACTACTGAAGAGGATCGCAGACAGGAGCAAGATGGAAAAGAGGAGGTTAGTGGAGAAAAGTTTGAAAAAGTGGCCGGTGACTGCGGCTAAGCCAAGCACAGGCGCCATCTTGTTACCGACCGGGGAATGTGAAGAATGAACTTTTATAATAATGAATACTGAATGATGAAGTAAAATATGTAAATAATCATAAAAGTTTGAACAAGGGGTTAAATGAAATATTTTGATTAGTTTGTGCCTAAATTAATGAGGTTGAAATGAATGTGTCCTTGCAATGATCCATTTGTTTTATACTCAGTCTACTTGACAAGCTCACACACACATGCATATCCCCCTGACACAAGGGTACAGCAATGTCATGACACATAGAGATTTTCTTATCCACAAAATCAGAGCATCTTCTATCTGAAGAAGGACTGTTTCTGAGGTTTGTTTGGTAAAACCTCCTTAACATGGCACATTGTGATTTGTCAGAAAATCATAACATAGGAATTAATAAAACTTAGATCACTTCCCGAGTTATTCAGTTCAGTTGACTGGAGTTGAGTAAGTTTTGTTTCCAGCTGACACTCCTACATCTGTACAAAAAGTATAGAGCCAAAGCCTGATTGTTTGATGGGAAGGTCCGTGTGCCGTTTTTCCCATCAGCTCCAAAGGATTTTTGTTTTGTAGACGTTTCCAAGCAGAGCTAAAGTACATTGCTTACAGAACTGTTTATCAGATACGTTCATGACCGGTGGTCCAGACTTCTAATAACAGTATTCAGACAGGGCTATTAATTCTCAAAGTTCAACTGCCAAGTTAAAGCCAACTTTGGAAAGATCTATTATGAAGTGGAAAATTCCAACCAAATGTCAAAGACTTGGCCTGTGTGTGATTCGGCTGTAATGCCGATGGGATAGCACCAAGTTTTGGAAGATAGAACATTGTGTGTATCATCACTGTAGTGCAAGCACACGCAGCTCAAGCTCGTAGCAGAAGTGTATAAATGAAGTGCGGTGCTCTTGGTTTGGTGTTTGGTCCAAAAGGCTGTTTGTATGTAATGAGCAGAATTGAGTTATTAAGGACCCACGCTGTCTGATGGAAGAAGCCTGTCTCTGACTCTGTTTTTAAAACCACTCAACCGTCAACAGTAGCAGAATCACAGAATCTCAGAGTCGTTAGCTAAAAACACATCATTTAAAACCTTTAAAAGAGCATATTCTGTGCTCTGCCCAAGTTTAAAACAAGACTGGAACACCTCCAGATACCCATGCTCCTCCAAAAATAACATCAGCCGCTGGTACACACACTTCTCAAGCGCTTTAGGAAAGGTAGTTGTGACACAGGCCTAAAATTAGCCAAGTCTGACAAATTGAGGCCTGATTTTTTCCACAAGGGGGGGCACCACTGCATGCATGAAAGAGGACGTTACTACACTCGCCTGCAGGCTACTATTGATAATAGCCTAAACAGAGGGGCCCAGTGTGGAAAAGGCCTCCTCACATTGCCTAGAAGGCAAGATGTCCACAGGAGAGCCCGATGGCGATATTCTACATACCACATCCTCCAACTCAGAGAGACGTAGCTGCTGAAGAGACTCAAACTTGTCAACTGGAGGTAATAAAACTGATGAATAAAAAGCCAGGTTTAATCCTGGCTCTTGTGTTTGCTAGCCCACAAAGAAGTGGAGAAAGTCATGGGTTGAAATGGCGATTTTTAGCCATTTTGGCCATTTTTAGGGTCAGTTTCTGATTGGATTGCTCGATCAATTTTTGCACGATCATCTCAAAAATGGTGTAAAATTGCTCAGAAGGGATGGGCGAACAAAATGAGACAAGGATTCTGACTTTTCGTATATGCTGAAGGGGCGGGGCCAAGCCTCGAAGTTTTACCACTCGCCAAAATTTTTTAAATTGCTATAACTTCATAACTGAATGGAACAGTACTACTCAACAGTCCGCACAGAAAAGTCTCTTGCGACCATGGTCAATATAAAACAGGAAGTCGGCCATTGTGGGTAGAAATGGCGATTTTTAGCCGTTTTGGCCATTTTTAGGGTCAGTTTCTGATTGGATTGCTCGATCATTTTTCGTACGATCATCTCAAAAATGGTGTAAAATTGCTCAGAAGGGATGGGCGAACAAAATGAGACCAGGATTCTGACTTTTCGTATATGCTGAAGGGGCGGGGCCAAGCCTCAAAATTTTACCACTCGCCAACATTTTTTTAATTGCTATAACTTCATAACTGAATGGAACAGAGTTACAAAAATTTCTGTGGTCATTCGTCATCTACCCACAAAGTAAATTGAATGGTCGGAAGATGACATCACACAAGCCCCGCCCCCTCAGGACTTAAAAGGTCAAGTTTTACTGGGAAATTTTCCAAAATTCGCCCTTTCGAATAATCAGCGCAAATTTGTAGCAGTTAACTGAAGACAAGTTGGGGTTGCTTGGCGTCACTTTATGGGAGTTTTCTGCAGAAGGCGGGGCTGTGGCAGCGCGTCGAAGTCAGGCGTCCCACCGTGGCCTTACGTTTGTCTCCCATTTCATCATTTCTAAAGATATCACCACGAAACTTCTTGTGAATGATCCTAGTCCGGCCCCCCAAAATATTTGATGTGAACATCCGGTGGGCGTGGCCTATTTTCTGAAATAGCGCCCCCTAGGACCATTAAAACTGTCAGCCCCTGGCCATGCTTTGACTGAGGATCACGAAATTTGGTACACTAATGTGGTCTCTCAGGACGTACAAAAAAGTCTCTTGGAGCCAAGTGCAAAGTTGCACAGGAAGTCGGCCATTTTGGTCCAAGTACTCGATTTAGTGGTTTTCGCACACGTTGTTTGGAGAGTGTTGCACCATCGCCCTTTTCACCAATCGCCTTCAAACTTCTGCTATATACTCTTAAGACAAAGGGGGATAAATTCAACTGTCGGATTTTAAATAAGTATAAAGGTTTGGGCATGGCTAAGCCTCAAACTTTGACCTTTCGCCAGTTCATTACTTGACTTAATAACTCCCATGTGCATGATCAGATCTATATCAAACTTTGTCTGTGGGATCAATGACCACATCTAAAGACAATGACAATGTGGACAGCTGACATCACCTAAGCCCCGCCCCTGACTACAGGAAGTCCATTGTTTTATGGTGAAATGCCCATTTTTGTCCCCTCTAATTTAGTCAACATGACACTAAGGTCATGCACTGTCTTCATGATGTTGTAATGACTATTCAGATCTGCTAGCTTGCCAGAAAGGGAGGGGCTTTGATGCCATGGCGAATTCTGGCGTGACGCCGTGACCTTACGTTTGACTGTAACTTCCATAAACAACCTCCAATTTGCCCGAGACTGAACATGGCAATCCACAATCATGCCCTTTAGCCAACGAGGCACAAACGGTTGGTGAACGTTGTGTAATCTCATCACAGCACCCCCTACATACCTTTAAAACTGTAATAACTCGTACAGACAAGGTCGTAACTGCACCAAACTTGCTATGTGTCATCACACAAAGGCACCCAACACAATCCTGTGGTAATTGGTTAATATTGCTTTAGCTCCGCCCCCTGACAGATATTAGGCCATAAATAACACATGCATGATGCAATTCACACCAAACTGCACACAAATGACTGTTATCAACCTACAACTTCTTCATGGAGTAATTCCTAAATTTGGGACAGCGCCCCCTAGATACAATAAAACCTTTGTAACTTCTGCAAAAAAGCTCTAGACTATATCAAACTTTGTGGGAGTGATCACACAACTGCAATCAACACATGTATGTGCTCACTTGTTCAAATCACTTTAACTCCGCCCACTTACAGCTTTTTGTCTCTAGATGAGCCATGCAACGTTGGATTGATGCCAAATTAACAGGAAACCATCTTTGATGACCAAAGATGACCTCTATGGGATTTAGTTGTAAATGGTCACAGCATCCCCCTAGATGGGTTCAAACTTTATTAACTTCTAAAGACAAAGTCAGAATGGCATTATACTTGGCTTGTGACATCACGTGACTGCACCAAACACATTGATGTGGTTGTTGGTTCAAATCCCTGTAGCTCCACCCCTTTCAGCTCACTGGCTCTAGATAACACACAAAACGTCCGTTTGATGCCAAAATAACAGAAAACCATCTTTGTCAACCAAAGCTGACCTCAATGGGATTTTTCTGTAGTTGATCACAGTGCCCCCTAGATAACTTTAACTTTCGATAACTTTAAAAAACATGGCCATAAAAGCATTAAAGTTGGTCTATGTCATCACACCACCAGTGTGGTAAAGATAAAGTATCCCCTAGTGGTGAGACGTGTAATATAATGGTGGGCTCAGAGAAGATGCTGAGTCAGGGTGAGGTGTGGACGAGGTAACCGTTAGCGGTTTCTGGTGTCGGTGTGGTGGACGTTTCTTTTCCGGGGACGTGCCCTGGTGCCCCGGGCTGCCGGCCAGGACGGAGTGGCGCGGAGCTGGTGAGGGAAATGGTGAGGGAAATCGAAGAGAGCGGCAGATTACAGCCAAACATGAATTCAGCCAATATTAGTCTCTTGTTAAAACCAGGCAAAGACCCTGCATTTCCTACCAGCTATCGCCCAATTTCCCTTATTAATATTGTTCTCAAAATTTTTTGTAAAGCCCTGGCAAAAAGATTAGAGAAGGTAACCGCTTTCACAATACACCCTGACCAAACTGGTTTCATTAAGGGTAGACAGTCATCCACAAACTCACGTAGAGTACTTTATTTGATATTTTTCTCTTACAGTAGAAACAAAGAAACTAGTATATTATCTCTAGATGCAGAACAGGCTTTTGATAGAGTTAAATGGAAGATCTTATTTGCAATTAATAATAAATTTGGTTTTGGGAACTTCTTCATAAACTGGCTACAAACATTATACAGTTCACCAACAGCACGTGTCAGGACAAACGACCAAATATCAGCTAGCTTCTGTCTTCAGAGAGGGACCAAGCAGGGATGCCCTCTCCCCCTCACTGTTTGCTATCTTTACCGAACCACTAGCAGCAGCAATTGGGTAAACAACAGGTATGAAAGACATTAAATGTAATAAAATAGAACATAAGATCAGTTTTTTTTGCAGATGATGTTTTATTCTTTCTCTGAAATTCTCAATCCTCTCTCTCCCATAGAACTGATAAACTCTTTTTCAAGAGTTTCAGATTACTCTATAAACTGGTTAAAATCCACAGTTCTACCAATTAATTTATCTTTTGTCAATTTGTTTAATATACTATTAGAGTCAGGGAATTTCACATACCTGGGAATTAATGTCTCTTCCAAGTTGGCAGATCTAACCAAACTAAACAACATCCCACTTTTAAAGAAAGTGGAATATGATCTTGCAAGATGAAAATCCTTACCGATATCACTTATGGGGAGGGTTGCTAAAATTAAAATGATGATCTTAACAGAATAAATTACTTATTTTCAATGATCCCAAACAAGCCACCAGCTGACTGGTTTAGATCTCTGGACTCCTCAATCTCTAAATTCCTTTGGCAGGGTAAGCCTCCACGAATTAGCTTAAAAACGCTTTAGAAGACCAAAAACAGAGGAGGACTGGATCTACCCAACTTTTATTATTATTTCTTAGCCTACAAGCTGCAATATATACCAAGATGGTTGCAAAATAACCCACTTGATGAGTCCTGGCTAGCTGTAGAACAGACACTTTGCAATACGATAGAGCTTTCAGACTTACCATTTATTAGCTCAAGCATAAGAAAACATGAAGGCTTCAAAAGTATTAGTATCAGCACCTCTCTGGCAGCATGGCGGGAATATCTAAAAATGACAGAGTCTTCACTAATACCATGCAGACACACACCTATCTGGAATAATCCTGATATTTTGCAAAATAACAAGATGATGAACCTTCCGGACTGGAAAAGTAAAGGAATCGTATACCTGGAACACATATATGAAGGATTGGATTTCATCCAATTTAATAGAATAGTCTCCCAATTTGGAATAGATAAGAATAGCTTTTTAGAATATCACCTAATTAAATCTGTAGTCAAACAAAAATTTAAGCTCAATAAAATAGAATAACAAACACCACCAAGGGTATTAGACTTCTATAATCTCAAACCCCCCAAACTACTGTCTAGAGTATATAAGACACTGTCCAAAATAGATGATAGAATAGCAATCCCTATTGAAGAATGGGAGGTGGATCTATCTGTCAGCTTTGACCAGAACTTCTGGTCCCAAACTTGTTTAAAAACTTTTAAAATGATCAGACACCCCAATTTACAATTAATTCAGTACTCAATTCTACACAGAGTGCACTATACAGGTCATTAGATGTTCAAGATGGGGTTTGTGTTATCTGACACCTGTACACACTGCACAAACAGCATTCCTGACAATTACATCCACGCAGTGTCGTCATGTCCACCTGTCCAGGAATTTTTGGGGTAGAGTATGTGAAGACCTGTCAAAGTGTCTGAAATGTCATATCCCAAATTCTCTCCCCTCTGTTTACTTGGAAACCTGAATGATGTCCTGATTGAAACATCTTTGGTTCACGTGGTTCTGACTGTCATATGCATCGTTAAGAAAGCTATCCTCATGAATTGGAAAAAATAGAGATACTCTTTGCATTTACCAGTATAGAAATCTTTTGTTAGATCATATTACTCTTTATATAGCCTCCGCTTCCACTTCAAATCAATCTCTCTGGGCTCCTTTGATCGGTTCCATCACATAGCGATGATGGGGGATCATTGATACTGTCCTGCGGGATGATGTGGGTGATGGGGTGGAGGGTCTTATTGGGGCCAGTGGGGGAGCTGGCTCCCTGGAGGGCTTAAGTCCAATCAGCCGTTCCTCCCCATCCCCACACGTTTCTCCTCCTGCTCCCTCACATCATCACACAATCATGCACATAGGACCTTGGGGGGAGGACAAGTCAGGGGGTATGGACCCCATTTCCGCATTCCTGTGGCAACCTGCCCCCCAATTTTATTTGCACCTTAAACACTTCCACCAACGACATTCCATGCAAACACACACTTAGGGCCTCGGGAGTGAGCATATTCAACAGCATTTGGCAGGGGAATTTTTCAGCCTCATCCCGAGTACTGGTGCCCACTTCCAATTGTAAACTGCACTTAGACACTGAGGGCTGTGGTTGCAAGTGGGTGGTGTGGTGGCATCAGCTGGCATCGGCCAGACAGTGCTCGCACTGCCCGCTCACCACAGCCATGGAATACACCACAGCCATGGAATACACCTCACCAACATGCACTAACACTATATTGGGACTATATAAGGAGACTAGGGGTCTTAGCACAACTCTGTTGTCACTTGGCTTCCCGGAGCTGGAGGCTAGGAGGGAGATCTGGCCATCTGGTTGGGGTCTGGGGTGGTGGGTTGCTTTGCTCAGCGTTGGGCGGGGGAGTCTGGTCATCAGCACCCCAGCAGAAAGGGTCAAACTTGCGTGCATTTTTGTAAGTTTTTGGTTGTATGTGTATGTGTGAGCATGAGGAAAGGAGTGTGTGACTATGTCTCTGTATGGTTGTATATGTTAGGTGGGGCCTTTGTCTCCTCCCTTCTCATGGGGCTTCTTTTGAGGCTATACATCTTCGTCTCCCCTCCCCTGCCACACCTGGTGTGGAGTGCGGTGCCTTGGTCTGCCTGAGTGTTCGTGGCTCCCGGGTCAGGGGGTTTAAGATTTTTGGTGTCTGCCTGATCAATCCCGGTGGCTGCCTGGTGGGATCTGGGTCCCTGGGCTCTGCTGAGTTCCCGGCGGGGGTGGTCGCCCCTGGGTCCCGGGTTGCGAGGTCCTGGGCTAGGCCTCTTGGAGAGGTGGGAGGCTGCAGGCGGGCCTGTCAGCTTGCCACTGATATCTCCCGGGACTCTGTCGGATGCTGGTTGTGTGCCCCCCCCCCCCCCCCCCGGGGAAATCCTCTGCACCTCTCGATGGGGGCGGGGGCTTTTCTGGTCGCGGTCTCCTTGGGGTCCCTGTGCTCTGGGGCAGCGCCTGGATCTCTGGGACTTGGAGCTCCCTCCATCTCCTGTACATCTTTGGGGGGCAGATCTGTGGCCCCTCACACTCTCTGTTGGATGCTCCTATAGAGAAACCTTACATATACAAGCGCGTGTACATACACAGTTGCTCACATGGTGCTCTCATGGGTATGGACTTAGGTGCATTCAACACATGTCTTAAGGCTGTGGTTGACACTAAATGCACTGTGACTTATTATCGTGTGATAAAACAATGTTGATTTTACATTTCTTCATCAGGTTAACGCAGTGAGAGCTTGCTCCTGCTGTATTGTTGTGTGTCCCTTAACTGCAGGTCTAGAAGCAGGCTCTTGTTCATCTTGTTTATGTTCAGTACGGCCAATAAGCAACCTGGCACAGGGCACCGAACGTGGCCTTGACGCCTTTGTGACCGGCGGATGGAGAGTCATGAGCCTGCGAGATCATGCCCCTCCTCAGCGGTTTTGGAGTAACAAGGACAGGCGGCGAAGGAGGCTTGGCGGCGTGCATCAGCAGCCCTTCGACGACCCTCAGCGTGGACCGCACACGAAAGAGAGAGCGAAGCTCTGGAACGGAATCAAGCTCGACGGAAGTTGGTAGCTGGGTTTTAGGCTCAGAAATGTACTTGATCATCCTGGTGATAGCAGGGTCCTGGGATTGAAGACTGACAAGATCGGTATCCGAATAGGCAGGTTGAACGGCCACCGCACCTTTAGGTGGTTCCGAGGCAGACGCTTTAGCAGCCCGAGCTCGAGTAACAACACACACCTGGTTTTCATCAGGGAAAGACCATACATGTCCCTCAAGCCACCCGGGGTCAAAAACCCACAGGGGGCCATCGGTCGCGCCCTGTTTGGCCAAAGACTCTGCGAGATCGTTCAACTCCTTCTCAGGACCGGGTGCGCGAGAGTGACCTTTGACTTTACGCCAGTAAATGTGCATGTCAAGTGCAGTCACCAGAATGTCACATGCTCTGAAGCGGGCCTGATTTTTGACGGGCTTCCGGTTAGCGGTCCGGAACCCGTTACTCTTCCATGTTGGTAGATGACATAAGAAACTGAGACGCGCGTAGTCCGAGTCAGTGCAAATTACCAGTTCACGGAAGCCACGGTCCCTAGCGCTACGTAGCGCTATCATGATCCCCGCTACTTCAGCATACTGTGAGGTATTCTCACCCAGAGAGTAACATCGAGACTCCCTGTGGTCACCGTCTACCCAGACAACACCCACGCCCGCACTAGGCGCAGAACCGTGCCGAAAAGCACTGCCATCCACGTATACGGTCGGTAAACCCGCACAGTATGACTGGTCGTAGTAGTGGTGGTTGTGGTTTAGAAGAGCCTGCGGGGGCCTGGCTGGCGGGACTGCTGCGATGGCGTCGTCCGAGCAGTGTTGGCACGCAGCCAAACCCATGCCAAGAGGGCTACGTCGGTTCTGGGCGTAGCGCACCTCGATATCGAAGCTTTGAAGAGCCAGCAGCCACGAAGCGATTCGGGAATTGGTCACCACACCATCTCTGATGCGCTGACTGTTAAGGAAGGTCACCGGCTGGTGCTGTGTCTCAATGATGATTTTCTGTCCGCCAATGTAGTTCGCAAAGTACTTAACCGCCCACATGGTGGAAAGCAAAGCCTTTTCACAGTCCGAGTATTTCAACTCAGGTCCAGTCAAGAGCTTACTAGCATAGGCTACGACACGCCTGTCGCAGTCATGAATCTGGTAGAGACCAGCACTCAAACAGTGAGCTGAGAAACCAACCTCAAGGTGGAACTCCTTGTCACAGTCGGGGAGCGCCAAGCACGGAGCCGAGCACATCGCGGCCTTCAGGTCATCCATGGCCTGCTGGTGCTGCTCCGCCCACTCGAACGCCACATCCTTCTTCAACAGATTAGTCAGAGGTCGTGCCAACTCAGCGTAATGTTCCACGAACTGACGCGAGTAGTTGCAGACCCCCAAGAAGCTGCGAAGTTCGGAGACGTTCATCGGAGGTGTGATGGTGGCAACGCCCTGAATCCTGCCAAGCTGAGGCTGCACTCCCTGTGGTCCCACAAGGAGGCCAACGTACTGAACTTGCGACCTGCACCACTGTCCCTTGGCGAGAGAGATCTTAGCACCCGCCGCCGCGAGCTGACCCATGACATGGTCCAGCTCGGCCAGGTGGTCATCCAACGTACGCCGACGAATAAGAATGTCGTCGACATAGATGAGGGTCCCACGCTCTCGAGCATCGGGGCAGGCCTTGTTCAAGAAGATGTTGAACTCAGCTGGCGAGTTGGAATAACCAAAAGGACACCGGGTGAAGGTGTACTGCCGGTTGGCAAAGGAGAAAGCAAGTTTGTGTTGGTCCGATTCGTGGACGGGAATCGTCCAAAATCCGGACGCAATGTCAAGTGTGGAAAAGTACTTAGCATCTTTCACTCTTGGAAGCTCCTGCTCCAGGCGTGCCATAGGCCACCTAGACAAGGGAACCTGTTTGTTGAGTTGCCGGTTGCTCCTGGCTGGCTCGCCAATTGTAGTGAAATAGAGTGATGTAACGATCTAGAGTTGTATTTTAATATACTGTAAGTAGATCTAGTTTTTATAATCAGAAGAATAGGTTGTTTTTATCATCAGGGAGTTCATTTAACACTCTGCAGAACTGAACAATAGGACCTATTAGCAATGTAAATGTGGTTTTAAAAAGAAAAAAAAAATGGGGAAGGTTTATTCTTGTAGACTTAAATCTGATGTTGTAATGTTACAACCGTGGGTCTCTGGGGGTTAATCATTTCCTTGACTGTTGGAGAGCTAATTCAGAGAAAATACTTTCGACAAGCTGAGCCTGAGCAAAGATGTGATAATAGTTTTTAATACTTTCTAAGGGTCTTAATTTGACCAAAACCGATTTATCACCTTTTAAGACTTTTCAAGACCCAGCGGATACCCTCTAGTAAACAATTCTCATTTGTAAACAAAAATAAAATTCAAGAGTTTAATGCAGAACTGATTTTATTTAGATATTTCTTTTATATGTACATGTTTAATCTTTATTAACCATTTTTTTCTAGCAAAGTAAAAAGCTGTCAAAGTTCTTCCTTCTCTCCTG
>SSNQ01000203.1:480100-498988 GCA_006942095.1 Nothobranchius kuhntae | reverse complement strand
CTGCTGCTCTGCCTCCCTCTGCAGCCTCATGTCCTCCCTGATCAGATCCAGAAGCTGGTCATCGCTGGCACCTTCCCCTGGATGCCCATTTTCTCCAGAATAGTCTTAACAAACATGTAAGAAAAGAAACAGGAAGAGAAAAGAGGACAACGGGTTATTCCTTTCATGTTTTCGCAGAAAAAATAAACTCAAACGAGTTTTTAAAATATGAGATGTTATTGTACCTCCATGCCACAGCCGCCGAATACTTTGCTCCGGTGATCATGTGGTCCATCTCCGCCCTAAGCTTAATAAATTCCCTGGTTTTCTCTTTTGTTCCTAAAATACAAACTTCTATTAAAATCAGGGGGAAAACGTAGCGGGAGAAGTACAACACCGAGCGCGGCCGAACATACGAGCCGAGACCGCAATACAAGCACTTTTACTGTAACATTTCTAACTAAAATAACGTTCATGTATCACAAAAAGTCCTTAACCTAACAGTTTTCAAGTTTATACTGACATTTATATGCGCAATCCTCTCCGACAGCTCCCGCTTCACTGTCCGCCATTGTTTTTAAGTTTTTCTGCTGGCCGGCCCGCAAGGCATCTTGGGAAATGCTACCTATTGAAGGATACACCCGACCCATCCTTCATTCAGGCGAAAAGAAGGCCGCATTCGTCGACCGCATTTGAACGAGTCTTCGAATTGGGACAGGCCTAGTCGCGGCGCAGTGACGTAACCGGCCGACGAATCCGGCCGACGTAGGATGCAGACCCTGAATTGAGACACAGCCTTTAAGTCAACAAGCCAGATTCTCTTGCGGCAGCCGAAAGCTCTGATTGGTTGGAACAATGTGTCATGCGTTTCTATGGAGATGAGGGTCAGTCTGTCTGTGCAGTAGTCCTGTTTTCATTAAACACATAAATCATGACATCTTTATTCCACAGATCATTCACTTGATTATTATTGATCAACATCTGTTTCGACTAGCTTTAATCACAAATTAAGTACTTTGATTATTGAAAAGCGTTCTTCTTCTCCTTCTGGCTCTTCTCCTGGAATGTAAACAGTCTGAGGAACACCCGACCTTGGCGTTTTCTACACGGGTGTTACTGTGTACAGGGGCAGCTGTGTGGAGCTAAAAATTATGAAGTTCATAACGTTACACCAGTAATTGGAAGGTTGCAGGTTCGATCCCGCCTCTGACCAGAGAATTCTGCTGTTGTGTCCTTGGGCAAGACACTTAACCTGCCTTGCTTGCTAGTGGTGGTCAGAGGGAACGGTGGCACCTGTGCTCGGCAGCCTCATCTCTCATGTCAGCATGCCTCAGGGCTGCTGTTGCTACACCGTAGCTCATCCCCACCAGCATGTTAATGTGTGTGTGAATGGGTGAATGACTGATTGCATTGTGAAGTGCCTTGCGGGGGTCGTAGAATCCTAAGAAGGCGCTATACAAATACAGGCCATTTACCATTATTTATGTGTATTCTTTACTTCCATGTTATTATTTCTATAGAATAATATGTTGCAAAAGAATCATGGTTATTTTTAGGAGTAAGAATTGATAAGTTTTTATCAGTATCAATGTTATTGTTGGTTCAGTACATCAGTCCAATTCATTATCCTTTTCCTTTTCAATTCCTGAGTCTTTCAATAGGTGGCAAAAAAAAAACTGCACACGGTCTCTTGCGTTATAACGGTCAGTTTATTAATGAGAAATAATCAGTTGAACCTAGTATAATTTGGAAAGATATTTCCAAAAGTTCTCTTTAATGCTCCTTGTGAAGGCAGAGTCATCTTCTTTTGCAAAATGGTTAAAATCATCACCACAAGTGAGACTTTTGTTGCTGGAGTCTGCTACTGTGGAGGTGTGTATATGAGGCAAAAGAAGCTAATATGATAGGCTGTTAGTTGATTAGTTACCTGCAGTATGAACAGCAGAGGGCGTGCAAACATCACAGCTGCTGTTGAGTTGAAATTCACTATTCTGGAATGGGTCAAAAACACAACATTCACTTTAAGTTATCACGTATTTCTTAAAACAGGATTAATGAAAAATATATTTATTTTGTTTCTACAATGAATTATATGTAATCAGAACATTTATCAAAATATCCTTGTCATTTTCATGCTTCATCCATAATCTGTGCACTGAATGTTCCTTTACCTCATGGAGAATACCAAAACAAATGCTTTTGTCTTTAAATTACAAAAGAAAAAAAGAGTAAAAACGTACTGGGTGGACAGAGACAATAAACTAAAGTGACATATTTTAAATAACAACCAGGAGAAATGGTTTCTGCTTTTGGTCATTGCTCTGAAAACTTTGACCTTTGACTCCTACAAGGAAAACATCAGATTACTGGAAACAAAAGAGAGGTCGTCACACCTAATTTTATAGGACCTAAGATAAGTAATGCTGTCTGCAACACAGAAAGAGAAGAGTTTTAAATTATGAAGTCAAAGTAAAACTAACCATGTGCTGGAAGAAAAATCCATGATTTATTGTGGATCAACCTAACCTGACTTTTTCAGCAGCTTTGGTTCCATTAACCAGAGTTTTTCCAACTTTTTTGAGCCATGATAATTTTTTTTAAATTAGACAATTTTATTTGCATTAACTTAATGTGAAACCTGGGACTTTTTTTTTTTAATTTTCCTTTTTACACCAAATACCGCAGCTATTTCCTAATGTTGTGATTGTCACATATGGCAATAAAACCCTTCTGATTCTGATTCTGCTTCTGATTTTAAGATGATCTCAAAGCTGATATACTGGTAGGAATAAAAGCAGTTGTGGTTAAAGAGCTCAGCTCACATGTTTGTTGTGGCAAACAGGAGTAATGTTAAAATATTTCTTGATAGAATGGAGAAGTCGTTTGCAGCAGTCAACCAGAAGCTGTCCAAATGTAGGTCAGCAACGTTTAGCTTTAAACCACAACCTATTCTCAGTTCAGTTGTGTTATGTCCCTCCATGACCGTCCAGGAGGATCAGGGGACAAACATAGTGAAATCAGGTGGAGGTGTATGCAACGATGCAAATCATGAGGTCATGAGAGTAAAAATTAAAAAAAATTGTTAACAAAGGGAGTCCTTCTTTTTAAGGCAAAAATGAGGCAAAACAGAGAACAGTGCGATGAAGGTGTGTAACTGAAAACGTAAGCCAAAAATAGCTTAAGAAAAAGGCTCATGGCTAATTTGTCCAAAAACCCCTACTTCAAAAATCCCCAGCGTAAAAGTCCTCGGGGGAAAAAAGCACTCAAACCAGAGACTTAACTCTATTTACGAACCAAGTCTGGCAGGAACAATGGCTAAATTCAAAATAGCACAAAGATAGGCAAACACCACAGCTTAACCGTAGTGCCAAGCTAAACACCAGCTACAGACTACTCTGGATCTCCTTGAATGAAGGCTGTAATCTGCTTTTAAGGTCCTCAGGTCCGCATGACGCTGATTTGGAGCAGCTGCTCTTGCTGCTGGAGTGCCTCTCTCCAAGGTCCTGAAGTGCCACAGAGAGAGGGAGCCGCTCCGGAACTGTCCCTGGTGCTGAAAACTCAGTAGTGATGGCCACGATAAACCCTGACTGTGAGGACCGAAGGGACAAGGGTTGTCACAAGTTGGTTTTTCTTGATCTTGTAAAGACATGTCCTTCACAACAATACTGTAGATGCTGAGCTTTAAGGGTCTCTAATCCAGTCAAGGCATTCTGTGAAAACTGAAGGAAAATCAAAAGAAAGTTTTTAATCCAGAGATTTTAAATGTTTACCTTTTGTCTCACAGAGCAGCGCTGGACTGGTGACGTCTTTCCATGTCGTAGTGAATGGGAACGTGTCACGGTTGGCCCATTCCACATGCTGTTGCCAGAGCTTCAAAATTTATTTGTGCTAGTCAGCTGGTTTTCATTGCAATCTTGCATTAGTGTGTTTGGTTCATTTTGATGTATCTGATGCATTCTGATATGTCTGCCAGGTAATGCAAGCAAACAAAACAATCCGTGTGTTTATTTGATTCTGTCAGATCTTTCGTTTGGAGACGGCATTAAGCTTACTTGGGACCATTGCACTGTTGGAGAGTGTAAAGTCCAAAAGGGTCAATTTTCACCTATATATTGACCCAACATAATAACCTTTCATCTACAGCATTAATCCACTCTCTATTTGGCCTTCCAGAACCAGAAGGTTCTGTTCAGCGCGTGCTGACATTCCATGAAAACAAAACATTCAAACAAACATTCTCTCCCAAGATCCTACACTCTCTGCATGAATGCCAGACGTCAACATTCTTCACCCTCAACAAGTGAAGTTTCCATGACTTTGACAACTCACAAGCTTAAATAATCATGTATGATGAATGAACTAGATGTTTAAATCAAATGTTTGAATAACCTGTGCTTAAATCAATGAATTTGAAATGAATATTGTTCTGACAATGATCCATTTATATCACAAATCACTGTGTTTGATTTAACAAGTTAATCATTATCTACACTCACTCACATTTTCATAAGATACAAATTAAGGTTAAGGTTCACCTCACATAACATTTAAAGATTCTTTATTCACAGAATTAAGAATCTTGCATCTGAAGGAGGGTGTGGCTTTCTGAGGGATGTGGGTAAATACTCAGAAACTTGTCAAATTCTGATTTGCCAGAATACGCCAGAAATCATCAAATCTTGGTTTAATAAAACAGGATTTACTTCCCGATTAATTCAGTTTCCAGCTGAATACCGATTCGGCCAAATCGGGAAAGAAGCCTCTTTTGAAACAATCTCCTTTGACCTTAAGTCAAAGCCTCTCTGCAGCTGATACCAGACAACTGGCTCTCCAAGAGCCAAGCAAACATCTGCCTTAGATGCAAATAAGCATTCCAGCTTTCGGCCTTCACCTCGAGGGATGTCAGACTGGACAGGTCTTATTGGAACTATCTACGGGTTCCTGATATCAGAGTTCACTCCACCAGCAGTGACCATCGACCCCGGGAATGAACGAGAACCTCCACACCAAGGGTGCATAGACTTGGCACAACATATTGTGTCTGATGCTGTTTTTAATACACAACTCTCTAGTTTAGAACCAAACAACAAATTCTTTTACACCCAGATTTCACAATTTCTCTCAGATACAAAGAACGGTTGCTACAACATCTAGCTTCCCTCACAACACCTTGCATCCACCACATCGTATCTCATTAGTCATATCTTGTCATGTATACATTATTAGTTTAGGGAAAAAAATTAAATTCATTTTATAAACTATTTACTGAGCTTTTTGCCACATCCCTGGTGAAACGTAGCTTAAGCCGTACTGACCTAAGCTCATGGAAAATGTTCAACTCTGTGGATTCTTATCACAGCACTTCAGTTCATGTTGTCCCTCTAAGTGAATTATTTTTAATGACAGAAATTTTAACTGGCTGAACTAAACATTTTCTTAGAAAACCCCAGCAGGCTTTTCTCTCCAACATGGTCCATCAGCACCAACCTGCTGGGTTGGAGACACAAATAGTCAGATGGAGAAGTCAGATATGTTAAACAGCTTCAGGTGTGCTTGCAGCTCCTGACCCACCCTGACCAGTCCCAGTACTAACTGGCACTCTTTGGGTTAGGGTTGGGTGTGTTTGCCCCACGGTGTTAGTCTTTATCTAATCGGCTGTCATCAGTGACTGACAGGTCTACCAGGTGGAGCAAAGGTATATAAACTCTGTGTTTAGTTCAGGAAGGCATCTTTCATCCGACTGCTGCTCCTGCTTGGATTCATCACAACAAGGTAAAACTTGACTTCTATGTATCTGCTGTTATTGGTAGTGATGGATATCTATGTCAGAGGTTTTATAATAGTATGTTAGTGTGGATTTCCTTCCTGAACACTAAAATAACACATTTTACCCAGATGGCGTCAGGTCTCCTCTTCCTGTTGCTCCTCGGGATCGGAGGAAATGTAAGTTTGCAGAAGTTCTTGTTTAGTTAAATAAATCAACATTACTCTGACTTTTGTTGGATTTATTTTCTCATTATGACCTGATGAGAAACAAACATTAAACCAATGAAATGTGTATAAAATAAACCAAAATATAACTAATAATTGAATGCACAGAGACAATCTTCCTCATGACTCAAGGTCTTTATTAACTTTAATTAGCTTGTACAAAAGCTGGATGCAACATATCTTTGTGAGAAGCTTAGTCATCCGGCAGAGGCTCGGAGCAGACCCGCTGATCCTCTGCATCAAGAGAAGCCAGTTGAGGTGGCTTGGGAATCTAGTCAGGAGGCCTCCTGGACGCCTCCCTGCTGAGGTTTTCCGGGCATGTCCAAGTGGGAGGAGACCCAAGGGAAGACCCACATGCTGTAGAAACCATGCCTCTTGTCTGGCCAGGGAACACTTTGGGATTCTCCTGGAGAAGCTGGCCCAAGTAGCTGGGGAGAGGGAAGTCTGGGCCTCTCTGCTTAGGGTGCTGTCCCCACAACTCGACTGAGGATAAGCTACTGAAAATGGATGGATGATCCAGTTTTTGACTCTTTGTACTTTTACCTCCACAGATATATTGTGAAGCGATAGGACCAAGTAAGTAAGGGAATAAGTAGGTCTTTTTCTTATTTTCCAGCAGCAGGTTTTCAGATTAATGCATCATGATTAACTCTCTTTTGGCCGTCCATGAAAATGGTGATGCTAACAGTCTTTCCTTCCTGTTTGTGTAGTTTGTCTTCCATTCTTCTGCAGACGTTGTCCTCCTGGGTGGACTAAGTATGACAACAACTGTTACCAGTTCCAGAACCAACAACTGGAATGGGCCGATGCTGAGGTACAGCTGATAGAACAGTTGTATTAGTGTGATGCTCTGATGTAGATTTTTAGTTTAAAAGCCTTAATCTCCTTTTTATTTACAATTCAGAAAATTAAAATGGAGGTTCCCATCAGAACTATTTAGCTCAGCTGGGTGTCTTATTTCATATTTCAGACATTCTGCAAAAGTCATGGTGGACACCTGACCTCCATCCAAGACACAGATCAGTACAACTTCATCAGGGACCTGATCTTCAAAGGAGCAGGATCAAACCAAAAGTCTTGGGTTGGAGGCACCAATGCAGGCAGGGTGAGTTTAGTCAAGTGTATTATATTGATCACAGGTACTGATGGTTAAGAACTTGCTGCTGGTCTTTGTAAAAAGATTTATCTGAGTTAATATTGAAGACATCTGAGTGAACTGCTGCTCCACAAACATTTATCTACACATAAAAACTAAGAAGTAAACTTGACTCTGAATCACTTTTTCTTACAGGATCATATGTGGAGGTGGACCGATGGAACACCGTTTACCTTTCACTCCTGGGGTCCAGGTGAACCCAACAACCAAGGTGGAAACGAGCACTGCATGGACATGAACCTGTTTGGTACGAGATGACCTGTTTATTAGGGCGCTGGTTAGGATTAGTTTAGATCAGCTGTTAATATCAGAGCTAAAAACAGGAGATGAATGCTATTTGTAGCAGATGAAGTCACATGATCCCACGTTGGTAACAGTTTGTTTTTGTTGTTTCTACTTTTATCAAGAAACAAAGATCAGATTTCTGACTTGATTGTCTCTTTTTTCTTTCTAAGGACAAGATTATGTCAACGATGAAGACTGCTCCCAACAGAACTCCTTTGTCTGTATTAGACCGTTGAGATTCATCTTACCAGGCTGATTTAAAATGAATTACAATGACAACACAAATAAATTGATGTTCTCAGCAGTCTTACATTTGTTCCTTTGGATTATTGGTTTGATGTTTCTAAATCTATATTAAAAGTAAGTCTTAAACATTCAAGCCTGCCAGAGTTAGATTTGTAGAAGTCACATGTGGAGCATGGATAAATTCAAGATAATATTTAGATGCTAACTCAGCACTTCTAGCCCCTCGTGATATTCAAAATGTTATTTCACTTTTTTTTTACGTTCCATATCATGAAAAGTAAACTTTTTTACTATGTGATGTCATTTCCTCGTGAAAAAAAACCCCGTTGGCTGCATTGATGCATTTTCCTGCCTCAGCTTCAATTATCTTATTTTTATGAAGCCTGCAGATGGGACAAAGTAGCCCAAGTGTGCCATCGGGCATTTCTCCTCCCCCAGAAGCTAGTCTCTACTCTGGAAGTAGGTCACTAACATCCACCTCATCTGAGTTGTTAGTGTAGAGCAGTAGATGTCATGTTGCAGTTGAGAATCATCAGCAATCAGAGGGAAATTGGCCTTGTGCTTCCAAAGAATCAAACCAAGGGGCCCCAGATAGAGGGAAAACAGCAAATGATCCAGAACAGACCCCTGAGGTCCCCTCACGAGAGGCTGGCACTGGAAGAAGAGAAGTCACCCAACTTCACGCAGAAGCTTCTTCCTGAGAGATAGGATCTAACCCACTCCAGGGCATGTCCAACGATACCCACTGCTCAAGCTGAGATAGCAATATAATGTAGTCCACAGTATTGAAATCAGCTGAGAGATCTTATAGTAGCAGAATTACAGAATCTCCTGAGTCATTGGCTAAGAACACATCATTTTAAATCTTTGAAAGAGCTGATTCAGTGCTGTGCCCAACTTTAAAACCAGACTGGAACATCTCCAGACACCCATGCTCCTCCAAAAATAGCATCAGCTGCTGGTACACACACTTCTCAAGCACTTTAGGAAAGGTAGTTGTGACACAGGTCTAAAATTAGCCACGTCTGACAAATTGAGGCCTGATTTTTCAACAAAGGTAGCACCACTGCATGCTTGAAAGAGAATGATACTTCACTCACCTGCAGGCTAATATTGATAAAAGCCAAAACAGAGGGGCTCAGTGTGGAAAAGGCCTCCTTACATACCATAGCCTAGAAGGCAAATTGTCCACAGGAGAGCCCAATAGCAATATTCTACAGACCACATCCTCCAACTCAGAGAGACTTATCTGCTGAAGAGACTCAAACTTGTCAACCGGAGGTAATACAACTGATGAAACAAAAGCCGGGGATTTAATCCTGGCTCTTGTGTCTGCTACTTTGCCCACAAAGAAGTGGAGAAAGTCATTACATGTAATGAATTTTAATGACAGAAGGCTCAGGGACTCTGGAATGAAACATAGACGACAAAGAATCAAGGGTTTTGAACAGGATGAGAGGATTCCAAGGATTGGATGTAATGCTATCAGTAAGAAAACTTTGCTAATTTCACTCCTTTCTGGTAGTCAGACCAGCATTGTTTTAAGATTTCCTGTGACACCTGTAACCTGTCCTTCCTCCTCTGCCCTCTTGGACCCCCACCTGAGAGCCATGGTCACAGAATTTAGCCAAGACTCAGCCCTTCACCTGCGTGGCTTCATGCAGGCAGGTGCAACTTTGTTCAAAGGGTTGTTGTGATTTTTCTCATGACAAAATAGTATGAGTTGATCAGTAAACAGTGTAAGGCAGGGGTGTCCAACTCCAGTCCTCCAGGGACAGTATCCTGCATCTTTTTGTTGTTTCCCTGGTCCAACACAGTTGATTCACTTGTGCAGCAGCTCATCAAGCTCTCCAGAAGCCTGTTGATTGAAATCAGTTGTGTTGAAAAAGGGAAAACACTAAAACATGTGGGATAGCGGCCCCCGAGGACTGGAGTTTGACACCTGTGGTTTAAGGTAACGCCTATGCTCCACAGAAACACAGCTCTGCACAACAACTGGGGTGTTGCTGGATGTTTTGTGCAGTTATATGGCTTTATGGGAGACATAAATATGATAAAAGGAGGCACTTAACGACCAGATCAAGGATCAATTGGCCTTTTGCCAGAAACCCACAGACTCATAGCCCTGGCCATCTGCATCGACAAGAGGCTGTGTGACCGCAGCAGGGGCAGTCTCTTGGCTCCTACTCCAGGCTACCGGACACCCCTGGTCCCTCCTCAGGCTTTTGAACACCTCTCCTAGATCCACCACCTCCTCCCGACAAGCCCATACAGCTCGGTTGGACACGGTTATCATCAGAAGAGAGAGAACGACACCTAAGAGGGGGCCTGTCTTGTGGCCAGCCTGGCCATCTCATCCCCAACTGCCCAAGTTGGTTAAACTTCCCCACCCGCCAGTAGGTCCGAGATTACTGGTGGGCGGCTCAGGCAAAGACGCTGATCCTCGATGTTTACTGTCATGTACCCTAGTCTGGAACAATCACTCTTTGGTTTCTTCTGCATTGTTAGATTTAGACTGTGATTGAAGTTTGTTGGACCAGGTGCTGGTGGAGAAATTCAAGATTCCCGTGACGCTCCTGGCTACGCCCCTCCAGGTCTCCTCTCTTGACGGCAGTCCCCTGAATCTCATCACGCATCAAACTGTCCTGGTGAAGTTCATGGTTTATGGTAATCACTTGGAGGTAATGTTGTTTCTTNGTCTTCCCTTCCCTCCAGGCTCCTGTAGTACTGGGGCTCTCCTGGTTGTCTGTACATAACCCCCACATTAGCTGGAAAACTGGTCACATAGAGTCCTGGAGTCCGTTTTACTTATCACAGTGTTTACAGTCAGCTACCCTCTGTACCCAGGGAATATCATAACTTGCATCTGGTGTTTTCTAAGGACCGTGCAGCTTCCCTACCACCGCATAGACCCATGATTGTGGCATAGATTAACTTCCTGATTACACTCTCCCCTCTGGCCGTCTATATAATCTGCCCAGGCCAGAGAGAGAATGCATGGAAAGATATATATCTGAGTCCCGAGTCACAAGCATCATTAGACCCTCCACATCCCCCCTTGAGCAGGGTTTTTCTTCGTTTCCAAAAATTAAGGAATGTTACGCCCCTGCATTGATAACAGAGGACTGACCCAAATTACAATAAAGAACAAGTATCCTCTGCCCCTCCTTTTCTCTACCTTTGAACCAGCACAGGATTCTACCATTTTTACCAAATTGGATTTTCATAGTGCCTATCATTTGGTTAGAATCCAGGAAGGCGACTAGCTGAAGATGTCATGGCTCGAGGTAAATGCCTAACCCAAGACATGCAGAATCATCACACAAGTCCAAAGTAGTAAAGTAAAAATATCTTTATTATAAATGGTAACTGAAAACTGCAACAGGGAAGTCCTGTGCTGAGGAGCCAAGATGGCTCGAGTCTCTGAGATGTTCAGGTTGAATGATGAGGGGAAGGGAAGCCGGGAAGGACGCTGAGCAGAGGGTGAGAGGTTTCGTAGGAGTGAGGCAGCAGAGGGGAGTCTGAGCAGGAATGACGGAGGAGGACGAGACGTGTTGAATAATTCCGAATAATTCCAGAAGTGAAGACAGCGAAGGTGAGAGATGACGAGGTGATCCTGAGCAAGACAAACAGGTGTAAGGGATAATCCAAATCCAAATCCGAAAACACAATCCAAGGTCGATAATCCAAAAGTCGAAGGCGAGTCAAAACACAAGTTAACAAGTTTCAAAGTTTCAGAATCGAGTGGCTGGTGCTACCTGAACTGGTACAATCATCTGGCAAAATGAAGTGTCTCTGTCCTCCTTTTAAACCCGCGTTCCTGATTAGGGAATCATCTGCAGCTGTGGTTCCCTCTGCTCCCCACCTGCGGAGAATGAACTCAGATTCTGGTGAGAGGAGATGGTGGAACTCACCTCTGCTCAGGGACATGACAGTGCACCCCCCTCAACGGACGCCCCCTGACGTCCCAGCACGGGATCTGGAGGCCTCGAAGTCGGAGATGAGAGAGCGATCCTCGATGTAGGACCGGGGAATCCAGGAACGTTCCTCCGGGCCGTATCCCTTCCAGTCCACGAGATATTGGAGACAAGGACCACGGGGGCGGTAGTCGAGGATGCGCCGAACCTTGTACACCAGTCCCCCTCTGTAGAGCTGAGCAGGAGGAGGCGGAGCCGGAGCCGGGCACAGAGGGCTGGAAACGACGGGCTTCACCAGGGAAACGTGGAACACAGGATGGATCCGAAGTGATGAAGGAAGCTCCAAACGCATGGTCGTCAGGCTAGGAACCGCCAACACCCTGAAGGGACCAAGGAATCTTGGAGAGAACTTCCTGGAGGTAGCTTTTAGCAGGACATCCCTGGAAGACAGCCAGACCCTTTGACCGGGAGAGTAAGTGGGAGCTGGGCGGCGGTGTCGGTCCGCCAGTCGCTGGTTCCTCTCCGCGGTCCGTTGAAGGGCTGATCTCGTGGCGACCCAGATGCGACAGGCCCGACGAAGGAACTGAGGAGTGGTGAGGGTGGTGTCTTTCTGAAGGGGGAACAGAGAGGGCTGATACCCGAGGGAGGACTCAAAAGGAGACTGACCTGTGGCGGAGGAGACATGGCTGTTATGGGCATACTCGACCCAAGCCAAATGCTCGCTCCAGGTAGACGGGCTGGTGGCACAGACGCAGCGAAGCATGGCGCCCAGTTCCTGGTTCATCCGCTCGCATTGTCCGTTGGTTTGCGGATGAAACCCCGAGGTCAGGGCCACCTGGGCTCCCAAGGCAGTGGCGAACTCCTTCCAGACGCGGGACACGAACTGGGGACCACGGTGAGAGAGGATCTCTGTTGGGATTCAGTGCAGACGAAAAACATGTTTAACTAAAAGCTAGGCCGTAACGGCAGAGGTAGGGAGGGCCTTTAACGGCACCAGATGACAGGCTTTGGAGAACCTGTCTACCACCGTTAAAATAACAGTAAAACCATGCAAAGGTGGCAGCCCACAAACAAAGTCCAAGGCGATATGGGACCAAGGATGGGACGGTAATGGTAGAGGACAGAGCAGACCTGCAGTAGGCTGGTTAGAGCCCTTTTGATGGGCACAGACATGGCAGGCCGACACATACTCCTTCATGTCTCTGTAGAGGGAGGACCACCAGAAAGATCGCCTGATCAGAGCCACTGTACGTCCCACTCCGGGGTGGTTGGAAAATCTCCCGGTGCGAGCCCAGTGGATAACTTTTCCCCGTAATCCTTGGGGAACAAACAATTTGTTAGAGGGTCTGTTACCTGGGCCGGGATCTGTCTTTAGGGAAATCCAGGACCTGGTCTCTTATGGGCCAGGTTACTCCTGCGACAATGCAGGAGGTAGGCAGAATTGTGCAAGGAGCCGTCTCGTCCTCAGAGGCATACGGTTGAGGCAGAGCATCAGGCTTCACGTTCTTAGACCCCGGTCTATAGGATAGAACAAAATTAAAACGGGAGAAGAACAAAGACCACCTGTACTGTCGAGGGTTCAGTCTTTTTGCCTCTTTGAGATAGATCAGGTTTTTATGATCAGTCCAAATAATGAAAGGTAGGTCAGCCCCCTCCAGCCAATGTCTCCACTCTTCTAAAGCCAGTTTTACAGCCAGTAATTCCCTGTCCCCTACGTCATACCTGCTCTCAGTGGGTGTTAAGCACCGAGAGTAGAAGGCACACGGATGGAGTTTGTGGTCCTCTGACGATACCTGGGAGAGCACTGCCCCAACCTCGGTGTCCGAGGCGTCCACCTCCACGGTGAACTGCCGCTTGGGGTCTGGTCTGGAGAGGACAGGAGCCTCCGTGAACTTCTTCTTAAGTGTCTGAAATGCGGCTTTGGCTTCTGGAGACCAAGAAAAGGGTTTGACAACAGAGGTTAGGGCTGTCAAAGGGGCTGCGGTCTGGCTATAATTGCGGATAAACCGTCTGTAAAAGTTTGCAACGCCCAGGAACCGCTGCAGTTGTTTCCTGGTGGTAGGGGTAGGCCACTCCGTCACTGCTTGGACCTTATCAAGATCCACCCTCAACCGTCCACTCTCTAAAACAAACCCAAGAAACTTAACAACAGACACATGAAATTCACATTTCTCGGCTTTCACAAAAAGTCTGTTCTCCAACAGCCATTGGAGTACCATCCGAACGTGTCTTTTGTGTTGGGCCATGGACCTAGAGAAAATCAAAATATCGTCAAGATATACAGTCACAAAGTCATTTATGTAGTTCCCCAACAAAGAGTTCACAAGTCTCTGAAACACCACTGGAGCATTAGTGAGACCAAAAGGCACCACTAAATATTCAAAGTGCCCCAGAGGTGTCTTAAAAGCAGTCTTCCATTCGTCACCTTGGCGAACCCTGACCAAATGGTACTCGTTGCGGAGATCCAACCGCATAAAAACGGTGGCATCTTGCACAGGTTCAAAGGTAGATGAAAGCAGAGGAAGTGGGTACTTGTCCTTTACCGTTATTTGGTTTAAACCCCTGTAGTCTATACAAGGGCGGAGCGACCCATCTTTTTTGGCCACGAAGAAAAAACCAGCTACCAGAGGCGAGGTGGACGGCCTGATTATGCCATTGGCCAAGGCCTCAGTGATGTACTGTCTCATACTGTCCTGTTCCGGCTTGGACAGACTGTAGAGGCGGCTGGTTGGGAGCGGAGCTCCTGGCAACAGGTCGATACCAATGTCAAACGGACGGTGAGGTGGTAACGTGGCTGCTTTATCTCTGCTAAACACCTGCTGTAAATCATGGTACTCACTTGGTACCTGGGTAAGATCTGGCGGCTCCCTAATAGTCTTTTCAGAGTCCTTAGATCCAGCTGCAGCAGAGGTTAAGCAGGTTAGAAGACACTCCGGACTCCAGGTCTCGACACGGTTAGACCTCCAGTCTAAACACGGGTTGTGTTTCCTAAGCCAGGAATGGCCTAGAACTACTTGGTTCTGCGGAGAGGGAAACACAAACAGTGAGGTTGTCTCTTTGTGGTTGCCTGAGACCTGGAGCTGGAGTGGTTCGGTCCGGAGAGTGATGGTGGACAGAGACCTCCCGTCTAGGGAGGACACAGTTAACGGTTCCAGCAGTGGAACCGTAGACAGACCCCAATCCCGCACCAGTTGCGGGTCCACCAATGACTGTTCACATCCAGAGTCCACAAGAGCAGTCGTCTGGTAGCGACGACTGTTAACAGTTAATGCACAGTCTATAAGAAAACTGGAGGTTTCTTTACCTGACTGACTGCCCACCAGAACTCCCGGAACTACTGGTGGGCACGCCCTTTTGACGCCTCAGGGCAGGATTGCACCATGTGTCCTGGTTTACCACAGTAAAGGCACAACCCCTTACTATAGCGATGATGGCGTTCCTCCGGAGTGCGATGGGTACGTCCCACCTGCATAGGCTCCTCGGAGGAGTCCAGAGGACGAGACCAATAGGATGGGTGATGTGCTGGTGGTGGTGGCAGATCCCTGGAAGATGTCTTCAGAAGCTCCCGATGTCTCTTATCGATGGAGATGCATAATGTGATCAACCCGTCCAGAGTTGGTGGTTCGGGGCAAAGAGCCAGCTGGTTCTTAACCCTGTCGTTTAAAGCCTCGATGAAAACTGCTTTGAGAGCTTCATCCCCCCATGATGTCATCACAGCCAAAGTCCTGAACTCCAGAGACATGTCAACCACTGACCTTTTACCCTGCGAGAGGTGAAACAGTCTCTTCCTGATGTCCGTGGTGGTCTCGGAACTGCAAAAGGTGAGTTTAAACTCCTCCAGAAAGTCAGGGTAGGAACCAGACAGAAATTCTGGATTTCTGCTCTTAGCCTCTGCCCACCTAAGTGCCTTGCCTCTAAGAAGTCCAACAATAAAAGAAATCTTCATAGAGTCAGTAGGAAAAGACTTCGGGGAGTCTTCAAATGCTAGGCGGCACTGCAGTAAAAATCCAAAACAATCCTCGAACTCACCGGAGAAAGTCGGGCATTGCCGGGGAGGGGCCGAACGGCAGTGGGTGATATCCGGAAGACAGAGCGCTTCATGTCTGGGTGAAACCGCTCCTCCCGAGGCGTGGGCGTGTGGTGTTGTTCCATACGCCGGAGCGACGGCTGGCGCTGGAGCGAGGACGGAAGAGGAGAGCTGTTCCTGGAGCTGCTGCAGTACGGTCTCCAAACGTTGGTAACGTTGGTTAGAGACGGTGAGCTGCTCCATGAGGACGGGGAGTGTCTGCTCCTGTTGGGACATCCGGGTAGCCAGATCCGCGAGTGCTGATTCCGCTGGGTTAGATGCATGGCCGGATGATTCTGTCATGGCTCGAGGTAAGTGCCTAACCCAAGACATGCAGAATCATCACACAAGTCCAAAGTACTAAAGTAAAAATGTCTTTTTTATAAACGGTAACTGAAAACTGCAACAGGGAAGTCCTGTGCTGAGGAGCCAAGACGGCTCGAGTCTCTGAGGTGTTCAGGTTGAATGATGAGGGGAAGGGAAGCCGGGAAGGACGCTGAGCAGAGGGTGAGAGGTTTCGTAGGAGTGAGGCAGCAGAGGGGAGTCCGAGCAGGAACGGCGGAGGAGGACGAGACGTGTTGAATAATTCCGAATAATTCCAGAAGTGAAGACAGCGAAGGTGAGAGATGACGAGGTGATCCTGAGCAAGACAAACAGGTGTAAGGGATAATCCAAATCCAAATCCGAAAACACAATCCAAGGTTGATAATCCAAAAGTCGAAGGCGAGTCAAAACACGAGTTAACAAGTTTCAAAGTTTCAGAATCCAGTGGCTGGTGCTACCTGAACTGGTACAATCATCCGGCGAAATGAAGTGTCTCCGTCCTCCTTTTAAACCCACGTTCCTGATTAGGGAATCGTCTGCAGCTGTGGTTCCCTCTGCTCCCCACCTGCGGAGAATGAACTCAGATTCTGGTGAGAGGAGATGGTGGAACTCACCTCTGCTCAGGGACATGACAGAAGACTGCTTTTAAAACACCTTTGGGGCATTTTGAATACCTACCGATGCCTGTTGGTCTTACTAATGCCCCTGCGGTCTTCCAGTCCCTGGTTAAAGCAGTTTTGAATGATGTTTTGAACACTTTTGTGACAGTTTACTTGGACAATATTTTAATTTTTTTCCAAGTCCCCCGAGGAACATTGCAACCATGTCTGAGCAGTTCTCCAGCGTCTCCTGGAGAACCCGCTACATGGCAAGGCAGAGAAATGTTAATTTCATGTGAAGACAGTCAAGTTTCTTGGATTTGTTCTAGAAAGCTTGCGGCTGAAGATGGATCCAGACAAGGTCCAGGCAGTGCTCCATTGGCCCACCCCAACGTCACGCAAGCAGTTACAGCGGTTTCTCGGATTTACAAACTTCTATCGCCGCTTCATCCAAAATTACAGCTAAACAGCAGCTCCCCTCACACAGCTCACCTCCATCAAGCAGCAATTTCTTTGGACACTAGAGTCAGAAAAAGCCTTCCGGGAATTAAAAACCAAGTTCACACCCAGGCACCCATCCTCACTAGCCCTGACCCCTACACCTGTTCACATTGGAGGTGGATGCCTCAGAGTCAGGAGTACGGGCTATCTTGTCCCAGATTTCTCCCTCTAACCAGAAACTCCATCCCTGTGCCATCTTTTCTCTACGCTTGTGCCCAGCCAAGCAAAACTATGACGTTTGTGATCTGGAGCTATTGGCCATTAAGCCCTCCAGCCAGTGCCTCCATTCCTTGGAGGCACAGGCTGGAGGGAGTGACTCATCCCATCATTTTCTGGACTGATCATAAAAACCTTGCTTACCTCAAGGAAGCCAAGCTTCTTAACCCTAGGCAAATACGTTGGTCTATGTTTTTTCTTGTTTCAACTTAATGATTTCTTTCAGGCATGGTACTAAGAATGTCAAGCCGTATGCCCTGTCACGTCAATATGCCCCGGACCACGATCCCACGCTAGCTTCCATTCTTTCCCCATCTTGCATCATTGGGACCATCACTTGGGACATCAAGAACAAGGTTCTGGAGGCCCGGAGGACAGAGCCCGATCCCGGTAACGGACCACCTAACCTGCTCTTTGTTCCCATCAGGGTAATGGGTCCTGTCATTCAATGGGCTCATACTGCCAAGTTGTCATTGCACCCGGGAGTGGGGAGAACTATCAGCTTATCCGGCGGTTCTTCTGGGGCCTTTCCTTGACATGGATGTCAAAAGTTATGTAAATGCTTGTCATACCTGCTCATGCAATAAAAGCAGCAACCAGTCCCCCTATGGTCTTCTCCACCCACTTCCCATACCTTCACTGCCCTGGTCTCACATTGCCCTGGACTTCGTGGAAGGAATTTGCCTTCAATCTGGGGGCCCATGTCGCCCTTTCCTCTGGTTTCTACCCACAAACAAATGGACACTGTGAAAGACTAAACCAGGAACGTTGGTTACGTATTGTAACCCCAGATTCTATAAGTCTAGTCGCAGCCCTTAAGCGAGCTGCTATTGGAAGGGTGATCTCAGCATCAGCCAATCATGAAGAGCTTAAATGTACGCCCACCACGTGGGCACCCCTTGTGGGTATATAAGTGGAGTGACTCCACTGTTCGCCTCCGATGGCTCTTAGTCCTAACAGAACCAGTGGGGCCAGTGGCTTAAGGGCTGCGACTAGACTCATAGAATCTGGGGTTACAATACGTAACCAACGTTCTATTTCGTCTAGTCTTAGCCCTTAAGCGAGCTGCTATTGGAATAATGCGCAGCTGGATGGGTTTACGCCACACTGGTTAGCTCAACCAAATGGACACCCCCAACAAGTCTCCTTTTAGTGAGGGTCGCTCAGCCTCAGCCCAGGGCTTAAAAGGCTGAGGCAGCCAGAGATAAGAGTGAGGCCCTCACTAAAAAATATCATCCACAAGAGGATGAAATTCATTCAAGCAGGGCTGATGAGGTGCCATAATGCTTTCATTCAGCCTGCTGAGGTCCAAGCATGGGAACGAGTGATGGATCCTGAAGACACATCTCGTAAATAATAACGAGTACAGGAACAGGGTGAAGCCCATGAAGCAGCCTGACAAATGTCTTCCATCGACACACCACTGTGGGGCGCCACAGAAGAGAAAATCCCTCTGGCTGAGTGAGCCCCGAGTGTCTCGGGGGATCCCGCTCTGCTGATGTGTAAGCGAGTGAAATGGCGTCACATAGCCAGAGTCAAAGGCGCTGGGCCAACAGCGCTTGCCCAAGGGAAGACTCCCTGTAGTGCACAAACAGGCTTTGTGAGCGG
>SSNQ01000203.1:431812-480090 GCA_006942095.1 Nothobranchius kuhntae | reverse complement strand
AAGGAGCGTTCGAGGCCAGGGCTGGTGTGAGAAGGCGTCCGCCCCGAGCGGGGGTTGGTCCCGGGGACTCAGGGAAAACCACAGGCGACACTGAGCGTTTTCGCGAGCCGTGAACAGCTCCACAGACGGTTCCCCGAACCTTATCCAGATGTGCGGAATGCAGACGCCAGTCGGAGTCGCGGGGACCCCTCTCGACAGGATGTCTGCCGCTACATTCAGGATCCCCGGAATGTAGGTGGCACAGCAGGTGGACATGTGCCCAACACAGTAAACCTGTGGCTACGCGCAATAGTGGGAGGGATCGAACTCCCCTTTGGCGATTTATGTAGGCTGCCGCCACCTGGCTGTCTGTGTGAACTTCGACATGACGGCCATCGAGAAGGGCAGCGAAGTGTCTGAACGCATTCCTCACTGTCATAAGCTCCAACACATTTATGTGCTCGTGCGTGTGGGAGGGCCAGCGATCTGCCACCGTATGGGACAAGCACGTGCCCCCCACCCCAGACAGTGACGCATCCATAAACACAGATACGTGTGACGTAGGACTTCCGATGGGGACCCCGTGTGAGAGGATGCAGTGATTCCCCCAGTGAGCGAGGTCCCCGCCCACTGAGGGGGAACCCTCAACATACGTCTCTTCTGACGTATCGGGTGTACCCGGAGGCGGATGAGCGTTGCAGGCGCCTCGAGCGCAACAACCCTAGTAGCACCGCCGAGTGGGCTGCAGCCATCATGCCCAGAAGTCTCATGACTAACAGGGCTCTCACGATCTTGCGGGGTTGCACGCGGGAGATCACCGTGGTGAGATCTGCTGCTCTCACCGGCGACAAACGTGCTCTCATTAGGGAGGCGTTCAGCTCCACCCCGAGAAACACAATCGACTGGGATGGAAGGATGGAGTTCTTCCCCCAGTTTATAGAAAACCTCAGGGTTGACAGATGCTCTGTTAATTTCCTGGTTTGCTCTGACGCCTCGTCCTCGGACCAGGCGCATCGGAGCAGATCGTCCCGGTAAAATAAAACCCTCGTTCCCGCCGTGCGCAGTGGCTGCAGCGCGGTCTCCAGACATTTGGAGAAAGTGCGCTGGGCTAGCGAGTAGCCGAAAGGGAGGCATTCGTGCGCGCGTTCCGACAGCGGACGTGTGCTCGAGGTCACGTGAGGATTGGGTTCGCGCCCTTACCGCCATCGCTCGTACCAGAGAACTGGGAGCGACCCATGGAGGGCTGTGCTCGAAAGGGCGAGTGTGAAACAGCTGGAAGAGGCTGATCCGCACCGCAGAGCGTGGAGTCCAAGGATGAAGGACGAGTGGGAGCTGGGCCTGTGCACGGGAACGACAAAGTGCCAGCGGATGGAGCCGCGCAACGTGCGCGCCTTGCGCATGGTCGTGACAGCGCCATGACATCCCGTCCCTCCCAACGCTGTGGGGGAAGAGGGATGAGTCGGGCCTGGCCGTAGGCTGGGGCCGGAGCGCAAATGGAGCGTACCCTTACAGCAAGCCGTGTAACATGACCGAGTCCGACTGTGTGAACATGCAGATGTGCTGCAGTGCTTGGTGCGGGGAACATCATGTGTGAGGATTCGGCAGAGGGTTCTGCAGAGGACTGTAGGACTGTTCTCTCGATGTGACGTATTTTTGGGTTTTATTTCAAAACCAAAATCATTCAGAGTTAACATTACAGTCATAAGCACACACATTCCCCCCAACGAGTCGTTTTTGTGGTTGTTTTCGGCGAGGTTCCTGTGACGGAGACTGCCAAGGCTGTGTCTGCTGGCTCATTCGGAACCGTTGGCCGCCAACTCCCTGGTCCCGCCTCAGCTGGGCGGCTGGAGTTTCCGCGCCGTTCGTCCCATCCTCTGGGGGAACGGCCGGAGTGCGAGGCTGACCGATAGTGGACCAGGTCTCGCACCGTGGCTGAAAGTTCAGCTGTCGTCTGACCCCTCTCGATGACGCTCGTAAGATGGGGACCAAACAGAACGTCAGAGGTGATGGGGCCTTCCAGCAGCTCCCTGTGCAGGTGTTCAGGAATGGAGGGCAGGGCCTTGAGCCACAAGGCCCGCTGGATAAGGGTCTGCCAGGCAGCAATGCAGCAGAACCGGTGAGTACAGCCACGCACAGATTGAGGATGGCATCAGCAGTTTTAGTAATGATGGTTTCCGACTCGACAGGAGCGTCAAGCTCCTCCACCATTTTGGAAACGCCAAAGGCGAGAAGGCGATGTTATTTCCTGCAGCGCCGGTCTGGAAGGCGCACTGGTGTGCGCGATCGGCGAGCTGCCTCAGCAGCTGGTCATGCTTAGAAGAGGGAACTGCTCGCGGTCCAGCGAGGTGGTTCTTGGCCTCGACGCCACACAGCGAGGCCAAGTCCGGCTCCAGTGAGGGGACGGATGGCCAGCCCAGGTCGGAGAAGCCCTCGACCTTGGTAATGGGCACATATGTGGAAATTGGCACCTTGAGCCCGGCAGGCTCGGAGAAGGCGGCGGACCAGCAGCTCATGGCAGCGGGGAAGCGTGGCCAGACGGGGTCTGGACAGCGCGTCTGTGCCGGCCCGAAAATTCCCGCCAATTCATCTGCCTCAGGCGGAGCCGGTTGTGGAACGGCTAGCCCCTTGCGGGCCGCAACCGCGGAGATGATGGCGGGCAGCTCCTGGAGCAGTGCTCTAACTGCTGGCAGGGAGGAGCGAGAAGCCACTGGGGCAGAAGGACCCGCTGAACGAGGCTCGTCGACCTCCGTGCTGTACAGGAGGGAAAGGGGGCTACGGCAGCCAGCCTCGTCATGCTCCTCACGAGGCTCGTCGACCTCCTTGTTGTACAGGAGGGAATAATGGCTGCGGCAGCCAGCCTCGTCGTACTCCTCACGAGGCTCGTCGACCTCCGTGTTGTACATGAGGGAAGAAGGGCTATGGCAGCCAGCCTCGTGGTCGACCTCCGTGTTGTACAGGAGGGAAGAAGGGCTATGGCAGCCAGCCTCGCGGTCGACCTCCGTGTTGTACAGGAGGGAAGAAGGGCTATGGCAGCCAGCCTCGCGGTCGACCTCCATGTTGTACAGGAGGGAAGAAGGGCTATGGCAGCCAGCCTCGCGGTCGACCTCCGTGTTGTACAGGAGGGAAGAAGGGCTATGGCAGCCAGCTTCGTCGTACTCCTCGCTGTCGATGACATCGTCCAGTCGGTAGGAGCCAGCCGGCTCCTGGCCGACGTTGAAGAACTGTAACGCCTTGTCCAGCGAGTACGTGCCAGCCACCGGAATTTCCTCGTCGGTGGTGGGGGTGAAGTACTCGACCCGGCGGTCCTTTTCAGCCACGGGCAGAGCGGTACAAAACGGGCACGAGGCCTGGGGGTCAAGGCCAGGCCAGCGTGGTGAGCCCCGAGACAGACCTTACACTTGGCGTGCAGGTCGCCGCTGGAGAGGGAGCCCGTCTGGCAGGCCGGGCAGGTCCTGGCGTCGCTGGACATGGTCGGTGAGTAGATTTTTCTTGTATAATTGCTCTTAAAGGAAGCTCTTAAGCTTGGTGTGAAGAGAAAACGGAGGCGAACAGTGGGGTCGTTCCACTTATATAACCCACAAGGGGTGCCCACGTGGTGGGAGTACATTTAAGCTCTTCATGATTGGCTGATGCTGAGATCACCCTTCCAATAGCAGCTCGCTTAAGGGCTAAGACTAGACGAAATAGAACCTAGTTTCTGTTGTTTGACTGAACTTGGATTTATTTAGTATGATTTGTATTTATGTAAATGTTTGGTACCATTTATTATTTTGGTGGTTGGGTTCTGTAAATATTATTTAGGTATTTCTTTGATTACCCCTCTTCGTGGTTGCTCCCAATCAATCACTTGGTTATAAAAGGCAGTGAGTGTTGGTGTTGGGTTGATGTTGGTGTTGGTGACAAAACATGTTGCAATAAAACCACCTCAACCTGATTTATTTGTTTGCCTCTCCTTCAAACCACGTGCCGCCGCCGGTCAAAACCGACAACCAGTTAAAACCAAACAGACTCTGGACAACATTAGGTTCTTTTAAAAGATCCATCTGGCTGACACACCTGTAGAGAATCCTCCAATAGGTGAGGCCACACCCCTAAAAAAATCCATCCAAACCACACAACAGCAGAAGACATCATGGTCAGGGGAAGGGATTGCAACCCGACAGCTGAACAGACACAACCGTTGATACGTCTAGCGGCGTGGCCTTACATATTAGATACTCTCTCAACCGGGGCATCACTCCTACGGACCTGAAAATGGCACAATGTTGGTTTTAATCTACTCAACCCTCTAAAGAAGGCTTGCATGCCAGAACGGAGTCCATTAGATAAAAAAACATGTTCACAATCAATTTTCTAATTAGTGTCAACAATTTCAGTTCTGATCATTTAAATGACTCGTTGTCCTGTTGTTCATTTTGCTCATGTGGCATGGCTTGGACTACAGTAAATATGATCACAAGCACCATTTTACCTTCTTACCTTTCATTTGCTAATCAACCAGGAATAATGTCTAGAAGCTCTACAATGGGAGAAAGACCTCAGAAACATGAAGAAACAAACAAACGGGTGTAGGATGGAGGCGGAGGCTCGATGATGAAGGCATGCACTGGTGGCATCATCGGACGTTTAGCTACATCGCCAACATCTGGCACCATTAAAGGAAGTTCCACCCTTAAATGTTCCTTAAACCATCAAGATGTTTTCTGTTTGAACATAGTCTGCTTTTACTCTGACAGACGTTTAACTTTGCTTCCCACAATGCATTTCTGTCTTGCTCATCAGAAAACAGGTCAGTGTTTTCAAATCGTAACAAACTTTCACAAGTTTCCCCAACTGGGACGCGTCTCCAACCCCAGCTGTGCTCTTTCTCCAACCTGCCACACGATTTGTAGCTGTAATTTATGCAGGTGCATCATGGCTTCTGTTGAAGCCCGCCTCTGAATCTCTGCCCACTGTTGATGCTTACTGAATTCTGGTACCGGGCCAACAGCTGAAACATATTTCAGAGTGGGATCAAGCCCATCAAAGTCCTCTACGGGTCAGCAGTTTCTAGAGGGGCTGATGAAATGTTATCAGGCTGGTACTTCTAGCTGCAAGTTTCAAACTTTCCAGACGCAGAATCGCGACGGGTATTTTTCTGCAATTAAATACGAAATAAAACTGTTCCTGTCACACTGAGGCTGTTTGGACTTCATTACACTTTAAAACAAACGGCATGCATTAGAAACTCTGCAGTAAAGTGATCATTCAGTCATCCAGGAAAGGGAATATTTTGTATCTGGTCACTTATTTTTATAGGCCCGCTTCAACAATCAGAACTTTTGGGTAATTCTACTGGACAGAGAAGCTAAAAGGACCGTTTTCTGGGACCAACAGAGTACCTGAACTGGGGTGTGTCCGGTAGAGTCACTGGGCGGGGCTTGTGATTAACTCATGCTGATTGGTTGTAACTCAGCAGGAAATTACATCAGCAGACGTCGCCAGCAGTTGTTGGTGAAGTGGACTGGAGGTAAAAGAAAATAAGCCAGGGCAAGGTGACCCAGGCTGTGGATCTGACCTGTGAGTCTTAAAATCAGGCCATTTGGTGACGCTCCACAGCTCTGATGCTGCTTAAATATCGCCGTTTCTAACACCCCCCACCCCCAAACACCATCAGTTATGTCATTGTGTGGACTCCTACAGAAGGCTGTAACACAACAGGGCTTTCTCTGGCATTGACTGCAGTACAGAGATTAAGTTATGATGTACTTTGATGGAATAAAACCTTTTTAAACCTTTACTCATATTTATAATCCGTCTAGTGGAAATGAATACCTGGTGCGTCGTAATCTGGGACAAAAGCTCTGGTGCTCCTGTTTGAGAACACATAATTCAGCCAGAGGAGAAAGTGGTTTAGGCTGCGGGATTTGGAGTCTTATTTCCTGATATTTGGGAATCTCGCCTCTGACTGGATAACAGCAAAGCGACTTGACCACTGGCTCTGTTTGTGCTGCAACGTTGATGTTTTATCTCCTCACATAACACAAGCCTGCTGTGCTGCTAACGCTAACGGTCAGCCTAGTTGAGACGTCTGCGGTTTCCTGGATGCTAAACCAACAACAGCCTTCCCCGTCGTGAGTCAGGATGGGTGAGTCCATGAATGCTAAGTGACAGTGTGACGTAGATCTGTCAGGATTTTCTAATCCCAGAGTTTCACCGTCTGTTTTCATTCAGAAGCTCTGAGCAGGAGATTGGGGTAGAGGAGCATTTTCGTGTTCAGCCTGCATGTTAAACACAGAGTGACTGATTATTTAAAAAAATAATAAATAAAAAATGGTTCCTCAGTAAACCTGCTCTTAATGTTATTTAGGCCTGCGGACGCCTTTTGATGCTGATGAGTGACATCACGCACCGCCACGACTGGGATATGCTGACATCTCAGCAAAGTCCTGAAAGGGGGGAGAGGACCGAGCCACCGTATTTACGAGTCACTAACCCTAACCCAGAACTCCTAAAACGGAAACACGACTTATGTGAGCAAATCTTCGCATGGGGGGTCAAAGCTAAAAGTTGGCATTTAAGGGTGAATCTTTTCCTTGTTAATGACAGCCTGATGAGGTGATAACAACAGAAGTGAGGTCATGTGAAATGGAGACTTTCATACTCATTTTGGGCTGATGTGGCCGAGTCTGAGCTCGGGGCATGGGGAGCATCTTTGGCCAGACCGTCTACTTGTAACTCCTTACTCTGGCTGCAGTCGGGGGCTCTCTCGCAGCGACTCTGTGACCTGTCAGCACTGGGGTCTAACACAGGAGGTGTCGGGTTGGAGGAAAGGGCAACTCTAGGAGTGTCGCTCAGGTCAACCAGAGGCCCAACCCCAGGTTCGGGGTCAGCTTTAAGCGAATTGGCCGTGCTGTTTTTGGGAGAAGACTTGGCAGGAGCTCCTTTGGTTGGATTGGGTGCAGGATTATTCTGCGACGTGCTAAAGCTCTCAGAAACGGAGTTAGCAGCAGCGGAGGGGTTTAAGTTAACCACCATGTGCGGGGTGTTTGCAGCCGCCGGCCTGTTTAAGGAGTAGCAAGAAAAACAAAAGGAGGAGCGAACACAGGAGGAGAAGCAGAAAAACAGAGAGGAGTGAAGGGCAGGAGGAGAGTGGAGGTGAGGGCAAAAACCATCAGATTAGTGATTCTGTGTTTCAGTGGAAAGTAATCTCTACGTAAACACAATGTTAACACCATAGCTTTAGTGGGGAGGAACAACACACAAATGAAGCGTTCGGGGGTTTTACTCAGGAAAAATAAATGTTTTAGTCGAAATGTTTTTAAACTTTCATATAAAAACTATTTGTAAATTTAACCGTTTAGTCTCAGATTTTTAAATTAAAGTTGAACATTTTCTAATTAGAAAACAGCATCAAACAAAACTTCTGCAAGGAAGCATTAAAAAAAACACTCAAAAATGTTTTATAAAAAGGGTCAAAATTTAGCTTCATTTTATATTAAAGCTTTTGCTCCAATAGCTAATCAGGAATAAATAGTATCACATAAATGATATTTGACACTCCATGGCTAGTCTTTGGCCCCCTGCGGATGAAAATAATCACTCAGATTAGCAACTTGTTGCCACATTTAAACAATCTACCTCAGTAACATCTGTGCGTTTCACATCTGATGCCATGCTGTTCTACTGATGCACTCCCCATGATGGGGTGTGCTTTCTTAGCAGGGGGGCTTTTTCAAATTACAACACCGGTCCCCAAAGGACGTTTACAGGAAGGACGGTTTACTGGGACAATAAAGTTGGCACAAAGAGTAATAAACATTGCTTCTTGGTAGCTAAGTTCCACTTTTCCATCTGTGGAGGTGTTTTTGAATTCATTTGTGATAAAAGCTTTTCTTCCTCAAGATCGAGCAGTTCCCGCTCATTATAAACTTGCTCGTTGCTCCTTGACTTATTTTTGTTTACAAGCTGAAGTAAATAAAGCGTCATTGGCCAGAGACATCATTGGAATGGTAGGCAGACCTGCCAGCTGTTGGAAAAGGTCTACGCCCCCTGCTGTCCTGGCGGAGAACTGCTTCGTAACGCTGACACACCAACGGAGAAGTATGAACGTATGAGTAGGTATAAACGAAGCCTTTTAGAGCTGAAAAGCCCGATTAGGTCAACAGAGCCAGAACGGTGACCCGCCAAGCCGCTGTGGCTGCGTATGGCTCTCCCACGTGCTACTGAGGGCTCTGATGGTGTGAAATAAATACATTACAGAGATGGCCAACATGCGTTGTGTTTTCCTTCTTACTGTGGGAAATTCAGTGCTGCAGCCCACCAAACAACTTAAACAAGAGTGAACACCAAAAGCGAGAATATCACAAAGGATTTAAAGAATTTATGGAAACGTCTTTCTTTAGTTTCCTAAAAATCTGAGCATTACAGTCTGCTTTGAGGTTTGTCAGTTTTTGGGGTACATTAGCAAGTCTTTTAGCCATGACTGACCATTAGATGGTCTGAAACCCCCCAGCGTGACCAGGTGGCAGGTACGTAGGGCATCCCAAAAAACCTCAGAGACTTTTTTCCTACTCGCCAGCCATGATGGTCCTTCATAACCTGAACAACATTGAGCTGCAGGACCAAGCTAAGGTCAATCAGCTGAGTACTGGACTTAATTATGCCATTACAAAATGAGAATCTCATGGTATATGCGATGTGACCCACCCCTAGTGGCCACATATGGACTTTACATGATTTTACATAGATTATAATTATATTATAAGTAAAAGTGCGGTGGGACATTTGAGATACGTAACTTAGAAGTTTAAGTGCTTGTTTGTAAATACTAAGAAAAATATAAATATTTATATCATACATTAGGATTCAAATAAATAATGCTGACATACATTTAGTCCATACCGCCCAGCCTTGCCGCGTACTGAAGGTGGTTAATCAGGCTTTCTATCTTTACACATTCTGTCACCAAGAAGCATTGTTACAACACAACACACTGTTTGTTAAAACTTCATTGGAATTTTCTCGTAGCATCAGCTAGATGGGAAAAGTTGATCTAGGAAAGAAAATGGGAATAAATGAAGCATTATGAGCCTCCAGTACTCCAGCAGAACGGCGCCTCAGGGCTAAATAAGTAAATCACATGTTTGTGTGTTTGAGTAGCGAGTAGGTAATAGTGTGTATGATTATTACTGTGTAATGTATGAGCCTGAAGCAAACATGGATGGGACATTTAGTATAACAAGGCACTCGGCCTGGCCGGTACTCACTCTGGGTCGGTCAGTGGAGTGGTCTCGGTGGGCTCTGTTGGACCCCCTCCTTCCTGGTTTGGGGTGTGTTCTTCCTCTGTTCTCACTTCAACAATCGGCTCCTTTGACTCATCCTTCCTGTTGTCAGTAAGAAGTGGGAATGATGTTGTGTGACTTATTTTAGAAAACAGTTCTGGTCCTCCTATAACCGAATCTACGTCTAAACACACGAGCACCTCCAGTAAAATGATCAGCACTGATGGGGGGGGGGGCTGAAACGTGCTCTAGGATTGATTTTTCTACGCCGTCTGATTCACTCGAGCCAATATTTGATCATCCTCCACCTTCATCCACCTGCGAGCTCTCTGATTGCAGCTTCCCCTGAGAGCTTTGCTGCTATCGCCACCCTGCTCTCGCTGAGCTTTAAAGTGTTTGCTTGCAGGCAGCGACGCGTCCAGATCTCTACGTGAAGAACGTCTTCAGCTCCACGCATCAGAATTCACCCCAAACATGTTCTTTTTTCCTTGTTACCACTTGTTGTGCTCATGAGTAGAATAAAGAAATGATGTTTTGATGAAAGAAAACCAAACACTAGTTTTTAGACAATATTTTTTCCTGTGTAATGAAACAGTAGCTTAAAGCTGGGCTGCATGGTTTCATGTTTTGAAGCAACTTTATAAATGCTGACATTTGATGATTTGACACTCTGAGTCAGAGGACTCCAAAGCGCTTTACACTACAGTGTTTTCATCCATCCATTCACACACACCCTGGTGGAGATGAGCTACATGGTCACCACAGCTGCCCTGGGGCGCACTGACAGAGGCGTAGGTCAGTGATCCGCAAATGGCGGCCCACGGGCCACGTCCAGCCCACGGGCCCTCTCTTTGTGGCCCCCAAACCCCGCGCGCACCCCCCACCCTAGACGGCCGACTGGGAGGTGTAGGATAGATAGAGCTGAGGAAAATAATCAAATAATGAATGCATGAGATGCGGGCGTAAACGATTCTGCATCATAGAAGAGGACCATGATCCATTATAGTGGAATCGTGTTATTTTAACGGCGGCACCAGCGCTGGAGTTGTAACCTGAAACCGAACCCGAACCGAAGGAGCCCGATCGGTTCTGTTGGATTTGGGCCGTGAATTATGTTAATTGAGCGGGTTGTCGCGCGGCGCCCTCCGCTCGCTCGATCAGCGACAGAGAGAGAGAGAGAGAGAGAGAGAGAGAGAGAGAGAGAGGGTCAGAGGACGCTCCTCCAAACACGCATTATTATTTTCATAATTCCATTATTGTTTCTCCTGGAAGCGCTCAGGCAGACCGAGTGCTGTGATGTCGGGAGATCCGGTCTTGGGGAGGGGGCGGGGCCAGTGACGGCGGCTGCAGCGTAATCGTCTGTCTCTTTTATTTAGGGACACGGAGAAGTTAAAAGGAGAGAGAAATAGAAGATAGAAGTTCTTGTTCCACTTCATTCTTTTGTGTCATGATGATAAACTGATGTTAAATTCAGCTTAAAGAGGAACTGGGAGGAAGCTTTGGTTCATCTTAAGTTACAGGAGGTCTTGTTTCCTATCTGCTCCTCCAGAGCCAACATGGACATGAGGGTCACACGGTGAGGGTCCCACAGGACAGACTAGTGCAGTCACACAGCCGAGCTGCAGGGGGACAGGTGTTGTCCTTTATATTGCAAGCTTGCGTGTTATGTACGTTACAGCCAGCGATCCAAACAGCAGCAGCACCCCATCCCCATCATTCAGTAACCGTGAATGATCTGGAGCAGTTCAACATTTTGTGCTGAAAAATGATGGAATCATGTCCATCCATCCTTCCATTTACATCCACTTATCCGGGGTCTGGTCGTGGGGGCAGCAGCTGAAGCAGAGAGGCCCAGACTTCCCTCTCCCCAGCCACTTGGGCCAGCTCCTCCAAGAGAATCCCGAGGCGTTCCCTGGCCAGGTGAGAGACATAGTCCCTCCAGCGTGTCCTGGGTCTTCCTTTAAGTCTCCCCCCGGTAGGACGTTCCCAGAGCACCTCACCAGGGAGGCGTCCAGGAGGCATCCTGACCAGATGCCCGAGCCACCTCAACTGGCTCCTCTCGATGTGGAGAAGCAGCGGGTCTACTCCAAGCCCCTCCTGGATGACCGAGCTTCTCACCCTATCTCTAAGGGAGAGCCCAGCCACCCTGTGGAGAAAAGTCACTTCAGCAACCCCATTCCTTTGGTCACTCCCCAGAGCTCGTGGCCATAGGTAAGGGTAGGAGCTCAGCTCTCTCCACCACAACCGACCGGTACAACGTCTGCAGCGCCAATCCGCCTTTCGATCTCACGCTCCAGCTTTCCCTCACTCGTGAAGATACTTGAGGCGGGACCTCGTCCCTGACCTGGAGAAGGTATTCTACCTTTTTTCGACCACGGCCTCAGATTCTCATCCCAACTGCTTCACACTCGGCTGCAAACCGCTCCAGTGAAGGCTGGGATCATGGCCAATTAGGTCAAAACGTTTCTGCTAAGCAGCAAAAACACCAAATCAGTGAAATTAACTCATACATTTGCTCATATTGACTCACTTTGGTGGTCAACCTGACTTGGGTTGACTGCTACAAATAGTCCCTTGATGTTCCAGATGACATTAACACACACAGGCAAAAACATTATCACCCCCTTTTGATTCTTTGTTTCAGAAAGACATTTTTTAAATGTGCTTACGTGAATGCCGTCTTTCCCTCCTCGATGTCCTTGTTCTTGGCTCCTGGTCCAGCTTTTCCACAGAAGGTTACGGCAATGCACATGAGGAGCCCGCACTTGTTCAGGAAGAAGCAGGCGACGTCAACGGCAACCAAGAGCACGAAGAAGACCACAACGAGGATGCCCACGATGGCTCCGGTTCCCAGTCCCGAGCCGCCTTCCCTGGTGTCTAAAGGAGACGAGACAGGTAGAGGGAATACGCAGGCAAACAGGCAGAAGAAGAAGATGAAGAGTGGAGACAGCAAGAAGATTAGAAAGAGACGAGGAGAGAGATGATGAGGGATGAAGTCAAGCGTTTTTACTGCAGTGATTCAGGTCGCAGTCAGAACTTCACCCTGGAGACGGATCTTGCCAGAGACACTGGCCTAATCCTCGGTTTCATTACAGCGACTTGACATTTACTTTGGAAAATCACGACACACTTGAGGTGTTCAATTTTCCACTTGCAGAATTTGAAGAGATTAAAAACCCTAAATGAATAAACACCCACACTCGTACACAACCAGTGGGGAAAACCTGCAGCAGAAGCTGTGACTACACTTTTGAGCTACTTGAGCCTTTAATTCCACCGTTTCTAAGATGAATATGCTATAATTCCTGCGCTGCTACACATTCTTCAGCTTTAATTATTCTTTATTTGTAGGAAAATGTGTTTCTAGAAGTGGGACAACTCAGTTTTTCTTGTGTTTTAACAGAAAAACAAACAACAGACTCTGGTCCAGCTGTGAACTGCTGCCGCACCGTTCTCCCCCCCGTGTGTGTGTTAGTTAGGAATATAAATCATAGAAGAAGCGTGTTCAAAGTTCTGACACATTGTGCAAAGAAAGATGCATTACTCCACAGGATTTCTCCAGAACCACCCCTACAGCTCCCGCTCGGTGCGGGACGATGCTGGAACACATCCTGCTAGACGTTCAGACCAGAGCAACACTCCAACGCTGACAGCTCAGGAAGAACATGGAAACCAGAGAGAATTCATCTGTGTTCTTATCTGAGGCGTGGAAGAAACCAAGGTTTTTATGTGTCCAAATCCAGACAGGCAACAGTTTCTTTCAAATAACCATGCGTATTTATTAGTTTGCCCAAGGTTTTCAAATAATAACATTAATAATTATAATAATAATCCATCGTGAATTACATTTTTTAATCGTTTAAAATAAAAAGTAATGAATAAAAAATTCCAAGAGGCAGGTCATGGGAATCAATAAAATATAACAAAATAAGAATAAACCAGACAGGAAGGAGCATCCCACAGAAAAATCTTTGAGAATTAAATATTCAGCTTACCAGCACATTATTATTCTAAACACAGCATAAAAACCTAAAAACTCAAAACTTTACTTTCATTTCTTAATTCTTCCTGATGCAAAATGACATTACATTAAAGAGCAAGTCACCCCCCACCAGAGTATTACTCCACTCCCACTTCCTGTTTGAAAAATGCAACAAATGCTGTTGCCTAGCAGACTGACTGAGAGGGCGGAGCCGCTAACAAATACACACACACAGGCTCACAACGACACTGTGACATCATATGGTACCAGCTAACATTCTAGGGCACCTTAGCGATGGCAGATTTAAATTTAAATGCAGTGCAGAGTTTTTACCTGACAACAACACAACACTGACCGTTTTAGGCAGAAAGTTTTAATTTCAACCAAAATGCACTAAAGTGCAAAACTATTAACTACACGTGTCTGCAGCACCATTACACACACATTTATATAGTTTATCAGAAAAAAAGTTGATTTGGGTGACTTGCTCTTTAAAGAGGTTTTTCACTCATAGTATTAATGCATGCAGTGGTAGTAAGAATGAATTCTTTGGAGGTCGTACTCTGGGGAAAACAGCACCTTGTGCGCCTGTTTCAGCACACAGAATTCAGCCAGAAGAGAAAGTAGCTTCAGACGACAGGATCTGGAGTATTGTTCCTGATATTTGGACATCTCGCCTCTGACTGGATAACAGCAAAGCGACTCGACCACTGACTGCTAGCGCTGCAACTTTGATGTTTTATCTCTACAAATAACATGTCAGGAGTTCTGTCGAGTGGTGGAGTTGCTAATGCTAACAGTTAGCTTCTACTGGTCGAGACATTCTCTGCTGTTTCCTGGACGTTAACCCAACAACAGCCTTCCCCATCGTGAGTCAAGATGGGTGAGTCCATGAATGTTAGTGAGACGTGACGTAGGTCTGTCAGCTTTTCTAATCCTAGAGTTTCACCGTCTATTTTCTATCAGAAGCTAATGCAGGAGATAGGTGTAGGAGACTATTTTCATGAAGAACTCAGAGTGACTGAAAATTAAAAAAAAATCAAGTTGAATTTTCAGTTTAATATGAATATTTTTGAACAAGAAATGCAAAGTGAAGATGGTTCATGCCTTACAGCTATCTTTTCTTTAAAAAATGAGCAAACGTCTTTGTTTCATGTGGTTTTATCAAATGGTGAGTTTGGACCTACCTAAAGGACCATCTGTAGGTTTAAGTAAATCTTTTATTCCACAAACCTAATAAGGACAACATCCCACTTCCAGAAGCTGAGTAGCAGCATCTGGATTTGTATTATTTTTGCACAGTTGCAAATAGGGCTGGGCGACATGGCAAAAATAGAATATCACGATTTTTCCAATATTTTATCACGGTTTTGATTTTATCACGATTTTTTATCCATGAATAGCATAACTTCAATTGCGTATTAAAGAAGAGAAACATTGAATAAATAAACATTTATTCATATTAGAGATAATCAGCACAGTGCTAACACACTTATATTTTAAACTCACACCAGAGATGATAAAAGCCCTGAGAGAAACAATTACAATAATCAGTTTTTCTCGTTTTTCAAGTAACTTAACATAAATTAAAATGGTAAACATATTTAAAGTGCAAACATGTCAATTGCAAACGTATTGTGCAAACATGAACTTGTTCAAAATACTATGTAGCTCCCAGTTGCTCATGTAGTGGATGGTTAAGCTCAAATACGGCTCTGGTGTGCGGCTGGACCAGAGATCGCTTGTGGTAGCAAAAAACTGCTCATTCTGAATATTTTCTGCAACGCTCACTTTGCATTCAGCGTACATGCGTGGAATGGCGGTGTTCGAAAAATACTTGCGGCTGGAAAACTCGTAGCGCGGATCCAATGTTTTTATCATGTTCTTAAATCCCGCTCCTACTGTTCACACAGGACACAAATCTTTAACCAAGTGGTACGTCACTGCATCTGTCACGCTGTTCCATCGTCTGCTGTCTCTGTCGTAGGGAGTGAGTTTTGTGAGTGTTTGTTAGCGTTTGCTGCCAGGAAGAAGCACTAGCCGCTGCAGCCGCAGGCTTTTTAGCTTTAGCTGCCAGCTGGCTCTCGTTGTATTGTTTGGGATGCTTCTTTTCAAGTGATTAAACACGTTTGTGGTGTTGCCATCACTTGCCTTGACGCTCTCCTTGTAAATGACGTTTCGCTGCTCTTTGTCGTCTGGTGAAAAACCAAACCAGTTCCATATAACGGACCGAAAACCTCGCTGTCGCTCTCAGCCGCGGCCGAAGCCATGTTTGTTCACACACAGGTGAAAACAAGCGGGGCACTAATATATTACTGTGACTCACTCTGATTGGTTAACGGTCAAACAAAGGTGTGTCATTCGCCGGAGTTAAGTTCCCTTTTCATTCAGAGGCAGAATTTCAACAGCAGCGCTGTGAATCGTGATAAAAAGGTCTCTCAAAAATGACAGACCGTCAGACGTGTAGATCGTAAAACGGTCTAAAATCGTCATATCGCCCAGCCCTAGGTGCAAACTCAGTCTGAAAGAACAAGTAAAGATTTGCTTTGATTTGTGTGACTTTGGCAGAAAGATTGAATGAAATAGTATCTTAAACTGCATATAAAAAGTAAAATGGAAAGACTACAGAGGCTTTCCAAACACTCAATCTCAACGCAGCATTTTTCTTCATACAAGCTCACAGATGTTCACTTTCTCTCCATGCTGACCAAAATAGTACCCGTGTGCTGGAGACGTGTTTTCACAGGTGACTACTCTGTTACAGACGACACTTGATTCTCCTCTGCTCATTGCCCCATTTGCATTTTAACAGGAACAATAAATCACGTGAAATGTATTCTCAGCAGAGTAGTTGTTGCTTTTTCTCTCTTTTCCCCACACCGAGTGCTCTCACTGCGAGAGAGTGCATGGTTCCACATGTCAGGATGGACCACACCAACATTTGTCCTCTTCAGGTGCACAACTCAGCCAGCTTCCAAGAAGACAGCTGCTGCTGATAAACGGAGTGCGATGAGAGATCAGTGAGCGCTCACGGTTCAGGAATGACAACATGCCAGGCGTGTGGACTCATGCTGGTTAAAAAGCACTTATTTCTTATAATGAAACACCATCAGTATATTACCTATGGGAGGCCTGAGTACGTCTAGAGAATCACATCCACAGTGCAAAGGCTTCATGCTCTCCTCTGCAAATAAATGACTTAAGTATAGATTCCATTAATTCATTTATTATTTAAACATAAAACATCTAATAATTAAAATATAACATGTGTTTGTTGCTTTTTTAAAGATTGTTGTATTTCCCAACGATTGATTTTCTTATTAAGGTATTAAACTGTTTTCTTTAGTAAACATCTGTCAAAGTTTCACCACTGTGTGGCACTAAACCACCATCCAACCCCCTTCAGCAGTTTTATCATCTGGCTCTCAGATCTGAATCTTCCTGAGCCCAGCAGCTAAAGTGGGAAGACTGGATTTTGGACTGCTAACCCTTTGAGGTTCTGGTAATGTGCCCTGAAGCAAAGCAAAACAATCTAAAAGATATTATTATTACGCTCAACAAAAATATAAACGCAACACTTTTGTTTCTGCTCCGCTTTTTCATGAGATGGACTTAAAAATCTAAAATTCATTCCAGATACACAATATCACCATTTCTCTCAAACATTGTTCACAAATCAGTCCAAACGTGTGATAGTGAGCACTTCTGCTTTGCTGAGATAATCCATCCCACCTCACAGGTGTGCCACATCAAGATGCTGATCTGACATGAGTAGTGCACAGGTGTACCTTAGACTGCCCACAATAAAAGGCCACCCGGGAGTGTGCAGTTTTTTGCTTGATTGGGGATCTGGGGACTCAGAACCGGTCAGTATCTGGTGTGACCACCATTTGCCTCATGCAGTGCAACACATCTTCTTCGCATAGAGTTTATCAGGTTGTCAATTGTGGCCTGTGGAATGTCGGTCCACTCCTCTTCAATGGCTGTGCGAAGTTGTTGGATATTAGAGGGAACTGGAACACGCTGTCGTATACGCCGGTCAAGCACATCCCAAACATGCTCAACGGGTGACATGTCCGGTGAGTATGCTGGCCATGCAAGAACTGGGACATTTTCAGCTTCCAAGAATTGTGTACAGATCCTTGCAACATGGGGCCGTGCATTATCTTGCTGAAGCATGAGGTGATGTTCATGGATGTACGGCACAACAATGGGCCTCAGGATCTCATCACGGTATCTCTGTGCATTCAAAATGCCATCAATAAAATGCACCTGTGTTCTTCGTCCATAACAGATGCCTGCCCATACCATAACCCCACCACCACCATGGGCCACTCCATCCACAACACTGACATCAGCAAAGCGCTCACCCACACGACGCCACACACGCTGTCTACCATCTGCCCTGAACAATGTAAACCGAGATTCATCCGTGAAGAGAACACCTCTCCAACGTGCCAGAGGCCATCGAATGTGAGCATTTGCCCACTCAAGTCTGCTACGGTGACGTGCTGGAGTCAGGTCAAGACCCCGATGAGGACGACGAGCATGCAGTTGAGCTTCCCTGAGACGGTTTCTGACAGTTTGTGCAGAAATTGTTTGGTTATGCAAACCAATTGTTTCAGCAGCTGTCTGAGTGGCTGGTCTCAGACGATCTTGGAGGTGAACCTGCTGGATGTGGAGGTCCTGGGCTGGTGTGGTTACACGTCATCTGCGGTTGTGAGGCCGGTTGGATGTACTGCCATATTCTCTGAAACGCCTTTGGAGATGGCTTATGGTGGAGAAATGAACATTCAATGCATGAGCAACAGATCTGGTTGACATTCCTGCTGTCAGCATGCCAACTGCACGCCCCCTCAATGCTGGTGGCATCTGTGGCATTTTGCTGTGAGACAAAACTGCACATTCCAGGGTGGCCTTTTATTGTGGGCAGTCTAAGGTACACCTGTCCTCTACTCATGATGTCGGGTCAGCATCTTGATGTGGCACACCTGTGAGGTGGGATGGATTATATCAGCAGCAGAAGTGCTCACTATCACACATTTAGACTGATTTGTGAACAATGTTTGAAAGAAATGGTGATATTGTGTATCTGGAATGAAATTTAGATCTTTAAGTCCATCTCATGAAAAATCGGAGCAGAAACAAAAGTGTTGCGTTTATATTTTTGTTGAGTGTATTATTAAAGCTAATTTCAGAAGTGATGCAAAAAGAAACGTATAAAAGTTTAAACATGTGAACGCAACACTCCAGCAAAGCAGAAAGAGAAGGAATTGAGGAGCAAAATGAAAAGATGATATAAACTTATTCAGATTTTAAGATGGCTTCATTATTTATCTACATGCAAAATGAAAAGAAAATTTAAATAAAGTCACACGTTTAACGCTACAAAATGAGTTTTTGAGTTGGATAAATAAAAGATAAAAGCAGGAAGCAGAGACACTTTCTAGTCCTTGAATGGTCCAAATATGCAAACATTGTTTTCCTTACAAGAGTGTCTGATTCACTCATGAAAGCTGAGGAAATGTTTGAGCAACAATAGATCAATTTTAAATTCCTCGACAGAAACAGTCACGGCTCTTCAGCTAAAGCTCTGATTACTTAATGAATAGGAAATCCTCTCCTCTTATCCGATGGAAATATGCATGATGCAGAGGTTCAGAAATGAAAATCACTCAGCATTAATCTGCGATGTTATTACTCAACGGGCCTCAACTGGAGGAGAAACGTGACAAAGAGCCCAACGTAGGTGTCATAAGATCATATTTTCCTTGTGCCAGGATTCAGGTGTGATTATACAGCCGTGTCAGAGATAATTAGGTGCAGGACGAGAAGAACAAAAGACCACTGGAACTTATTTCAGAGGGGATTTATCCAAAGGAAAACTAATACATTTAAACTAATAAATACTCTTATTTATCCCCCAGTTCGAGGAACACTGGTTGTGTTGAGCAAGTGTGGGAGTATGTGGTTGGATCAGACATTTTACACGCAACTTCACTTAGAGAGCCTCTACGTGGCTTTGAATGTACTTTTTGCTAGGCCAGGATGGGAATGCCGGGGATAAACTGCAGACAAATTCAAGGATTTTTCCAAAATGTCTCCAAACGTTTGTGAGGGTTCTTCATTTTCTTGTTTGTGTAGCAGAGCCTTAAGCACGATCAGCCAACTTTCAAAGCATGAGAGACCACACATGTGGAGACGAAAATCATGGGTTTACCCATTTTTGTCCTTCTGTGTGTGGTGTGCTACAACTTGGGGAAACTACACACTACATACAAACGGCTTTCACTCAAGGATATTCTCAGATGGGAAATCTTGCAAGATAAAATGTGACTTTGAATTAAACAAACATGGTTGAGGAGGAGCATGCTGCGCCCTGCTGTCACCTCGCTTTCTGGCTGGCTATGCAGCACATTCAACAGGTAGCACATTTGTTAGTCCCCAAAAGTCTGACCAAGAGGATTCAAAACGTTTTAAAGCCTAGATTTATGTTCAGAGTGGTCCTGGTGTGCTTCTGAGAGCACCAGAATACTCGTAACACACCACACAAGGTAAGATTATCTGATAAGATTATCTTTAGAGCTGTTATGGCAATCAGGTGCAACTTTAAGATTGTTGAAAGGGGTGGGGCTGGTCAAAAATTGTCATGATTTTTCTGCAATGTAAACCGAGCTTTACTCTAATTGTACTCCAACTGTAATAAATGTAATGTAATAGTAATAAGATGCCTTGCAAAAAGGTCACAACTAAGATATCAACAAAAGCAAACGTTTCATGAGAAATCAATTTCCATTCCAACCACAAAATTAGCTAATTAGCATTTTTCTCCAATTAGTCACACTTCTTCAGACGAGCTCCTCTAACCTTCCTTTCAAACGTCAACCTGTGTGCATGAATCTCTGTCTGCTTTAGTGAATACAGAGATGTAAAAATGTACAGTCTCCTCTAATATATCAGTGACGGCCGTGGACATGCCCTGACTGCTACAGCGGAGTCTGACGGTAATCTCTGTAAACATCCGTCTCCTTCATTACCAGAATAAATCACCTCAGTGGGGGTTTGTCCAAATGAATCATGCATTCCCACATTTTGATTTGTTGTTGCCCCTAATGGCCCCATTGTCCATGTTGGTTATCACAGAAAAGAAAAAGAAATCACCATTCACATCTGTGTGATTACAGAAAATGAATCAATGCTTTATTTATTTTCTCACATTGAAATACTGTTGATCATGGCTGCATGTGATCTGAGCTGTTATGCATCTGTTCCAACCCCGCAGAGCTTTCTTAACTCAAAACATCGAACAAATAAATGAATAAATGCAAACTGCACAGAGGAATGAGTCATCTGGATTATGACAGCCATTTTTAAAATCCTAAACTTTTCAAAAGTCCTTGAGTCGTCAACAGACTTCCACAATGAAGCTGCTGATAAAATAAAACAAGATTATAGGATTAAATGTTGTGTTTTTGAACAACTGAAACGTTTAATGGAGTAGAGAAGACTATCCCCACCATGCTTGCTTTAACAGATCACCAAATGTGTCTGTTGAGCAAAACCAAGTGACAAAATGATTTAGTTGTTTTAAACTTTAGATCTGGACATCTTGATGCATAACTCGGTCATATCTGCGCTAAAATACTGGGATCATTTGCTAGCACATTTTGCTACAAGCCAAATTCACGGACATCTCTGACATGTGTAGAAAGCATTTGTCGTGGGTGCCTTGTTGCACCCGTCACTGCAAGAGCAAACGTCAGGTGATAAAAGGAATTGTGTTCTTATCTAATTAAAGAAAGAATAATGTTTGCGTTGTGGGATAGATGGTTTCAGTTACTGGTGTTCTGATTTGGAAATCACTGGTTCTGTCCTTATTGCTCAACTTTGAGGCAGCGGTGGATCAGGGGTTAGCTCTGTGCTCCGTAACCAGTGGGTTGCTGGCTCAAATCCAGGTCAGTTGTTGTGTCTTCGGGCAAGACCCTTCACCCTCCTTGCCTGCTGGTGGTACTTGTCCTCCAGGGCAGCTGTGCTACGTTTCTCACCATCACTGGGTACATATGTGGATTGAAACGTAAAGCGCTTTGGAGTCCATGACTCGGTAAACCGCTACTTACATTTCTATATTTATTTTTTTGTAACTGCTTTACAATTTTGATGATAATATGCTGCTAGCAAAGGTTAAAAACTCATTTTTATTCATGTGAATCATCAATATGTAGTTTTATGTGACCCATGGTTGGGTCCTGATCTTAACCAGATCCACTCTCCCTACACCAACCTAATCTACTCAAATGTGACTGATGATGAGATAAAAAGGTTTCCTCTGCTATCTTCCACACCCCTGCTCTCAAATACTCACCCACGCTCGACTGAACCTAAAACCAGAACAGCTGCACAGCAATCAACACCTTCAGGAACTTCTTGCACGAGACAACAAAAACTTGGAAGGGTTTGATTGCAAACCAGACTGCACAAAAGTCTCACAAGTTTTTCATTCTGCACCTTTTCAGCTGGAACTGAGAGAGCTCCTTGAGCCTATGAGTGAATCTTGAATGCACAATGTGACTACAATCCCAGATAAGCTATCTCAAGCTATTTTTCAGTGACCAATATTACAGTATGTGTGAAGTGAATAATGAGTCCATCGTAGCCTTTTACTTATTTTAAAGAATCGTTCAGAGCTATAACTGCCAGCATCCAAGAATGCCAGCACCAGATTTAACAACGTTTTCATCTACTTATCAACTTACTGTGTATGCCTCGTCTCTGCTTGTCATCTAGTATCTTCTAGCACTGATCCGAAACTGGCAACAGCCACGAAACCCACGGAACGGCAATGAGAGAGTAACATTTTGTTTAGAAAAATAGGCTGCAGTAATCAAATTTGTCCACAAGGTGTCTTCTTTACTTTCTTCTTCCCTATGACCACATACTTCCCATGCATGCTTTAGGGTTAGGGGGTAGTGCAGAGCTCAGAGTCAGACCAAACAAACTGGTCCAGTTCATTTCTCCTTTCCTGCTCTACATTAAGTGACAATGTGTAGTTTTTACCATTAATCTCTGGAAATATCCATTGAAATGACGTTGAAAATGAATTAAAAGTTACCCAGTTGTAGGAAAATATTGGCGGTTTCATAACATACAACCATGACAATTGGGCCTAAAATACATGGGAGCGGGTGTCTGCGCGACGCCATATTGGATGCCATGTTTTCTTCTACGGAAGCCCACGAGGACAGAATGCATTTACTGATTTGTAACAAATGGTTACAAAACTTTCAGCATTAATAAATGTTGTTCTTTACACATTCACCTCTTCACTTATTGCAAGTGATGATAGGGAATCTGATGGTCTTATTTTGCTGGAGGTTGCGCTCCCGAGGATTTTTGACCCTAATGGCCATCTGTTGGTAAGGTCTTACTTGCAATGATTTAGGTATCTAAGGCCTCTATCACCAGGGAAACTACACAGAGTCACTTTAAACTCGTACCTAATTAAAGTCCAGCCTCCTCCCAGCTGCTCTGTAGGAGCCTATGGTGAGGTCATATCTTAGATGCGTTTATAAATATGTTCACAGTTTCACTTCCAAATGTTCTGCCATCTCAGTCTCGCTCTATTCTTTCCCGGGTAGATCATCAGCTATGCTACACAACATCACCCTCTGACTTCTGTTGGAACTGCTTCATTTGCTGCATTTAGGCACGCATCCGCAAGCTCCTTGAAGTACTACGCCCTAAAAAGAAATCAGCTTTTTAAAAACAGCCGTCTCCCCATGCTGCTGCCAAGCCTCCACATGTACAACAGTTTGCAGTTTATTCATTTTATTGTTCCATGAAAATTATACGTCTCCTTTATTTTGGCTAATTCCACGCTCCTCATTGTTCAGCATCCGGGTTTAACAGTCATCTGTGGTGTGATGTTACACTGAGTGCACAATATACACATTGTGTTAAAGCTCCAGAGAAAAAAGGATTAAAATCTGTTTCACAAGCACCTTCCCAGAACGAAGAAACCCGTGTCACACATTTCATTACGTTTAGTCGCTAAAGCCTCAGAAAGCCATTACTGTCTTGAAAGAAAAAGAAGGAATTTATTTCAACCCTACAATGGTTACATGGAAATACACTCATGTACACTTACAAAAATGTCTCAGAGGATAAAATAATTCCACATTCCTGAAATGAAACTCGTAGTGTTGAACAGCCGTTGCATTTGTGGTTTTTTTAGACATTTTTCTGCTTTCAGGTAAAAAGAGAAGATGAATTGTCAAAATAACAGCAGATTTATTGTATTTATTTTTATCAGTTTGAAAAGATTATGTACACTTTGTCACAAAACATGATTAGTCATTTTCTTCACAACCCTCCGTCCTCTCCTGACAAGGTGGTCACATAGGTGTGTTTGTAAATGAGCCTAACGTCGGATGGCGAACGAAGAAGCAGTTAAAAAAAGTTCTTGAACCAACGCTGAAATTCTCTGCTAGGTATATCTTTCCTCTTTGTTGTACAGCAGGACAGTCCAAGCTCCCAAAGACAGGAATTAGGCACAGCATTTGCACTCGTCTCCTGTTTAACATATTCATAATGCTTAACTGGGGGTGGGGGGATCGAAGCAGCTGCATAGCGGATTCTTGAATGCTTCTTCATGCCTTGGGTCAGCTTTCATGCTGCGTTCATGCGTTTATGTCACCGTGACATTTCAGTGGAATGATGTGTCTACTTGTTGTTAGGTTAAGTCCTCCGCAAAAATCTACCAGTTCTGGTTAGAATCCTTCACCATCCTGTGGTAGTCCCTCTGCTCACCACCCCTCTTTCAGACCACACTAAGGCATTATGAATGTGTTACCCTTCACATCTAAAGCAAAGTGACGACGCTTCGTCTTCATTTGATCAGCTCCAGCCTGCATCACTGACTGACCTTGTATCTAAATATAATCATATACAACATGTAAACAGGTGAAAAAAATCAACAGAACCTCCTGAAAGAACCCAAATTTGAAATGGATGCAAGTACCGAGCACCCTGTAATAACACCAAACCAATGTCTGGACTCTTCATCTGTTTTTTTATCCAATCTTGTGAGTGGCTGCCCAGGGATCACAAGGCATCAAACGCAAAAAGGAGTCTGGACCCGAAGATTTCTGAAAGGCTCAGACTATCCTCGTGTCTCCTCCAATGAAATCAGTTTATGAGAGCCAGAGCACCGTCAGCAGCGAGAGCAGCAGAGGTGCCAGAGAGACTGTCACACACTGGCAGCCGAGGGTAGCTGGGGTCAACACACACACACACACACACACACACACACACACACACACACACACACACACACACACAATCAACATTTTGTTTAAAGTGATAGTTGTAGCAATCAAGTGTGACAAGAAGAGAGGAAACATAATAAAAGCACAAACAGAGAAAGAAATTTGTGTGTATGACAATGTCATGGTCCACAGGTGTCCAGAAGATCACACACACACAGAGAGACGGGTAGAGAGGGCCACGGAGACAAGGGGAGGCAGGAGAGAGAGAGAGGGAAAAGAGGGAGAGAGATATTGGAAAATAGGTCAGAAATTCAGAAATCCAAGATTATTAAACTAAACTTAAGATTAAATCAAAAGATTGTAAGTTTGAGGGTCAAATGAAATCAAAAAGGTAAAGATGTTAGTAGAACGGCTTCATGGTTGACGGGAGGAAGGCCACACACAGGAAGGCGATGGGATGGGAGCAGCAATGAAGACATCTTTATACACTGATACCTTTTTGAGTAACTGAATACACGTTGGGTGAAGTCTGCGGCAGAGTTTACGCTGAATGCAGGACAACATCAGTCTGGTTATCGTTGCTTATTAGTAAAGAACAGTCAGTCACCGACGTCAGAAACCCGAAGGTTGCTGAAGAGGGATCATAAACAAAGCACGACCTCTTTACTAGAATCAAATCGTCTGTTTAAGGGAACTGCCTCACATGGAAACCACTCCAGCTTCTCAGGGGCACCACTAGATGTTATTCATCCTAAACACGAGTTACTGTCATCAGCATGAACTTACACCCACAAATAAAACGCTTCACTTCAGTGAAATGCTGATCACGCCCACGCTGACTAAACGTTCCTACAGCTGCTTCTTAGGCGAAGTTGCTGTGCTGGCCATGGCGGTCCAGTGGTTCAAGTGTCTGCCTGCCATCCCTGCTTTGCCATGTGCTGACGCTGATGGTGGCGCCACTTCCTACTCCGTGCCGTGCCACTACTGCAGGCAGCAGAGGGCGACAACGTCCTGCGGATAAACGGAGTAGGACGTGACGCCACCATCAGCGTCAGCTCTGAGGAAGTTTGCAGCGGCGAGTGAAACTGTCAGCAAGGTAAAGAGAAACCTCTGCTGTGTTTTAAAAAAGAACCAACAATGCAGCAAGTGTCCTTAAGATCAGGACCAAGGGCAGAGCGGGTGTCTGAGTAGTAACGAGGGTTTTTGAGATCCCCTCAGTTGATGGAGCTGCTCACCTTATCCACGGATTTCACGACCATAGCTAGGTGTTGGAACATGGATGGACCATTAACCGGGAGCCCAACTCCATCTTTCACTGCAGCAGCAGCCATGAACAAGACACCAACAGATACTTGAACTCCTCTGCTTGCGGCAAAGCCACCTCAGAGGGAGTTATTCATGTGAGTTCAGCTCATAGAAACAGAAGCTCGCTCCAGCTTTGAACTCTGCCCTTTGAGTTAAGATGGCTCCTTCATTTGGACGAGTGAGAACCTTCACCAGTGACATATTATTTATGTCTTCAGAGACTCAAAATGGTTGAAAGTCAAAACCGTTTCACCATAGAGCTGGTTGAACATGCACGGGGGGGGGGGGCATTCACAATCAAAGCACTTCTTCTGTCACCATTACACCACTGGTCATGGCAGGGAGGATGGTCCATGCAGATACATCACACGTCTTTTTGCAGAAGCTGGTAATGAGGCCTGAGATGTGGATGGAGGGGTGACCTCATGTCACAAATTCTTGCAATTTTAATAGATTTGGTTTATTTTTGTTGTTTTTTCTGAAATGTGAACCTTAGCTGGGGAGATTTGGATGAATCACCTTCCACTGGGTTCCACCTTTGGGTCCGTACAAGAGAATGATGAAACGATGAGTTAAACTTTCTGTCACAGAGCTGCTGTTGTCTAATCGCTGATCGTCGCCCAGCTCTGCCTTTACCGAAGCCAAATCAAACAAACCGCTCAGAAGCCAGATTGTTTCTGACCAAGTGTATTCATGTTAAAACGGATCTAACCTGTCTCGTGTTCCTGGACCCTCAGCCTCCACTTCAAACCAAACAGAAACAGGCTCAGAACAAGCTTGGAAGGAACGTTGCATTTGAAATGCAAGATACAATTAAGCACACGAGCCTCTATGTGTTTACAACATATCAGCTGTTTAGTGTGATCCTGAGCAGCTGTGTGAGTGGGAAAGGAAACGTCAAAGGCAGATGTTGTTGCTGAAAATAACCCTTCTTCAGCTAACGCTACTTCAGAGGAAATAACAAACATCCTGGAAGCTGTACAAAAAATATCCCAAAGCAAATAAAAACATTAAATGAGAGCAATTAGAATAATTAAAGGCGGAGCGACTCGGATGAAGCGCATTAACTTCTGCTCTGGTAGATTTATAAGTGATCCAAACCTCCCACTGCTATATGGCTGCTGCCCAGAAAGCTCATTAAAACAGAAAAGCGGTTCTTTATTTTTTTCTATGTGTGTTATGATCTGGCAGCAGTTTTTCCTCCTTTTTAGGTATTAGTGTTAAAAACAAAGTGTTAATATCGGGTTGGAGGAGGCACCATGCACAGGCTGTCAGGGCTGCATCCCCACCAACCAGGACGGGCTGTTCAGATCACACACTAAAAACCACCAAGTGGACTGGAAATCTGGAAGCTGATGGGAATGAATTAGGGCTGCAACTAACGACTATTTTAATAGTCGACTAGTCACCAACTATTGAATCGATTAGTCGACCAATCGGATAATTATTACATTTTTCTTGAATTTAGCATGAGGTTGCTTTAATTATGAGAACAATGATAATAAACACAAGAAAGATGGGTACTTCAATGGAAAATGCACATTTTATTGAACTTTGCTGCTGATAGGCCGATTCATACCAAAAGTAAATAAAAATGGCGTCTAACACCAATTAGGCACAGTGCTCAGTCAGTATAGACGTACATGCATAAATACAATTAAAGTACTTTTGCCAGGCACAGTCGGGAATAACATTAAATCTCCTTTTTAAAAAGATAAAATACGTTTAAAAAATGTGCAACGTACATCCAAAACCAAACGTGTTGTTTTTGTGTTGTTTAAATCTTACCGAGATGAGTCAGACTCGGTTTCATTCAACTGTCCGACGTCTTTAAGAGTTCATGCATCACCGAGGTGCTGCCGTGTTACGCGAGGACTGCTTTACTAATTATGCAGGTCATCTTTTTATTCGCCGAATCCCGGCTGGAACGCTCCCAAACTTTAGATGCTTTGGTACGCGTAGCTGCTGTGTCGGACGCCGCCTTTTCTGTTAAGCTTGGTTTATGCTTGACGCATTTGCTTTCCGCTTGGTGATGCGGCTCGCGGCTGGAACGCGCTTCACAACTCACAGCTTTTATGGTTCATGCGGCTCGTCTCTGCGGTGAGCCAATATTCTCCCAAACTGTAGGGGGCAGCATGGAGCTCTACGGCATGCATCCAACACTACACCATAGTAGAAGTAGAAATGACTGTTTACAACATGGCATTCCAGCATTTTTAACAGCGTCCTCGTCTTTTCCGACAGTGCGAGCTATTTCTCTCCAAGAATTATTAACAACATGTTGATCACGGTGATCTCTGAGAGCTGAATCATACAAATGTCTGTATTTACGAACCTCTGCCATACTAGTTCTTGCCGGTCCGCCATATTTTTCCACGTCCGTCCATCCGCGTGGTTAGAAATTTTCCGAGGTGCGCGTTGCGGAAATTCTGGGCCGTGCGGAGGCGCGGCGGAGGGGCGTGGTTGTTAAAATGACGCAACTTTTCCGCGCGGAGCCGTGTGGACCTCGCGGACGCATCAAGCATATCCCGGCTGGAACGCTCCCAAACTTTAGATGCTTTGGTACGCGTAGCTGCTGTGTCGGACGCCGCCATTTCTGTTAGTTGGCGCTCAGCAGAGAAGCTGTTGCGCATGTGCGACTCTCGGCAGAGATTGTAATGAAGTGAGATGCCTCACTCGGTCGGAACATCAACAATGTTGTTGGAGCCCTAGAATGAATGAACAGAAATACTAAATGGGAAACAACTGATGCAGTTTAATGTTTGGACTATAAAAAAGTGTCGAACGAGCAGAACATTAACCTCAAAATTGGGTAAATCATGTAGAAAATTTGGAGTGGGAACATTTGATTTTAATGAATAAATAGATTTTTGTATATAAATAATTTCACAACTGAGTGCAGTGGATGTGTTCGCTAGTGCTGAATCTAAATATTGTTTAAATGAAAGGTGTCTTAGAAAAGAGCCTTTTTACAACAGGAAACTGATCTTTGAGCCTCTGTGCTGCATTTGAAACTTTGCTGGGTCTCACAATGGCCCAGGAGCCCTGACAAATGGTCAAATACAACCCCGCAATAATGGCGTCTTCACATACGGTCTTCCCCGGTCCAGCCTAGCATCAGCCCGCCCCCGCGTGGCCAGCTTTTGTCCACTCAGTCTCCTCAGGAACGCGGGTGTCTCCGAGCATGTGGGCTGGGCAAAAGATGCGTGGAAAAGTCTGTGATGTTTTTCTTAAGTTAGTAAACAAAGTGAGCAGTGTTGCTTTTGGAGACTCTCACTGAGAGTGCAGTGTGCTCCTCACATCAGTCCATCCCCTCGCTGCCTCAGCTGGAGCGGTGGCTGCGAGCTGCAGCCAGAGAAGATGTTTACGCCACCTCATCCAGACTGATAATGAATCGTGCTGCTGGCTGATTTTGCCCACCAATCAGAGGCTCTCTCTCCAAAGTAGGCATAAACTTCAGCCAATCAGTCGGTAGTGGGTGTGTTGGGTCAGCTTTGCACGAAGCGGATTGCAGGAGAGCAGGTCCAGATAAAGTTGAAGGGACCACTTGAGCCCAGAAAAGGCACAGATTACCCAGCTGTGAACGCAAGTGACCTACCAGAGCTGGACTGCTGACCCAGACGTGAAAGCTCTATAAAGCCCCGCCCCACTTGACCCGGACCTGAATAATAAAAGAGGAAGTGAGTGTCTGGCCAGCCATGGCGGCTACGGGAGTGTGGACAAAGGTGGAACAAAGTGAGAGTCCGGCTGAATGTTTGTGCCTGTGGATCAAACTATGGATCTATCTGGCATTCATTCAGTTTGTATATTCCCAATACATTATGGGATGTGAGTGGTGCACCAACATTCGTCCAGTGTGTGAATGTGTGTGTTTGTGCCTGGGTGAATGGCTGTACGTGTTGTGAAGCACCTCGGGTGGTTGTAGAACCCAAGAAGGCGCTGAACAGATGCAGACCACTTAGACCCGTTGTTCTCCTCTTGTCCAACAAGGATACAAGAAGCTTGGGCTAGCGTTAGCAGTGGCTTGAGTTGTTCATGTGGTTAGCATGCTCAAGACCCAACGTTTATGTATTGCTAACGTTAAAGTGGGTTGAGACATGCTAATAAGGGGTGTGTCTAAGCGTATGACGTGTTGGACCGGCTTTTCTCTGAATAAACTGTTCCTCAGCAGCCATTACCAGATGACTAATTTACGTAAGGAAGCAGGTGGAAAACGCCACACCCGTTTTGGTTAAACACCCCAAGCTGCCAACATTCAAAATAAAAGCGGCTTTAAACTCAGGGACACCTTAAAAAAAACAGTTACAGATTATTTTACTAAATTTTAGACGGTGGTACATTTGAAGTCATTTACAGTAAATACGCCTGCGCTTTACATGATTGTCTAAACATCTTGTGTTCTGTGATCGATGATGACTGCATCTGCTCCATGTAGCTTCCTTACCAACAAAACTCCCTTAAAACCCATGCTACAATCGTTTGTGGAGTTTTTCTGTCCCTTGCTGTGCCCTTGGCAGCCAACAGGATAAGTGGTCGATTCAATAAACTCATCTTTTGAGAAAGAAAATTAAAGCGATGAATAGGACGGAGGAAATAATAAAGGCAAAATGGATGCGAGGAAACAGATAAGACTAGGGTTTAGTGGGATGGGGAGGCAGCCCAAGGTTAAACGTTGCACTTTAAACACAACAAGAGTGCCGAGGCTGACCATGACCAGAAATCCTAGAAATGTCCCAGACTAAAAACACAAAATAATGAATAGTAGGAATATTGAAATGTGTTCTGTTGCTTCTAAAGTCCTATACGTTACAGGAGTTGATCCATTTCAGAGGCAGATCTGTGGTCATGGTGGAAGCCACATGTGCACTGTTGCTGCTGCGTGTGTGGATGCTCGGGTTGGGATGATGGGAATGGTACCTGGGATGGTGGTGGGCTCTATAGCAGTCCTGAAGAAAGTGACAGAAGGTTCAGATTTGCCCTGCTGGTTCTCCGCCACCACATGTATCTCATAGTCCGTATTCCAGTCCAGACCGCGCAGCATGGTGTACTCGCTGGCCGGGGGGAGGCGGAGCTCTGGCTTCCAGTCGGATACGTGCTTCTGGGTGAAACAACGAGGACGAGACAGAGATGGGTGGTTAAATAAAAAAATTACATTCACCAGTTCTCATCTACAGCTAAAGCACAAAAACCCAACTAAACTTGATTTAGTGCCTGGAAATGATTATTTTTGTGTTCCCCTTTAAGAAAACATATTTGCAAATATCCACTGGTCGGATCCCAGTTGGAGATTTTCTCCTGCTGGTTGCTCTTTCCTCACTCTTAAAATTGGCAGAACTCATCCTGGGAACCCGTTTTTTTGTCTTCGAGACAAAAATAAAACTTGCTGGGAGAAAACAATGACTTACAGATTGAAGTGAGTTTCGTGTTGCAGTGGTTGGCAGAGTGAAATTGGTCATTTCTGCTCCTGCAGTAGCCCTGATAAGGCTCGACTACCATGGAGAAACACATCTCCTCTCCCAGAATACTTACAGCCTTGTATCGGAGCAGGTAGTGTTTGATGGGAGAGCCGCCGTCATCCTGCTTGATCCATTTGACTTTGAAATTATTGCCCCCCTTTAAGGCTGTGATCTCTAGTTTGGGAGCATTTGGTTCCCCTAAACAGGAAAAACCAAGAGTTGCTGTTAGTCCACAAAAATATGGATGCTGCATCAACATTTGAACAATGTCGCAAATTCCCTTTAAACCTCTTCTGGCCTTAGAGCATCAGGATTAGTACCTTCATCATAAACCATATCCAGGCCTATTGGTGTCTACTGCCCTCTGGTGGAGGATCTAGAGCTAGCAATGCCAATTTTAGTTATTTAATACGGTTACATTGTAATATAATTATATAACAAAAATATATGGTCGCTATATTGACATTAGCCAAGAAAATGGTTTGAAAACTTGTGGCTTTAAATGGTTCAAACCTAAAATAGCTTTTAAAAGCCTTCTTACATGGCTAATATTACACGTTACCACCACTCTATAAGTAGCTGATCATTAAATGAGCTTTAAAAAAGATTGACTTTACATGTAACTTATCTAGCTTGTCAATAATTGGTGATCGTCCAAAGTGGGATCACAACCCAACAACCAATAAACTTTTAAACTCTTTGTTGCTCATGTTGACATCTGAAGGTCATCAATAGACTTTTGAGAGTTTTAAAACCGTTCTCGACACAAAGAGCACTGAAATGTAAAATGCGTTACAAATAAAATCTATTATTATTATTATTATTACTATTCTTCTTCTTCTTATTATTATTATTATTTTGGAGCATTTGTTTAAAAAACAGCAAAAATGTTGATTATTTTGTTATTCCAACTGGACCACAGGTGGATTCTCTCTAAAGCAACAGTGTGAAGGAACAGGGCAGAGCCGCTAACGGAGGTGTTGCTCTCCTTCACGCTCCTCATTACCGGCTCTGTCCTCCTGAGTCATTTCTACTGGCTCACAGAATAATGAGCCTGCAGGCCCTGATTGGACATGTTAACTTATTACTTTTAATAACATTTACATAGTCTGTAGGGAGGGAAGGTCAGAGGTTTTCCGAGTGTGTGTGTGTGTGTGTGTGTGTGTGTGTGTGTGTGTGTGTGTGTGTGTGTGTGTGTGCGTGCGCGTGCGTGTGTGTGTGCGTGCATGCGTGCGTGCGTGCGTGTGTGTGTGTGTGTGTGTGTGTGTGTGTGCGTGTGTGTGTGTGTGTGTGTGTGTGTGTGTGTGTGTGTGTGTGTGTGTGTGTGTGTGTGTGTGTGTGTGTGTGTGTGTGTGTGTGTGTGTGTGTGTGTGTGTGTGTGTGTGTGTGTGTGTGTGTGTGTGTGTGTGTGTGTGAGTGAGTGACAGACGTTAGCTTCTACTTGTGTTATTGTGGTGTTTACACAAGAACAAAGACTAGATTTCTCCCACTCTGAGGTTTATTTTTGTGCAAAAGTTAATTTATCGCTGTTTTGCTCATTTGAGATGGCTTCCCGAATGGCCTCTGTTTGGAGAAATATTGTTTGGGTATAACAAGTCAAACAGGCAAGATTAGGATAAAACATCTGTGATGTATCTTTTCAGTTATTTTTGTGATTATTTACAAACAACAACATCACTAGCAACAAAACAAAGCACTTCTAGTGGTTAAGGCAGAAATCTGTTTGTTTTTTCCTCCAAAGGCGCCATCTATAGGGTGAAAAATGTACTACTCTTTTTCTTACTGCTGTGATTACAGCTGGAAGCAACGTCTCTCATCCGTAAACGCACACGTCTAACCGACCAGCTCAGCTAAAACGCACTGTTAATATTCTCACATTGTGCTGTTTGTTCATATTTATTTGTCCAAAAGAGACGTCGCCAACTCTGCATCAGTCTAGGTACGCGCACGCTCCGATAGACATCTGTAGGTAAGCACCCACATTAACAGCGTTCAAATCGCACACGGCTCTATGGAACGTGAGGCTTACCCAAAAAATGACATATCACCTACTTTATATCACAGTAAGATCGCCCTTTTATGGATTTCTATAATAATCAACTCCTGGAAGGGAGAAAACTCCGGATTGCTGCTTTAGGTTTGTGGGAATATTTCAGTATTTCTGGAGAAGTAACCATGTAAAGGTTAATTTAAAGAAAAACATCAGAAAAGACAATGTTTCTCTGAACTGGAGCTGTTCACAAAGTAATAGTAATTATTATAGCGTTGTCATAAATATAATTCATAATGCTAAAACAAATCATCATAATCCCTGTAAAGCCACAACAGTAACCAGGGAGTAAATAAATTCCATTCATGCAACAGGAGGTCATTCAGGAAGCTGTAAACTAGCTTTAAATATTTATCAGTTTGACACTAAAACACTCTTTATAATATAAAATATAAAAGTCCAAAACAAACTAATCATTGCCTTATTGTTTACCCTTTCCTTGAACTGAGCGTATATTCTAATGTGAATACCAGAATTATTATTTCATTTTCTGAAATGTGGCTTAAAAACCACGTTTTTAAAATTCTGCACTTGAAATGGTCGGAAAACATGCGTCTCCTGCAGAGGATTAGTAGCTGCAGTTAGTGGAATGAATATGCATGAAGTTAGTGATCAGTGGAGTCCACCCGCTTCAGCAGAACGGTGTGAGCACGGCTGGGCTGTAAGGGAATTAGAGAGTTAGTAAAAGCAGCAGCTGCAGAATGGTGGTGGCTAGGCGTCGGAGCATTCAGCAAACACCAGTCCGGGTCAGGAAGTTATTTAACAGCCGGAAGTGAGGAGAGGTGAAGATAAAAGACGTTGGAAAATGTGGGTGCTGCCACTTGTGGAGCAGCGGCCGCACGAGAGCTTGTAAAGATGTGAATGAGGGTGGTGGGGTCGCACATGCAGCTCATGTTAACAGCGTGCATCGGGGACAAGCGCATGAAGGAAATGTGATTAGAACATGTGTTAATACAGGAGTCTGGTTTTTTTTTAGGATTTAAACTTTTTAAAATCGATTCTGGAGGCTTCAAACAAAAACAAACAAAAAAAAAACCTAATTTTGATGCCAGAGATTGTGTAAAAGCTGTGAGAGGGTTTCTGAACAGTCAGCTAAGGAGACATGACAGAAGACCGAGAAAAACGCAGGCAGGACTAATTTTTTTTTTCACGTTGAATAAGAAGATTTAACCAGAAAGAGGAAATCAACTTGCATGCTGCAGTAATGCACTGCTGCAGTAATGCACTGCTGCAGTAATGCATGCTGCAGTAATGCATGCTGCGAGTCCAGTCAGTAAAGCAGTGTGAGCTGCATTCGGAGTGAAAAGCATCAGCTGTTAAAAAGAGTGATGCACAGTTCAGTTAGCTGTTTGAAATATAACTTGGTATGCCAAGAAGTGGTTCTTTTGAAGTGGTTTCTGTAAAACGTTCATGACCAGTTAATGTCTTACCTGTCAGAGACAGCTCTGTGAAAAACCTTAGTTTGAGGAAATAGAGATTCACTTTGACCACACTAACGAGCTAACGGCTAGCCACAGCGAGGCCAGTAGCGAAGGGCATTTTTACTCATGGAAATGATACTTTAATCATTGCTGACATTATGCAAGTTGAACCAGGTGTGATTTTTTTCTTATCGCATATGTATAATTCATGCATGGTTCGTACTCCTGAGAACACATCTGTAAATATGAGCAGGTACTAGTTCATGCATTTTATTAAAATTTAGCTGGAAATAAATAAATAAATTACAAGAGTAAAACTAATGAATTATGTATGACTGTAATGTTTAAAGAGGTCCTTCACTCATATCTTTATTACATGTGCGGTGGTCTCTAGCAGGAATGAATGCCTTGTAGATCGTACTCTGGGGAAAAAAAGCTCTGGTGTGCCTGTTTCAGGACAGAGAAGAAGATAGCTTCAGATGACGGGATTTGGAGTCTTATTTTCTGATATTCTGACATTTAGCCTCTGATTGGGTAACAGCTACATGACTACCACAGACTTGCAACATTAATGTTTTATCTCCACAAATAACACACACCTGGAGGAGTTCTGCTCTGTGGTGGAGTTGCTAATGCTGACGGTTAGCATCTCCTAGCAGAGACACATTTTAAAAATCAAAATAAAATATTCAAAATTCTAATTAGTGTCTTTTGCTAAACACTAAACTGTTAGGAACATAAGAATAAGTAAGAACATTTAGAAGCGCTCATTCAGAGTAGAGTGTTGGGTTAAAATGAGAATTAGGATGAATGACGTAATGACTCACGTTTAGTAACTGAATGAGGTTTACTTGTTCCTAATGTCACAAACTCCTCGTGAACAAAGAAAATTTACCTTCTGTTGATCACCGAAGACGACATCATCAGCACCATGCAAGAGCCACATGACAAAGTCACATGATGCGCACGCACATGATTGGTTGGAGGGAAATAAAATAAAAAAGAAACAGGAAGAACAGAGTGGGTGGGAGGGGCAGGGGTGGATGAGAAACAAAAACAATTAGAAATGATGAAACAGACCAAAACAAAACAAGTGAAAATGTTAGACACAAATTTGCAAACAAAACAAAAAGAGCAAATAAACTATTTGTGAAAAAAGTTGCATATAAAAAATGTTACTTGGGATAAAACGGTGGATAAAAGGAACATTTAACACTAACGAAAACTCTGCTCATAAAATAAATTCATTCAACCAGAAAACACATATATATTTTTTAAATGGTATAAAATCACTGACGTCCAATTTTTATTTATTAGACTGCTTGTTCTTAAAGGTGCAATATGTAGGAATTATGTACAAATTACATCCCATGGTATAATATGGTTACTGCAATCACTCTCACTACTGTTCTGTGAGTTTCACGCCTGTTGCCAGTTACAGATCAGTACAAGAAGATTCTAGATTACAAGCAAAAACGAGTCATACACAGTAAGTTGATAAAAATGGTAAATGGTCTGTATTTGATATAGCGCCTTCTAGAGTCCGGGAACCCCCCAAGGCGCTTTACAACACAATCAGTCATTCACCCATTCACACACACATTCACACACTGGTGGGGATGAGCTACAATGTAGCCACAGCTGCCCTGGGGCGCACTGACAGAGGCGAGGCTGCCGAGCACTGGCGCCACCGGTCCCTCCAACCACCACCAGCAGGCAACGTGGGTTAAGTGTCTTGCCCAAGGACACAACGACAGTGACAGACTGAGCGGGTCTCGAACCTGCGACCTTCCGATTGCGAGGCGAGCACTTAACTCCTGTGCCACCGTCGCCCCATAAGTAGATAAATACATTGTCATATCTGGTGTAAGCACCTTGGGTGTTTGATTACGGTACTTTGTCTCCAGCATTAGCGGGAGTGTGGCTATTTGCTGTCTTGCTGTTAGCTTGCTGTTATAGTTCTGGATGTCTCAATAAAGGAAGTAAAATGCCACAGTTAACTCATTCCCTTCACACACATTCTACTGTATTATCAAGTTGTTGGTGAGTGAAAAAGTAGCTTGAGATATTTTTTGAGCCGACTATCACCATTAGCATTGTTAGCGCAACGTTAGCCTCTATTCTTTACCTGACAGAGTAAAATGAAAGATGCCGTGGCTTCTTAGGGGTACAGCCATAGTCGAATTACAAATGACGACGTTGCAGCGTTAGCAACCCCACATTCACCAAACCGTAGCTATGTCCCTGCTTCATTTATTTTGAAAGGAGAAAAACTGACAACCCCCGCAGCCAGCTGAGAAAAAAATCTGTTTCATTGTAACCTTCCTTCCACCATGATTGAGACATTAGACTGTTTTGTGATTATTTCCCTGTAGAAATAAAAATATTTATTCTTACACACGGCTCCTTTAATCTGACAAAAGTTTAAAAAGCATTAAAATTAGTTTTTATGTCTTATTATTTTAATGTTCAAAGGGGAGTTTTCCTCTTCACTGTGGCTACATGCTAGGTTAGTATGGGAATTGCTGTAAATCTGCTGGGTTTCCTTAGACATTAGCAATAAGATACTGGTCCAATATTACTGCATTTTAGCTTTAATCTGACCATGAATTCACAAAAACATCACTCTTGTGGGAGAAATTAAGGAATGTGTTTAGGAATACCTGTGTCATGACTTGCGGGAGGCGTCTAACCCAAGACATGCAGAATCAACACGACAACTCGGAGTAAGTAAAAATAGAGTCTTTTATTATGAAAACGGGAAATAAGGATGCACTCGTAAGTCCAGTGAGTAGGGTGCCATAAGGCGTTAGTCCAGAGTTCAAGTTCCGCGAACAGCGGGGAAGGTGGCGAGCCGAGGTGAGTAAGGACGGGGTCCAGTTGAGTGAGGTGGGTGAGGAAGCGGAGAGGGGAAGGGCAGGAGCCATGTAGGAGGATGGGATGAAGTCCTGGAGATCCGGGGTTCTAGCGGCAAAGGTAATGGACGTGGTAGTGGTTCCTAAACAGGGCAAAGCAGACAGGGGTTCAGAGACGAGTCCAAAGTCATAATCCAAAAACAATCCAAGGTCAGAGATCCAAATAATCCAGTCACGAATACACAAGCGAGCAAACAGGCGAATACGAGTGGCAGGGGCTAACCAAAACTGTAGCAATCATCCGGCGTCAAGTGGTGTCTCCATCCTCCCCCCCCACCCCCCTCAATGGGTGTCACCCGGCGCCCCCGCAGCGGTCCTGGAGGCTTCGAAGTCGGCGATGAGGGAGGGGTTTTCGATGAACGACCGAGGAATCCACGAACGTTCCTCCAGACCATACCCCTACCAGTCCACCAGATATTGCACCCCACGTCCCCGGGGACATTGAGTCGAGGATCCGCCGAATCTGGTAGACCAGACCCCCTTGTAGAGCCGGGCAGGCGGAGGTGGGACAAGGGTCGGACACAGAGAGCTGGTGACCACAGGCTTGACCAAGGACACATGGAACATGGGATGGATCCTGAGGGACCGCGGGAGGTCCAGGCAGACGGTCACAGGACTGGGGACGGCCGCAACCTTAAAAGGGCCAAGGAACCAAGGAGCAAACTTCCTAGATGTGGCCTTGAGAGGCACATCCTTGGATGACAGCCAGACCATCTGTCCAGGAGTGTAGACAGGAGCCGGGCGACGATGCCAGTCTGCCAACCGCTGGTTCTTCTCAGCTGTACGCTGAAGAGCGGCCCTAGTAGCAGCCCAGGCACGACGGGCCTGTCAGAGAAACAGTGGCATGGTGGTGGCTGGGTCAGACTGGAGGGGAAACAAAGAGGGTTGGTAACCAAGGGAGGTCTTGAAGGGGGACTGACCTGTAGCTGAGGACACAAGGCTGTCGTGGGCGTATTCCACCCAGACAAGGTGGTCGCTCCAGGAGGCGGGATTGGTAGCGCACACACAGTGTAGCATGACGCCCAGCTCCTGATTCATGCACTCGCATTGACTGTTGGTCTGCGGATGGAAATCTGAGGTCAATGACACACGGGTCCCCAGAGCCGTGGCAAATTCCTTCTAGACCCTGGAAACGAACTGGGGACCGTGGTCCGAGAGGATCTCCTTGGGAATCCCATGAAGACGGAACACATGCTTTATCAGGAGCTGGGCAGTGATAGCAGATGACGGAAGAGCCTTCAGGGGAACTAGGTGGCAAGCCTTGGAGAACCTGTCGACTATGATTAGAATTGTGTTGAAACCACAAGAAACAGGAAAACCACAAACAAATTCCAAGGCGATGTGTGACCAAGGGCGAGACGGAACGGGAAGAGGACATAGTAATCCGGCAGGTGACTGGTTGTTACCTTTCTGTTGGGCACACACATGGCATGCCGAGACATACTCCTTTACGTCTCTGTAGATAGAAGGCCACCAGAAGGAGTGCTTTATTAATGCCAGGGTCCGTCCGACACCGGGGTGGATAGCGAACCTCCCAGAATGAGCCCAATGGATGACCTTTCCTCGTAGCGTCTGGGGAACAAAAAGTCCATTTGGAGGACCGTTACCTGGACCGGGGTCGACCTTGAGGGCCTCCAGAACCTGGTCCCTGATCTTCCAGGTAAGCCCTGCCACTACGCGGGATGGTGGCAGGATGGTGGTTGGGCCGGGTTCATCCTCTGGAGAGTGTTGACGGGACAACACGTCAGGCTTTGTATTCTTGGATCCTGGCCGATAAGAGATTACAAAATTAAACCGAGAGAAAAACAGTGACCAGCATTATTGGCGTGGGTTTAATCTTTTAGCTTCTTTGAGGTATTATGGTCAGTCCAGATAGCAAATGGGTGTTCAGCCCCCTCCAACCAGTGCCTTCATTCTTCGAGGGCCAGCTTTACTGCCAGTAACTCACAATCCCCCACATCGTACCTGCTCTCTGTTGTTGTCAATCATTGTGAATAGAAGGCGCAGGGATGGAGTTTATGGTCCAAGGAGGATACCTGTGATAGAACAGCTCCAACCCCAGTGTCGGAAGCGTCCAATTCCAGGGTGAACTGCTGCTTTGAGTCTGGTCTGGTGAGAACCGGAGCCTCCGTGAACTTCCTCTTGAGGGCTCGGAATGCAACCTCAGCTTCTGGAGACCAAGAGAAAGGTTTAGCGACAGAAGTGAGACATGTTAGTGGGGTGGCAGTCTGGCTATAATTACAGATGAACCGCCGATAAAAGTTGCCAAATCCCAGGAATCGTTGCAACTGCTTCCGGGTTGTAGGCGTGGGCCAATCTGTAACAGCCTGAACTTTGTCAGGGTCTGCTCTTAACTGCCCGCTCTCCAGAACAAAACCTAAAAACTTAACAACAGGAACATGAAACTCACATTTCTCAGCCTTTACATAAAGTCTATTCTCCAAAAGGTGTTGATGAACGGCTCTGACGTGCTTCTGGTGTTGGGTGACTGACCTGGAAAAAATCAAAATGTCGTCTAGGTAGACGGTCACAAAGTCATTGATATAGTCACCAAGTAGAGAGTTGACCAGCCTTTGGAACACAGCCGGGGGGCGTTGGTGAGTCCAAACATCATCACTAAATATTCTAAATGCCCCAACGGTGTCTTGAAGGCTGTCTTCTATTCATCCCCTTGGCGGACCCTAACCAAATGGTGGGCATTCCGAAGATCCAATCGGGTGAAGACAGTTGCATCCTGGATGGACCCGAACATGGAAGACAGTAGTGGGAAAGGATACTTGTCTTTCATGGTGATCTGGTTGAACCCCAGATAATTGATGCAGGGGCAGAGAGACCCGTCCTTCTTGGGGACAACGAAGAAGCTGGCGCCCAAGGGAGACGTTGAGGGTCTGATGGTTCCATTGGCCAAGGCCTCTGCGATGTAGGTCTCCATGCTGTCCCTCTTCGGTTTAGAGAGACTGTAGAGGCGGCTGGATGGAAGCGGGGCGCCGGGTTGCAGGTCGATACCACAGTCGAGGGGGCGGTGAGGGGGCAGTGTGGCTGCTCGGTCCTTGCTGAAAACCTGTTGTAGATCATGGTAGACTGAAGGTACCTTTGTGATGTCGGGAGGCTCAACAGGAGTCATATCGGATTCTTTAGAAACCGGAGTTGCTGAGCTGAGGCACTTCTGGTAGCACCCCGGGCTTCAGGCCTCGACTCTGTTGGCTCGCTAATCCAGGTGCGGGTTATGTTGTGCAAGCCATGAATGTCCTAGCACAACCGTATTCTGAGGAGATGGGAACACAAAGAGTGAGATCGTCTCAATGTGGTTACCTGAGGCTTGGAGATGGAGCGGCATAGTCCTGTGGGTGATGGTGGATAACGTTCTCCCGTCGAGTGAGGAAACAGGCATGGGTTCAGGGAGAGGAACGGTAGGAATTCCCCAGTCACAGATTATTCTGGGATCAATAAGTGATTGTTCACAACCCAAGTCCACAAGAGCCGTGACCTGGTGGCATTGACCGTCCCACATGACTGAACAGGTGAGGATGAACCGGGAGGTTGTACTTCCTGTGTTGCTACCCGCCAGAACTTTCAGTTCTACTGGTGGGCTCTGCCTTTTAACAACACCGGGCACGTCTGGACATAGTGTCCTGGCTGTACACAGTATAGGCAGAGACCCTTACTGATGCGATGGCGTCATTCCTCCTGGGTGATGTGAGCCCTTCCCAGCTGCATAGGTTCCTCTGAAGGCTCTGAAGGAGGAGGAGATATTGGGATGGGCTGTCGGTGTATGGGAGGTGAAGAAGGATCCATCAAAGAAGTCCGCTGAAGCTCCTGATGTCTCTTGTCAATGGAGATGGAGAGTGTTATTAAACCCTCCAGGGTGGGTGGCTCGGGACACAGAGCCAACTGATTCTTCATCTTGTCGTTCAGGGCTTCAATAAAAGCTGCTTTTAAGGCGTCATTATTCCATGTTGTCATGGCTGCCAAAGTCCTGAATTCTAATGCCATATCTGCCACCGTCCTCCGTCCCTGGGAGAGGTGTAACAATTTCTTACGAATATCCGTGGTGGTCTCAGAACTGCAGAAAGTCAGTTTAAAATCGTCCAAAAATTCTGCATAGGGACCTGATAATAACTCGGCATTGCAACTCAGCCCATCTAAGAGCCTTGCCTCTCAACAGTCCAACAATAAAATAAATCTTAGCAGAGTTTGTAACAAAGGCGCTTGGGGAGCGTTCAAGAGCCAGGCGACACTGTAACAAAAATCCATAACAGTCCTCAAACTCACCAGAGAAGGTAGGACATGGCGGAGGAGTAGCTAGACGGAAGTGGGTGACTTCCATAGGACCAAGAACTTCCAGTCTGGGCTGTTCCGCTGTTCCTGGGGCGAGTGGCATTGGTTTCGGGACCTGAGCTGGAGCTAGAGGTAATAATCGATCGTGGAGTTGTTGGACCAATGCCTCCAACTGCTGGTAACGCTGATTAGCAACTGCCAGCTACTCCATGATTACAGGAAGTGTCTGTTCCTGCTGGGACATCCGGGTGGCCAGGTCGGCTGATTCCGCTGGGCTAGTGTTTTGGCCAGATGATTGTGTCATGACTTGCGGGAGGCGTCTAACCCAAGACATGCAGAATGAACACGACAACTCGGAGTACGTAAAAATAAAGACTTTTATTATGAAAACGGGAACTAAGGATGCACTAGTAAGTCCAGTGAGTAGGGTGCCGTAAGGCGTTAGTCCAGAGTTCAAGTTCCGCGAACAGCGGGGAAGGTGGCAAGCCAAGGTGAGTAAGGACGGGGGTCCAGTTGAGTGAGGTGGGTAAGGAAGCGGAGGGGGAAGGGCAGGAGCCATGGAGGAGGATGAGACGAAGTCCTGGAGATCCGGGGTTCTAGCGGCGAAGGTAATGGATGTAGTAGTGGTTCCTAAACAGGGCAAAGCAGACGGGTTCAGAGACGAGTCCAAAGTCACAATCCAAAAACAATCCAAGGTCAGAGATCCAAATAATCCAATCACGAATACACAAGCGAGCAAACAGGTGAATACGAGTGGCAGGGGTTAACCAAAACTGCAGCAATCATACGGCGTCGAGTGGTGTCTCCATCCTCCCTTTATACCAGAGCCAGTGATTGTGAATCCAGCACAGCTGGTGTCCCCTCCGCTCCTCACCTGTGGAAAAGAACCTCAAAGATGGTTTATTGAGGAAGAGCACGCACCTCGACTAGTGAATCATGACACCCTTCTTCTGTTTGTGTCAGGTCAGAACCGTAAAACTATTTTCATTCTTCCTCTTAGCTTGCTTCACAAGTTCAATAAAGAAAAACATTTTAATGAATAAATATTCTCTTCAGTTGAATTTCCATTGAATTAAATGAAAGTTTAATAGACCTGGAGAAAATACTAAAATAAACATGTAGTTGGGTTCATTGTTTCAGTGGTATTGCAGGAAATAAATCATAAAATGATCATTTTTAGGTATTTTTTCTGCCGTAGTCTAATAGATTGTTAATGGTGAAGGCAGGAATATTTTTGTGAGAATATTTAAGATTTTTTTTTCCAGAGAATTAAACAAATCCGAACATTCAATCAAACAGGATTTAAAATTTGTTAATGATTAAATGTTCTTGAATAAAATGTTTGATTATTTTTAAAATAATATTTGACAAAGCCTGAATTTATTGCCGGGACCAAATTGGTGGAATTTTCAATTTTCCAGGATATGTCGGAAACATGACGAGACATGGACGTTATTTGAGTCTGAGATGTCATCACGCACAAGTAAACCCAAACTAAACTCATCACTGGCCCTGAAGCAGGGGTCCAGCTTCTGTTACCATGGTAATCTAGCTGAGAACCCCCTACTTATTATTGCTTCGTAGTAGCACCCTCAGGTTTATAAAAAAAAACAATTAAAGTAAATCCACCAAAAAGCAACTATATGTTTGGATAATAAAGACTAAAATTATTCACTCTAATATTTATATCTGATGTGTTTTATTATAAAAGAGACTGAGTCAGGAACACTGGAGCATATTTTACATAAAACAGGGCCATCACATGTCCATAACTCAATTAGAATAACTGATTTATGCTGCTTCTTGCAGATTTAATCATGAATTAAAGCTCCACACATTCACAGAAGTTATAAATGTGCCGTCAGTTTTTCAATTTAAAGCAAAAAACGTTAAATAAAATGTCAGTAAAAGGTGTAATATCATCATCTCACTCCATTTTCTTTGTTTGGAGCACACATGGGCGGAAAGCCTTTCAACGTGACTCGCTGCACCCGATCTCGTCCTAAAGACTAATTGTTCTGTCAAAGTTCTCAGATGATCTGAGACTTTTCCAACATGATGAGAAGCGCTGAGATGGGTCTCCGTGGTTACGGTACAGAAATATATCAAAAGGAACATGAGAGGATATGAAAATAAACCTATTAGCCGTGCAAATTTGATCATTTTTGAACAATGAAGCTGCGTTCAGGAAGGAAAAAAGTGAACGTATTTATTAACAGATCAATAATTAGCTTTTATGACCATTAATCTTCACTCTAATAAATCTGATATGTGCAGGATGGTTTTGTGCTGATGTGGAGATACAACCTGGATTTACAACAGATGCAGCATTATTCGTTAGTGTACTCAACCATTTAAAGCTGATAAGTTATTTGTTTGCATGACGAATGTAGTCAAAAACGATGAAAATGATGTATTAGGGAGCACACTGGCACACAGGAAGTAGAAAACCACTCTAATGACTCCACAGTCTGGCTCACAGATGATGTTTACTTTCCATTTTTTTGTTTGATTTGAATAAAGTTGAAAAACTTGCAAACTTCAAATCTGAAATCCAGCTGTTTGAAAGACTTTTGGGAGGTTTAGTTGCAGAAGGCCTTTGAAATTATTGAAAAAACAAAAAAGCGCCCGTATCTCAATGGGATGCAGCAGTTGATGACACACAAGCAGCTTTAACTAAAAAGATCTGTCATTAATTCCCTTAGGTGTGCTACGGACCCTTGCTTTAGTGTCACAGGGAGCTTGATCATGTTCTGACAGCAGATCTTGTCAAGTTTTTAAAAATAACAGACTCAGGAGATTCGCAGCTTTCTGGATTTACTGATGGTGTTTTTGTCTGGAAAGCTTCTCAGTTTGTCTCCGTGAGTCTGGAGCTCGCGACTGACAGGGCTAATCGGCGACTTGCAGGCAAAACAAATGATTTGATATTTTGAGCGTAACAAACTAGTAAGCAAAATAATATTTGATTTAAAGAAACTTCAGACACTGATGAAAGTGCAACAAGACCTTTATGAAGTCCTCACGTTTGGACTATGCCAACTCAGTATTTATTGGTGTCAGTGTCTCAGCAGTTGAGCGTCTTCAGAGTGCAGAACGCAGCGGCTAGATTCCTGACAAACACCTCTAGACGCTGTCACATTTCACCTGTCCTTGCACGCTTGCACTGGCTGCCTGTTAAATATGGTATCAGTTTAAGGTTTTAACATTTGTTTACAACACCCTGAATGGTCAAGCCTCTGCTTATCTGTCAGAACTGCTTAAGCCTCATGCTCCACCCAGAAACCTGAGATCGGCAGATCACTTGCTTTTGTGCATCCCAAAAATTAAGTATAAATCTCGTGGGGAGCGGGCTTTTGCGTTCGCTGCCCCTAAACTTTGGAATGCTCTCCCACTTAGTGTTGGACAGGCCCCAGAACTGGGTCGATTCAAGTCTGTACTGAAGGCCTACTTCTATCATTCAGCTTTTGATCAATGACCAAGCTTTTATTGTTTTTATGTTTTTATTGTGACTGTTTTTTACTCCAGTATGTTTGTTTTAAATGTTTAGGTTATTGCTTTTTTCTCCTATATGATTTTATCTTGTTTTTATCTTGGGGTTTTTCCTTTTTATTACTACTGTAAAGCACTTTGGTCAGCTGTCATGCTGTTTTTAAATGTGCTTTATAAATAAACTTGGTATGGTATGGTAAGTGTTTAACTGTTGCAGGATCTCTGTTATGGTTCCCTTGTTTGTCCAGTTTTGAGCGATACCTTGAGACTTTTACTGTAGCCGCTCACAACTACCAAGGCTGAAGAGCTGCAGGTCGCTTTGACGGATCAGTCACTCACAGGGAGGAATAATCTTTATCCTGACAATGTGATCCAGTTTGCTGTGAAATGAAAATTTGGTACATTTCCTCACAATTATATTTCTAACTACTCACCTAAGGTCCTGGCCTGGTGAGATGATATCCAAAATCAGCTGCATCAGACTCATTCTGGTTCAGCCTAATAATAAATAACACTAGTGCCTACTTCATTGGAGGAATCAGCGGCACGGGACGTGTCCCAGAAGCAAATAACCGCTTCTGGGACATGTCAATTTCTGCAGTGCGTACTGCTTAACAGGAAACCACATACGGTTTCAGAGCAATCTATCTGGTAACGTTCAAAATAAAAGACTATTGCAGCAATGGTATTTTATGTCTTTGTAGATCAGGTTACCTGATGGCTTATTCACTCCCAGCATCTTTCGAGAAGTGCAGCGGCGTGTTTTTCATGGCTTCAATCCTGACAGTGGACAGTAACTTTCTAAATTACATTAAACAGCGATATCAAATGTCACTTCCTTCTTCTTTTTGATTTAATGGTGGATGGCAAATACAAACCGTGAGCTTTAAAGTCTCGAGGGGTTTTGTGACCCTACGAGTCCGGCGAGGAGGACACCAGAGAAGCCGCTATACGAGCCTCTCTGGGAGTGGACTGGCGCTCAGTGAAGCATGTAAGTAAACCATTCTGCAACACTGATGCCTCTGGTGAGAAGGAGGCGCCAGTCCATCTCAATCATGGTCCATCTTTACTCCTGTAGATTTCCAGGACATTTGCCCCATTCAGAAACACATGAAACCAACCTCATGCACTGCTGATTTCATTCCTACTACCTTGTTCATCAGGATGTTTGACCAAACTGGCCCATGCATTGTAGATTTTATTAATTTATCCCTTCAATCTGGCTCTGTACCATCTGTTTTCAAACATGCAGTTATTGTACCCATCTTTAAAAAAACAAGTTTGGACACATTTCAGCCTAAAAACTACAGACCCATTTCTAAATGACCCTTTATCTCTAAAATATTGGAAAAGGTTGTGGCAGATCAACGGATTACTTTTCTGGAACTACACAACAGTTTTGATAAATTCCAGTCTGGTTTTGGTAAAAAGCATTCAACAGAAACAGCTTTGCTTAAAGTTTCCAGTGACATCATGAAGGCTGCAGACAACGGGGAGATCACAGTGTTAGTGTTGTTAGATCTTTCTGCAGCTTCTGACTCTGTTGATCACAACACCTTAATTAAAAGACTTGAGCCCCCTTCAGACAGGCCATGAAAAATGGAAATGTTCCGGACTCTGTCCGTAAGACCTTTGTGTCTGAATACAAAAATCCGGATAACGTGTTCCAGAATTTTACCGGACGAAGCCCCTAGTAACAGGTCCGGACTTGTTACGGACAGGGTGGCTGCTTCAGACTGGTGAGGTAGAGTTCCGGACAAGGGGGAGGGGGAGGAGGAGGGGACCGGGAGACGCTGTGCGCACCCAGATAGCCCGCTGCTGTAGCATGCGGCGAACCACGGCAGCTCGCCTCCTACGGTACCGCCTAGATGCGCGACGGAGCGCTTCACACCGCTTCAGTGATTCCTTTAACCATTGAGCTTCATCATCCAGGTCTCTTATGCGTCTTCGTGTGCGCAGAATTATGCTTAAGCGCCTCGTGATTTTTATCTTTAGAGGCGCTATAGAGATGATATTTTCTTCTTCTTCTTCTTAACATAAGTCCAATCCTATACCCCACCCCACCCCCCGCCGCCGTCAGACATCTGGAACTTTTCCCTGCTGTGTGAACGCAGCCGAAAGGACAAGTTCCGGCACAAAAGTGGTGTGTCTGAAAACACAGTTCCGGTTAAAAACCGGATTAAATTGTCCGCAAATGTTCCAGAATGTCTGTCTGAAAAGGGCTTTGGTGACTCGGTGGGGATCTCTGGAACTGTTCTAGACTGGTTTAGATCGTACCTTTCTAACAGAAGTTACGATGTCTGTATAAACCAAATCAAGTCAGATTCTACTAATCTGTTCAGTGGGGTACCCCAAGGCTCTGTTTTGGGTCCACTGTTGTCTCTACTGTACATACACCCTCTTTTCATAATGTCTCTTATCGTCCATATGCAGATGATATTCAGTTGTACTGCTCCTTTAAGGATTCTGAGTTCTATAAACTGTCTGAACTACTAGAGTGTCTTTCAGCTATCACCAGCTGGATAGAAGATAACTTCCTTCAGTAAAACTCTGAAAAGACTGAATGTCTGATCATTGCCCCTGAGAGCATGGTTCCCCGGATTAGTCTAAAACTTGGCCATTTATCCTCTGCCATCAAGACAAACTTAAGGAATTTGGGTGCTATTTTTGACCAATCAATGTCTCTTGAAGGTCACTCAACAACGTTGGGCCAAAACTGTTTTCATTTTTTAAGAAATATCTCCAAACCGCGAAGTTTGGTGTCAAAACATGAACTTGAAATGGTTCTCCATGCCTTTATGTCCTTCCGTCTAGATCAGTGGTTCCCAAACTTATTTAGCCGCGCACCCCCTTCTATGTCCCGACCATGTCGATGC
>SSNQ01000203.1:415334-431154 GCA_006942095.1 Nothobranchius kuhntae | reverse complement strand
CTTGAATGAAAAATAACCTCTTAAAAGTTTTTATCACGGTGGAGGCAGCGTTCATTTCTGCCTTCAGTCTGACGACGCGCCGGAGTTAAAGCAGCGTGTGCGCTTATTGAATCTGTGTGTGAGCACAGCCGCTCCAGTCACCGCGTCTCGCGCTATTTAAACCAATGTTGTAAAATGACTTCTGCCCAGCCCAGATGTGCTCACATGTGCACCCGTGAGCCGTGGTTCCGCTGGAACGCGTCTGACCTCTGACAGACGCACTCTGAACTTCAGATCTTCAGCGCGCTGTTAATAGCCTGAATGGGAATCATTTCTTGTTATTTAGTTACATCCACAATGTTCTGTGTGTGAGGTTTACAATGTCAGAACACCTGCATGAGACAGGTGTTAATTACAATCTGCCAGAATGACTCACCACCTTCAGATTCCTCCAACACCGTTAAAAATGATCAAATACGGAACATATCGGCGTGCGCAGGCCAGAGTGCTGAAGCTCGGCGCATTGTTATTATGAAGCTAGGGCACATGTGGAGGACACGCGCGCGCGCTAAAATATACTTGTTTTCAATTACATTTATTGTGCCCACTTACTTTTTCTTTGGCCCACCCACAAATGAGTTTCTACGCTAATAGTGACATATGACAGACTTCTCTGAGCTCCGCAGCCATTACACTTATCACCTCGCGCACCCCCTAGCGGCAGCTCGCGCACCCCCAGGGGTGCGCGCACCACACTTTGGGAANGAGCAGAAAATAAACTTCCTTTGATATATCAAAAAGTATATAATGGAGCTAAACATTGCATGTGTAAATAAAAAGTCAAAACGAAGCGTTTTTGTTTTCTAATTTACGTTCATAATGGACGCCTTGAGGCGATACATTAATTCATCAGAAGTAAAAATGCCTTTCAGAGGGGTTTGTGTGTGCACGGTCCTGGTGAGTAGCTCCAGGACATTTGTAGCGGTGCATCAATTGCAGAGATAATTACTTTAATCCATCGCCTCTTTAAACATTCGGAGCTGCTTTGGAATCACCACAACAAATCTGCTCTTTTTCTCTTTCTGAGTGGATTAAAACGTCAAAGCCTCTCTAGTGACCCCTAGAGATCGCAGCATTTGTTGCTGCAAAAATATGTAGTGAGAAGTAAAACTAAGAAATAAAAGTTTCAATTTTTTCATGAAAATTGAAGTTTTGAAAGAGAGAAAATAAAAGTTTCCACTGTAACCGTGACTGAAAACATAAATATCCACCTTTCCAGCTTCCCATTCCCTCAGATGATTAAACCAGTCCAACTTTGTCCATGGAAAAAGTTCAATGATGCGTCGCACTTTTCCTGCAGCTGTCTCGCTGAGTCTTTTAATCAAGAATGAAAGAGTTTTACAGGCGTGAACCAGAACTGTATTTTAGTCATGTCTCACTCTTCCTCGGTCAGGTTGCGGCTCTTTTAGAGGCAGTAAATGCAGCTCTGCGCCTGATTAAGAAAAGGAAGTGTGAAATGTTCTGTGGTGCAAGTGCAGTCTGGAGATGGGGGAGGTCCTGCGTGTGAGAATCTTTATTTTAAAGGCTTTAACTAGAAAAAACAATCTGATAATGCTAATTATAATTCTGCTGTTTTATGCAATAAAATAACCAGTAGAAGGAGTTTAAATATCAGCAGAGATGTGATATAATGAGCACCATCCTGATAAATGCCCACATCGAGCGGTCTTTACTCCTGTAGATTTCCAGGACATTTGCCCCATTCAGAAACACATGAAACCAACCTCATGCACTGCTGATTTCATTCCTACTACCTTGTTCATCAGGATGTTTGACCAAACTGGCCCATGCATTGTAGATTTTATTAATTATCCCTACAATCTGGCTCCGTACCATCTGTTTTCAAACATGCAGTTATTGAACCCATCTTTAAAAAAACAAGTTTGGACACATTTCAGCCTAAAAACTACAGACCCATTTCTAAATGACCCTTTATCTCTAAAATATTGGAAAAGGTTGTGGCAGATCAACGGATTACTTTTCTGGAACTACACAACAGTTTTGATAAATTCCAGTCTGGTTTTGGTAAAAAGCGTTCAGCAGAAACAGCTTTGCTTAAAGTTTCCAGTGACATCATGATGGCTGCAGACAACGGGGAGATCACAGTGTTAGTATTGTTAGATCTTTCTGCAGCTTTTGACTCTGTTGATCACAACACCTTAATTATCAGACTTGGTGACTCGGTGGGGATCTCTGGAACTGTTCTAGACTGGTTTAGATCGTACCTTTCTAACAGAAGTTAGTGTCTGTATAAACCACGTCATGTCAGATTCTACTGATCTGTTCAGTGGGGTACCCCACGGCTCTGTTTTGGGTCCACTGTTGTTTCTGATGTACATACACCCTCTTGGACAGATACATGATTCTTTTCATAATGTCTCTTATCGTCCATATGCAGATGATATTCAGCTGTACTGCTCCTTTAAGGATTCTGAGTTCTATAAACTGTCTGAATTACTAGAGTGTCTTTCAGCGATCACCAGCTGGCTAGAAGATAACTTCCTTCAGTAAAACTCTGAAAAGACTGAATGTCTGATCATTGCCCCTGAGAGCATGGTTCCCCTGATTAGTCTAAAACTTGGCCATTTATCCTCTGCCGTCAAGACAAACTTAAGAAATTTGGGTGCTATTTTTGACCAATCAATGTCTCTTGAAGGTCACTCAACATCGTTGGGCCGAAACTGTTTTTATCATTTAAGAAATATCTCCAAACTGCGAAGGTTGGTGTCAAAACATGAACTTGAAATGGTTCTCCATGCCTTTATCTCCTCTCGTCTAGATTGCTGTAACACACTCTTCACATGTTTTAACAAAAAGCCCTTGACCGCCTTCAGTTGGTCCTGAACTCTGCAGCGAGGATCCTAACTGAAGCAAACAGAAGAGCTCACATCACTCCTATTTTAATGTCTCTGCACTGGTTACCCGGTAACTTTATAGCTCATTTTAGAATCCTGACTATAACTTTCAGTGCTCTACGTGGTCAAGCTCCTCCCTATATACTGACCTGTTAAAGCCTTATGCTCCAACCCGAGCCCTCAGGTCCACACACCAGAACCTTCTAGAAGTTCCAAAGACCAGACACAAAAGTCGAGGTGATCGCTCCTTCCAGACTGCTGCACCCCGACTCTGAAATGATCTTCCTTTATCCTTACGCAGCATTGACAGTCTGGACACTTTTAAAGCTGCTTTTACCTAAATCTTTTATTTTCTTATTTTTAACTCAAATTTTTAATCTTTCATCTGTTTATGAAATTTTATAATTTTATGACTTTGTTTTTTCTGACGTTAATCTGATTCTATTTTGAGAGCATTTTGATTTCATGATTAGGGTTGGGCATCGTTTGATTTTGAACGATTCCGAATTCCAATTCCAATTCCTTGTTTTGATTCCGGTTCCTATTGATTCCTGATTCCGATTCTTTCAAGACATGACATGTTTTACATGAGCCAGCTAAGCAAATCAAATCAACTTTATTTATAAAGAGCTTTCACATGCCCAAAACGGACAAACAAAGCGCTGTACACCAATAAAAAGCACAACAATAAAACAGACATATAACCATTTAAAATCCAATAAGAAATCCCGAGTACAATTTCACAATCCATATCAGTCCTGTTTCCAGAATAAGATCCAGATACATTCAAAGTGATGCTGCCCACGCAATCCCAACTTCAATGTCCAAACGCCAACGAGAACAGATGTGTTTTTAGTCGGCTTTAAAAGGTCTCCAGTGATTTGGCCTGCTTTACGTCGGCTGGCAGCTCATTCCAAAGACTTGGTCCGAGCACTGAAAAGGCATGTCTCCTATGAGACTTCAAGCTGTACCTGGGCACAGTTAATAGTCTCTGGTCAGCTGACCTAAGGGAACGCACCGGGACATGTCGGTGGATGATGTCAGAATGGTATTTAGGTGCCCCTGAGTTTAACGCCTTAAACACAAACAGGATTACCTTAAACCTGATGCAATAGGAGACAGGGAGCCAATGCAAGGCAACATGTTCAGACCTCCTGGTAGATGTTAACAACCAAGCAGCTGAGTTCTGAGCCGCCTGGAGGCGTGCTATTGGAGCTTGCCTAAGCCCCGCATATAGCGAGTTGCAATAATCCAGCTTGCAGGTAACAAAGGCATGGATCACAGTTTCCAAATGACTACGTGACAGAAATGGCTTAATTTTCGCTATACAGCGTAGATGAAAGAAGCAAGATCTCATGATTCTGTTCACTTGAGCATCAAATCTGAGCTCTGCGTCCAACTTTACCCCTAGGTTCGCGACCACCGCCTTCTAATGCGGTGCCAGTGTGGAAAAATCAAGCCCTTGGGCACCTCCCAGGGTCTTTGGTGGAGTAAACAGAATTACTTCAGTCTTGTTTTAGTTGAAACACAAGTAGTTCATAGCTTGATGTCCTCCAGGCAGTCCAACAAAGGTTGAATAGTGCATAAATGACCACGCCTAACTGGAAAAATGACCTGGTAATCATCAGCATATAGATGGAATGACACGTCATGTTTGCGGAATAGGTCACCCTGGGGTAGGAGATATAAGGAGAAAAATAGCGGGGCCAAAATCGATCCCTGGGGTACTCCCCAAAGGCAGCTCAGGCAGGTCGGAGGAGCAGTCCCCCAACCTCACACAAAAACTCCTCCCTGTCAAGTAGGATCTTATCCATTTAAGTGCCTGGCCCGTAATGCCCACAGACCGCTCCAGCCGATTTATTAGTATGCTATGATCAATGGTATCAAAGGCTGATGTCAAGTCCAAGAGCACCAGAACCACAGCATCACCGGAATCATGAGCCAATAAAATGTCGTCAAGGACCTTCAGCAGTGCAGATTCAGTGCTATGAAAGGGTTTGAACCCACATTGAAATACTTCTCCAATTCCCCATTCCTGTAGAAAAGACATCAGTTGGATAAACACAGCCCTCTCTGTGATCTTTGAGCTGAAAGGGAGTGTAGATACAGGTCTGAAATTAGACAAGATTGTTAGATCCAATCCTGATTTCTTAAGCAGAGGTCATACCACCGCCTGCTTTAGGGAAATAGGGACTTCCCTAGATAGCAAGCTGCTATTTACAATTTGCAGTACATGGTCACCCACTACAGGAAAAACTTCTGTCAGTAGCCTTGCCGGGAGAACATCAGTTAACTTACCGCCCCTGTTGGCTTAAGTCTCATGACCAAATCCTCAAGCTCTGCAAGAGCTAATGGTTGAAAACCCTCCAGTGCCCTTGGAACACAGAGATCTGCAGAGGGGCCATGCTTAAGTGGTGGAATAGAGGCCCTTGTCACCCTTACCTTGTCCACAAAGAAATCCAAGAGATTGTTACATGACTCAGTGGTGTACGCAATCGCAAGGGGCTCATTGACATTTAAAATAGAGTCCACTGTCTTAAAAAGTATCCTAGCATTCTGAGAGTTTAAGGCGATTACGTTGGCAAAGTACTTTATCCTTGCATCTTTCACGGCTTTCTGATAGCCATTCCAATGTCCTCTTAGTAGGTCAAGCGAGCTCTGGAGCCCATCCTTTTTCCACCTCCGCTCGGCCTTCCTGCACATACTTTTCAGTGCTCGAGTACTCTCAGTTAGCCATGGCTCCTTTTTAGCTTTAGGTTTCTTTACCCTTACTGGGGCTACCACATCAAGCGCCATGGTGCATGCTGAATCAAAGTGTATAACAAGCTCTTCTGTGGTCCAAGATCTGTAGTCTTGCTCCACACCCCCCATAGAAAACACTGCAGCAAACTCAGCAGCTGTAGAGTCTTTTAACATCTGACAGACAGCGCTTCATCGGAGCATATTGTTGCACATGTTTGTGATTCCAGGCCACATCAAACAATACTGGCCTGTGATCTGAAAAATACTTGAACCGTCACCTTATCGTGGTGGAGGAGTTTGAGTGCCCTAATGATCCTAGGAGCTATGTTGTCTGGGGCACTTTGTGCCCCTGGTAGGGGCTCCCATGACAAATTGGTCTTAGGTGAAGGTTGAGACAAAGAACGGTTCACAGGATCTTTCATGGAGGTAAAGTCAAAGAGTCGGAGTACCCGGCCCGGAGGGTTACCGGGGTCCCACCCTGGAGCCAGGCCTGGGGCCGGGCTTTCGCCCATTGGGCCCGGCCGGGCCCAGCCCGAACCGGATACATGGGCTCATCCAACTGTGGACCCACCACCCGCAGGAGGAACATAAAGGGTCTGGTGCAATGTGAATCGGGTGGCAGACCAAGGCGGGAGCCTTGGCGGTCCGATCCCTGGACAAGGAAACTGGTTTTTGGGACATTGAACGTCACCTCGCTGGCGGGGAAGGAGCAGGAGCTTGTGGCAGAGGTTGAGCGGTACCGGATAGATATAGTCGGACTCACCTCGACACATAGCATTGGCTCTGGAACCCAAGTCCTTGAGAGGGGTTGGACACTCTCCTTTGCTGGAGTTGCTCCGGGTGAGAGGCGGAGGGTTGGGGTTGGCTTTTTGTTAGCCCCAAGACTCTCTGCCTGTGTTTTGGGGTTTACCCCGGGGGACGAGAGGGTAGCTTCCCTGCGCCTTCGGGTCGGGGAACGGGTCCTGACTGTTGTTTGTGCTTATGGGCCAAATATCAGTTCAGAGTACCCACCCTTTTTGGAGTCCCTGGGACGAGTGCTAGATAGTGCTCCATCAGGGGACTCCATTGTCCTGCTGGGGGGACTTCAATGCTCACGTGGGCAATGACAGCTTGACCTGGAGGGGTGTGATTGGGAGGAACGGCCCGCCTGATCTGAACTCGAGTGGTGTTTCGTTATTGGACTTCTGTGCAAGCCGCAGTTTGGCCATAACGAACACCATGTTCAAACATAAGGGTGCCCATCGGTACACTTGGTACCAGGGCAGCCTAGGTCGCAGGTCAATGATAGACTTTGTAGTCGTATCATCTGACCTGCGGCCATATGTTTTGGACACACGAGTGAAGAGAGGAGCGGAGCTGTCAACTGATCACCACTTGGTGGTGAGTTGGATCAGAGGGCAGGGGAAGATGCCGCGTAGACCTGGCAGACCCAAACGCATAGTGAGGGTCTGCTGCGGACGCCTGGCAGAAGAACCTGTTAAGACGGTCTTCAACTCCCACCTCCGGCTTTGACCGTGTCCCGAGAGCAGTAGGGGACATTGACCGAGTGGGCCTTGTTCCACTCTGCCATTGTTGAGGCAGCTGTTGCTAGCTGTGGTTGCAAGGTGGCTGGTGCCAGTCGTGGTGGCAACCCCCGTACCCACTGGTGGACACCAGAGGTTCGGGGAATTGTCAGGCTGAAGAAGGAGGCCTACAGGGCGTGGCTGGTCTGTGGGTCTCCGGAGGCAGCAGACAGGTACTGGATAGCCAAGCGGGGTGCAGCAGTGACAGTTGCCGAGGCAAAATCTCGGGCGTGGGAAGAGTTTGGTGAGGCCATGGAGAAAGACTATCGATCGGCTCCAAAGAGATTCTGGCAAACTGTTCGGCGCCTCAGGAGAGGAAGGCAGCAACTCGCTCACACTGTTTACAGTGGGGATGGGGAGCTGCTGACGTCAACTGGGGCTATAGTCGGATGGTGGAAGGAACAACTTGAGGAGCTCCTCAATCCCACTGATGCGCATTCCGAGGAGGAACCAGAGCCGGGAGACCTGGGGATGGACTGTCCAATCTCGGGGGCAGAAGTTGCTGAGGTAGTCAAACAACTACACAGCGGCGGATGAGGTTCACCCTGGGTATCTCAAGGCTATGGATGTTGTAGGGCTGTCGTGGTTGACACGTCTCTGCAATATTGCGTGGTCATCGGGGGCAGTTCCTATGGAGTGACAGACCGGGGTGGTGGTCCCCATCTTTAAGAAGGGTGACCTGAGGGTGTGTTCCAACTATAGGGGGATCACACTCCTCAGCCTCCCTGGAAAGGTCTACTCCAAGGTACTGGAGAGGAGGGTCCGATCGATAGTTGAATCTCAGATTGAGGAGGAGCAATGTGGTTTTCGTCCTGGCCGTGGAACTGTGGACCAGCTCTATACCCTTGCAAGGGTGATGGAGGGGGCATGGGAGTTTGCCCAACCAATCCACGTGTTTTGTGGATTTGGAGAAGGCTTATGACCGTGTCCCCAGGGGCACCCTGTGGGGGACGCTCCAGGAGTATGGGGTGGGTGGCTTTCTGTTAAGGGCCATTCAGTCCCTTTACCAGAGGAGCGTGAGTTTGGTCCGCATAGCCGGTAGTAAGTCGGACCTGTTCCCGGTGAGGGTTGGACTCCGCCAGGGCTGCCCTTTGTCACCGGTTCTGTTCATTACCTTTATGGACAGAATTTCTTGGCGCAGCCGTGGTGTGGAGTGTGTTGAGTTTGGTGGCAGGAGAATCTCGTCTCTGCTTTTTGCGGATTATGTGGTCCTCCTAGCTTCATCCAGCTCTGACCTTCAGCTCTTGCTGGGTAGGTTCGCGGCCGAGTGTGAAGCGGCTGGGATGAGGATCAGCACCTCCAAATCTGAGACCATGGTTCTCGACCGGAAAAGGGTGGCTTGCCAACTCCAGGTCGGGGGAGAGGTCCTACCTTAAGTGGAGGAGTTTAAGTATCTCGGGGTCTTGTTCACAAGTGAGGGTAGGAGGGATCGGGAGATCAACAGGCGGATTGGTTCAGCATCTGCAGTGATGCGGACGCTGAGCCGATCTGTCGTGGTGAAGAGGGAGCTGAGCCAGAAAGCCAGGCTCTTGATTTACCGGTCGATCTACGTCCCAATCCTCACCTATGGTCATGAGCTTTGGGTAATGACCGAAAGAACGAGATTGCGGATACAAGCGGCCAAAATTAGTTTCCTCCGAAGGGTGGCCGGGCTCAGCCTTAGAGATAGGGTGAGGAGCTCGGACATTCGGGAGGGACTCGGAGTAGAACCGCTGCTCCTCCGGATCGAAAGGAGTCAGTTGAGGTGGTTTGGGCATCTGGTCAGGATGCCTCCTGGACGCCTCCCTGGGGAGGTGTTTCGGACATGTCCTGCCGGCAGGAGGTCCCCGGGTCGACCCAGGACATGTTGGAGAGGTTACATCTCCAATCTGGTCCGGGAACGCCTTGGGGTCCTGCCGGAGGAGCTGGCGGAGAAGGCCGGGGAGAGGACGGTCTGGAGCTCCCTAGTTGGGATGCTGCCCACGCGACCCGGACCTGGATAAGCGGAGGAAGACAACAACGACGACGACGATCTGAAAAATAGGCCTCTTGGACCTGCAGGTTGGAGACTCCTACACCCAGTGACAGCGCCAAGTCTAAAATATGGCCACTAACTTGTGTGGGATGATTCACTAACAGAACCAAATTAAAAGAGTCAGTGAGATTTAAAAAACCAACGCTTTATCCTGACAGCACACATGAATGTTAAAGTCACCAAGAAGTAACACTTGATCATACTTAGGAATCAGCTCGCCAAGCAATTCAGTAAAATCATCTATAAAATCAGAGTTTTGTCTCGGTGGGCGATATAGGACAGCAACCAGTAGCTTCTGAGTGCATCCCAGCTCACAGAGGCAGAGTTCAAAGCTGATGGGCACAGAGGATGGATTTACCTGCCTACACATAATTGATGACTTAAATATCACTGCCAATCCTCCACCACACCCCGAGGGTCTCGGAACACTAAAATATGTAAAATCATCCGGAAGAGGTTCCACAAAAGCAGCAGTTTCATCTTTAGGGACCCAGGATTCAGTAACACACAGAAACTCCAGGCCATTTGTTTCAATAAAATCGTTCAAAAAACTAAAAGTCTTATTCATATTAGACCTGGCATTGGACAGAGCAAACCTGATGACGGATGAAGATGCCGTTATACTCGAGCCTTCTGGATCCACTGGCGAGGGCTCAGCCGATCCACTTATCACCTCACGCAGATTTTGTCGGTGAACTCCTCTCCCGCAAGCTCGCCGCTGTAGTGCAGGGCGCTGCGACCGGATCATCCCGCCTCCACACACCACCGACACCAATCCAGAAGCCGCCAGATCCAACGGCACCGAGTCCAACTGGTGCTCCGGCGTCCCACAATCCCCCTCGGAGCCAACAACTCCCACACAGCATCCGACGTGCCACGTCGAGCCGATCCCAGCTTCATCTGGCGTCCGGCACGCTTCCCCCGTCTCCGGCGCCTCCTCCATCTAGGTAAGTTTGTCACATAGCCCACGTAGCCCAAAGAACCGTCCAGTAGCGGCGATGTATTCTGCCCCAAATCTCCAGAGAACGACAAGCCTTCAGCTGCTTGGCAAATCCCGAGCCAGGTTTATGATTATACACACGGATCTAACTGCTAAATTGCAGGGAAAGAAAGAACAACATGAAGCATAAGGAAAGCTTCAGGAGCAATAGACGAGCTGCCACACACACCGGCGCCACCACAGGTCCTACTTGATGAAATAATCTTAACTTCAACATGAATTTTAACTCTGTGAACAACAACATCACCTTCATTTAGACTAAAACACGTTTTGAAGAACAAAAAGAAAGATTTGCAGCACAACCAGTGTGTTTGTTTCTGACCACGACCAAAGTCTGGAAGCAGCCTCTGGGATGAGAGGCTAAATGTCTCCAACATATCCAGAAACGTCCAGCTGTCTTCAGCTACAACTCTCAGGATGATCATGTCCAGGATGACTGAGCACTACACCTCCATGCTGCAGCAGCTTCAGTCACAACAGGAAGTGAAACTTAAATATAACTGGCTGCGTCTGACTGCTGACGCTCCGTGTGTGTTTTTATTTCTGCAGTGAGACAAACTCACCTCACACCGTCCAGTTTGTTCTTTAAAGCTTCTATTAAATCCACCGTGTTGACGTATTTAACACGTTGCCTCTACGCTGCAGGAGTTAACGTTTACATTACGGAGTAAAAGTTCGGCAGACATGTTTGTTTAAATCTGGGTGGGGGGAGGGGGGACTCGTGTTGCACACAGACAGCTGGTGTGATCAGCTCTGAAACGCGTTGATCACAATTTGCAGATCACGTTTATTTTTCACGGAGATCGGCCACGGATTCCTCTTCTGTCGACATACTTGGAATCGAAATAAAAAACTTTGAACGATTCCAGGAAAAATGAACAGTTGGAACCGGTTCCAATCGATGCTCGATGCCCAACCCTATTGATGATGTTAATCTATTTATGATTTTATGACTTTGTTTTATTTTGTTTTGATCTCTGTGAAGCACTTTGTGATTCTATGTCTGTGATGAGTGCTGTATAAATAAAATTGACTTACTTACTTACTAATTTTTCTCTTTTTGGGGGCAGTTGCCAGACGTTTCACACTGCTCCAGAGTTTAACTTCCTGTCAGGCCCGATCTGAACTACCATGTTCTGGATGCGTAGCACATAACAAATAGAACTGAAGCATAAATTTAGTGAAGCAACATGACACCATGCTTCTGGGTCACATTCACAATGTGCTGCACCCTAGTGGAGTACTTGGGTATAGCATGCGTTTTGAGGCCTGCATTTGACACCCTTACATTGAAAACAGTGAATAACAAAGTAATTTGTAAAAAACAAACATGGAGCTTATTCTTCAGTGTTCTTACCAACCAGCAACATTCAGATGATTGACAAATAAAACAATTTGATTTAAAACTAATAAAAAAAAAGCGACATCAAGACATGAACACTGCAACCTCTACTTCTACAGAAAGAAATGTTAGTTTGGCAGCTGATTCGTTTAAGCACAAACACAAACACATTGATCCTAGGAATCTATGTATCTAATTTTTAAATCACATCAAAACATTATGAATTAGACCTTCATTAAAAAGTCTAATCATGTTAATCATGTCACACACAACACCATGGTCAGGTGGTAAACCTACAGATGTTAGCAAATCAAAGACACGGTCAAAGTAGCGCATTCATTTACTGCTGCTTTGATCTGATGGCTTTGGCTATCAGCTAAATCAGCCATCAAATAACTTCTAGACTAACTGTGAGGCCAAGTGGGTTACTGGCGAGGAGGAGAGACAATGCCGGACTGGCATACTCACTACTGGTCATACTGGTGGTAGCGATAGCTGGTGGTGTCACTGATGCAACTGAAAAAGGCATGAGAGAAAAAAATGTCCTCAAAGAGAAAGAACACAAGAGACGTGCGAGCCCCCCCGGAGCTTTCCCATGATGCAACAGCTGCTTCAGTCAGGCTAAAGGCAGCAGTGAGAACCGCATGGAGGAGATGTTGCATCAGATTCTGTTTTCTCTTGACTTAATCACAAGTAAAAGTTGTTCTCCAAACCTTTATAGAAACACTTTTAACAAAATGCACAAATGCTGATGAATTAATATTTCAAGATATTATCCTGAAACACATTTAATCCAAATTTCTTAAGTCAAAATTATTAGCCTTTTCCCCCTGTGAAAATACCACCTTAAATAATTAATTTATAGCTTTAATCTCCCAAAAATATTTTTAGTTCATGATTTACTGATCTCAATGAATATTCAAGTTTATCAGAGAGCAAGTGCACTTGTTTTTTTAAACACATCTGCAGCAGTCTCTAGAAGAAATGAATGCCTTGTGTTTCGATCTCTGTGGAAAAAAAGCTCTGGTGCTCCTGTTTCAGGATTTGGAGTTTTATTTCCTGATATTCGTACTTCTCTTCTCTGATTGGCTAACAGCAATGTTGATGTTTTATCTCCACAAATAACACAAGCCTGGAGGAATTCTGCTGTGTGGTGGAGTTGCTAATGCTAACAGTTAGCTTCTACTAACAGAGACATTCTCTGCTGTTTCCTGGACGCTAAACCAACAACAGCCTTCCGCGTCGTGAGTCAAGATGGGTGAGTTCATGAATGCTTTTAGTGTTTCTACGCTGGATAAGTTTCCATGCACTTTTAGGGCATAATCTCAGAAATTCGCAAATATTATTTAGAATTTGATGTCTCCTGGGTGTTTCAAAACACATTTTTCCCCCTTTTACCCAGTGTTTTGAGAATAAACATTGCTTTATTTAGATATTTTGTGAGCTGTACATTTCAGTAATACCTCTTGATACAATTGTCTACAAATCAAGAGGGGATTTTATTTAGCTGAAGTGTTTTTGTAGTCATATTTGTCCAAACATGGGCCAGACATCTGGTGTTGTGCATTCCTCGCTCAGTAAAAATAAATGTTTGATGAAGAAGGGCAACGGCGCCGGCCTCAAGTCTGGAGTTTATCCCCAGGATGCAGGATTGAGTTTTCTCATTTCTCACTAATTAATGTGGGGATTAAAGTGTAAAACTCCAGACTTGAAGCAAGCTTTGCTTGTTTTATCCTTTTAAAAGTTAACCTTGCAAACATTAAAGGGACGTCCAAACGGAAACGAAGCAGGGAAAACCGTGAGTGTGCAGTTTGAAGCTGTTTTCAAGTGCAGACCACTTTGTCGTGATGCTTTCTGAGGATTCAACTTTTTACTGTTGTTGCACTCTTGACTTTATACGTGACATTTCTATGCAAAACTGCTTTTGACTTGAGTTTAAAACTCCCAAATAAAACGTTTAGCAAATAAAAATCTCAAAGCAGACCAGTGTGAATTCCTGTAGCAGCTGTTTATTTTCTGCTTGACAATGTAATTGTGTCACAGTTAAGGAGCAAAGATAAATCATGAGGAGCATATTTTCACCCTGTAATGTGATAAATTACATCAAATACATTTCATTATATTTAATTTTTGAACCTAACTATATATCTTTAACATTTTAAGTCCCACCTGAAGAAATTGCAAGGAAATTTTAACAACTTTGACTTTTTTATCCTTTATTTATCTTTGGTAGCTCTTTCCAGTAAAGTTTAGTCTTAAATAAAATTTAGGGACATAAAGATGCTCTACCGAGTTGTTTACCTACTGTTGTGTGGTGGGGTGAGTACTCTTCATCTCTATAACATCTTTGAGCTCTTCATTTCAGGAGAGGGAGCTCACCAGCTGCAGGGTAGTAGCGATCAGCGGCAGCTGCAGCTTCTCAGGTCATCTGCAGCAGAGCTCTATTTAAGAGGAGAGGGAACCACTACACAGCGCTGGATGATTAACTACTCATGCTAGTATTTTGGCCACTCGTTCTAGGTTGCTTGGTTTTCTAAGTAGATAATTGGCTTGGAGAATTTCTTGGATTATTCTTGGACTCTTGTGTTGGATTTTTGGACTCAAGTTTTGTATCCTCTCCAGGATCACTGGACAATCTTCCCTGACGCTCTGGGNTAGTGATGGAATGATGATACCTCAAGGAGTGTATTGACACACTAGACAAACTGTGTCGGCACTGTATTGACACTGTGTTGGTCACTCAATAGTGACACCTGCAGTATTTCTAAAATCATTGCAGGTAAATAAGATGGAAAAGCTTACATGCTGCAAACCAACACCAGGTGTGCAAGATTTAATTTTCTGTAATCAAAATATCATATTATGGAATTTAATTTACTCAATTTGTTAAGTTGTTTATGAAAGGAGTTTAACATTTGCTTATAACCTTTGTGTAAATGCTACAATGAGTTGGCATGTTAAATCTGAATGTGTCTAATAAAAATCAGAAGTAAAAGTTTTAACTTCTGTAAATGTGTTAACCTCTGTGTTAGATCATACAAAATAAAAGACTAAATATGGATTCATTTATGCATTTTTATTGAGGAACAAAAGTTTCTGCAGTGTGTTTGCTCCAAGGCGATTTCTCCTCTTAGACACCAGTTCCCCTGCCTTAGAAAACACTCTTTCACAGGGTACAGATGAAGATGGTGTGCATAAGAATTGAAGTGCGAGTTGATATAGGTGTGGATATAAATTCTGGTTATTTTTCCAATATTGTAATGGGTCTTGTGTTCTTGGTGTGTTTCTTTCAGCCAGGTAGCGTTGGACTTCAATTATGAAATTGGCTGTAGTATTAGAGGTCATCCTGCTCTCCTCAACCTCCATATCAAGGTGTCTCCAGAGACTGTGTCCTAACAAATTGGAAAAAAGTCTGTTAATCATTGGTTTACTATCACATGACAAACTTACAAGGAAATAAACATTCACAAAGAAATGTGTTTTCATACCTGAACTGTTCAGAGGGTGTGTAATAAACTATTTTTGACAATTCAGATTTTTTTGGTGATAATTTCAACATACCTGGGTATCTATCAATTCATCATTGCCATGCCGAGCTCTATAATGCCTCAGCATTGATGAAGTGCTCTTATTGGCGTAGTTCTGTGGAGCAGAGCCAACACTTCATCTAAAATAAAATAAATAGTTAATTTATCTGAAAACAATTTAAGCCTCTTACCAGAGAGACTACAAACACATTTACAATACAGAAATAACAGTAAACGTTGCCAAATGGAGAAAACAATTTACCTTTTTTGGCGTCAAAAGATCAAAATTATTTCAGACTGGGGAAAACTTCTTGGAACGATCCATGAAGTCAGTGGAGAAAAGTGAGCGTGAGGGTAAGGAAAAATCCAAAATACAACAGCAAAACTCTATCCAACAAGTCGATACAGTTTGTTTCCTTATAAACACAATTTGGCACGGCGCATCCAAACGACACACTTCCTGTGTCGGTCACGTGATATTTTCTTACAGCGATACACGCACCGATACGGGGTTTCGCTCTTGTGCAGTCGACACTGTGCTGACGCGCCAGTGTCGTTCGTCCCATCACTACTTCACGGTTCGCCTCTCCTCTTATTCCTCTGCCACCCTGCCTGGCTCCCTCTCCTGGAATCACCCCGTCACTCCACCTGCCCTCCTCCACCTGCAGAACTTGGACTCTCTCTGGCTCCAACTACTCTGGGTTTATTCCAGGGACACCTTTTGTTAGATTCCTTAAAT
>SSNQ01000203.1:396350-415324 GCA_006942095.1 Nothobranchius kuhntae | reverse complement strand
TATCTTTGGTAGCTCTTTCCAGTAAAGTTTAGTCTTAAATAAAATTTAGGGACATAAAGATGCTCTACCGAGTTGTTTACCTACTGTTGTGTGGTGGGGTGAGTACTCTTCATCTCTATAACATCTTTGAGCTCTTCATTTCAGGAGAGGGAGCTCACCAGCTGCAGGGTAGTAGCGATCAGCGGCAGCTGCAGCTTCTCAGGTCATCTGCAGCAGAGCTCTATTTAAGAGGAGAGGGAACCACTACACAGCGCTGGATGATTAACTACTCATGCTAGTATTTTGGCCACTCGTTCTAGGTTGCTTGGTTTTCTAAGTAGATAATTGGCTTGGAGAATTTCTTGGATTATTCTTGGACTCTTGTGTTGGATTTTTGGACTCAAGTTTTGTATCCTCTCCAGGATCACTGGACAATCTTCCCTGACGCTCTGGGTTTGTTGGATGTTATCCTCCATCCAAGAAGCAGAACCTTACTGGATTACTCACCTGGAAAGAACCATACCTTCCTGGACTTTACGGTTCGCCTCTCCTCTTATTCCTCTGCCACCCTGCCTGGCTCCCTCTCCTGGAATCACCCCGTCACTCCACCTGCCCTCCTCCACCTGCAGAACTTGGACTCTCTCTGGCTCCAACTACTCTGGGTTTATTCCAGGGACACCTTTTGTTAGATTCCTTAAATAAATCATTGTTTTGAACTTTTCCCCCGTCTTGTGATGATTCTTCATGTCGTGGGTTAAACGCATTCCCAGGAACATGACACCTACTGGTTAAAGGGTTAATATGTGTGTAATCTCCTTTTATTATCACCACAGTATTATTATTACAACATTTAATAGATTAATTTGATTTATCTGTATTTCAACTTTTTTTTTTTGTCAACACCAATCCCGTATGATGACTTTAGGAAGTGTTACATCCTAAATTTGAAAACAATAGACTTTGATGTTTTTTATAACGGAAAGCATTATGGTCCAATTATGCTCAATGTTAAATATGCAAACTTGTGTTCATTAAGTGAAAATTTCAATATGAAGCCAGGGAGCCTGCAGATGCATATATTAAAGCAACATTAAACAGTTTAAGGTATTCCTTTGTAAGTATTTTTAGTGATTCTTGAGGTAGAAACTTTACCAACATACCTCGGGCAGCACTCTGCAACCTTCTGCTGACCAAAACCATACCTAACTGTTAGGTGCCCTAGGTGGAGCTCTACCTGCTTTACATGTTGGATGTTTACTCTGCTAGTATTTAAAATAAAAGCTATTTATATTTTTCAGGTCACCAGCTATCATTAAAAGCACAAGAAGAAAAAGAAGAAATCTGCTTTTTCTGTTGGCATCATGGCAGTGCCTGGAGGTAAAAGTAAGAGAATAATGTCAGCAAAGCAAAACGCTAAAACCAGAGTGAACATCGACATGGCCCACACTCATTTGAGGGAGCTAAAGGAGGCTACAAATCAGACTGATGATGACCTGGCTTTGTTGCTACTTGACTAATAAGCTGCATTTTTGTCCAACAGTGTGGATCTTTTTACTTCGTGGCTCATTTAGCAACAGTTGCTTGTGTTAGCATTAGCTCATTGTCAGGGCTAGCTACAACATGCTGCGGCTGGATTATTTAGTGTTGCTTTAATGTGACAATGTGTATTGTTCCTGGCAATAGGGGCAGTAGATACCTAAATCGTTGAAAGCAAGCAGGATTTTTGAGTTGGAGTAAGACCTTACCAATGGATGCTCTTTAGGGTCAAAAAGCCCTGGGGAGTGCAAACTTCAGCAAAATAACACGCACATCAGACTCCCTTTCATCACTGGCAACAAGTAAAGAGGTAAATGTGTAAAACAACATTTAAGAACGGTGAAAGTTTTGGAACCATTTGTTACAAATCAGTAAATGAATTTTGTCCTCATGGGCTCCTGTAGAAGGAAACATGGCATCTAATATGACATCGCCCAGAGACTTAGACCCACTCCCATTTATTTTGGACCTGATATTTGTGGTTATATGTTACAAAGCCACCAATATTTTTCAACAACATTTTGATGGAAATTTCCAGAAATTAATGGTAAAAACTGCACATTGTCTCTTTAAAGGGACTTTATGGAGTTTTGAATTTTTATGCTCGCGATCGCCCCTCAGGCCAAAAGCGTAACGGCAGCTTCAATAGTAGGCTCGTGCACGAGGCGCGCGTGCTGTACGTGCACACTCCTTAATGAAAATAACAGCTGAGACAGTCCCGTGTGTGTGTGTGTGTGCGTGCGTGTGTGTGTGTGTGTGTGTGTGTGTGTGGCCCGGAGGACAGAGGACAGGAGAACACCACAGCTAATTAATTAAATAATGTGGTTCTGTATCTTTCTCTTCAGCACAGCCGACAAAGGTTTATGATGGGTCAGTCCTCCTGCATGCTCAGATCATTCCCTTCCCTTGCTTGAAAAATTGTTCCAAAATGAAAGTTGAACCCACATCTTTTTTATCTGTGAATTCAATGCCGTTCGGCGAGTTTCAAAAAAAAATTGGACATCTTACTGTAAAAAATATACCATTAATGTAAAAAAGAAACTCTAAATAAACTATGTTCACACCCAGAATCAAACCCAGGTCTTCTGCACGAGAGTCAGACGTCTTACTAGGTGAGCTAAAGCACCAGTGATGTTCATTGTAGCTGTAACATTTATATCCTTGATGACAGCTGAAACAACGTTCAAAGAACAGTTCGGAGGGCTATGCCTGAGCGTGAACGCGCATGAAGCAGCCTGCTCGACCCGAGCATCTCTCTTTTTCTGTGATTTTACAGAAAAACAGGCAATCACAGTAAAAATGCCAGGGCTCATTCTACAGGACCAGGGCATTGCAGGAGAACGTATGAAGAAGACATTTATTATTTCTACACATGTTTTGGCCGTCAAACTTCCTTAATGCCCCTTTAAACATCAAATCACAAGTGCAGGAACTCAGGATAGATTGTTGGCCTTTTACTGGCTTAGTCATCCAAAGACCATGCCGACATACATCATGCATGAAGGAGTATTACCTCTGAGACACGTATGTTTTCTTACCTAAAGCCCCCAACAAAACACTATTATTAATGCGGTTTAAATACATTTTAGCAATCATGATCTAAATATTTATGGGTGTATGTGTGACCATTTTTGAAAAGTTGACATTATACATCAATTCTTAATGGACACATTTCCTAGCCAACTGAACATCTTCCTTCAATTTAGAATCCAACATTCAGCGACTGAGCTGTTAAAGGTTGAACCTCCTTTCAAAGTAAAGTTGAGGACTTTCCACAATAAGTTCAGCAGAACAATGACTGAAAAGGTGTTGATGGAGTACTTGATCATCATGTCCCTGCAGTCTTTCCTGGAAGAAATCCTGCGATCGATGGCTTCATTAAATATGTTTAGTATTGATAAGATGGTCAAAAAGGAGACAGTGCCATGGCAACAAAGACAAATGTAGACGGAAATGTAATAGAGGAGGGCAGGATGGAAAAAAACTTACTTGTGAGAGAATATTCTGAGAAGTCCGGCGGAATACAGAACAGATGAAAAACCACACGGAAACAATAACACAAAGAGAACAAAAGACAAGGAGATGAGAAATGTGATCATTGAAAGAGGGCAACTCTGTCCTGCCACATCATTAACCCTGTGTCATACTCCCATAATGCCTCACTCCAGACTCTGTAGTCGCCTCCTCTTGTTCTCCAGGTTTCATCTCATTCTTTAATAAGAAAATATCAGCTTACAAATTGGAAAATTCCCCTTTCACTGGCTTGAGGACCTTGGTAAAGATAACGGTTCAGTGATATTTAGGACACACTGGATAAGCAGCTAAAATACAACCACATCTAAAACACGCAGCATGCCATCGGATCCTTCAGCGTCGGCTCTCATTTTCATGAATGAAGCTAAAAACAGCCGTTCTTTAGCTCCGAACATCTGATGAAACCAACCGGACTGAATCAGACAGGATGGGGAGGATGATGAAGAGGGTTTTTCTACGGGAGCAGTGAGGTGAAGAGGCACAGATGGAAGCGTGACACAGAGGCTGATAAAGTAAAACAAAGATTTATTCATGACCCTGACTTCAAACTCTGAATGAATAAACAGGTGGGCTGCTTGCTAACTGCAGCCTGGTAAAAGTAACCCCATGAATACAGAGGAAGTAAATGCTAGCATGGCCTATTATTTAATAACAAGTGAAATATCTTTCTTTATATTTCTGAGGTGTGTTTGCACATAAATCTTTTTATTTCATACTTCCTTATACACACCATACTGATGCATCAGACAAGCCGCGATACGCTGACAGCTTATCGGCTACGAATAATAAAGAGCTTCCTTTTATGAAACATAAGCTCGTATGTTTTGGTTGTCTACAGCAATCCTCCAAATGTCTCAGGTGCTGCTAGGAATAAAACCGGCAACTCAAATCATAACTTTTTATTGTCAGGGCTGTCTGGGGCATCAGATATGCGTCATAACCCAAGTGGGTTACATGAATTTCTCACTTGGCTGCAGCTGTTGGTGATGAATTGGGAATGGCGATTGGAATAAAATTCCCACACGTTTTCTGAAATTCCATATTATAACTTTTCGAGTTTCACTTGTACACGTTCAAAAAATAAACTTTGCATAAATCGATGTAATATTTGGAGCACTGGTTTAGGTTGTGTTGAACTACCCATCAGTGGTGGATTTAGCAATTTGGGGGCCCAAGGCGAACACAGACATGGGGCCCCCGTACTCTAAATTTTTGACGATCTTATCTTTAACTGGATTTGTGAAACTCTCCCCTCTTCTGACACGAGTTATTTTCACTTTTTATTAGTGCTCCTCTTTTTTCCTGTCTTTCTCCCCCTTTGAGTGCTTCCTTCTTCCCGTCAGTGCTCCCGTGCTTTTGCTTTTCTTTTTTTTTTTCTTCTATTTTCCATTTTGGTCTATGTTTTCCTCCTTTAAACATTTTCCATTGTCTTTCCTCTCTGCTTCCTTTGATGTTTACATAGAAAAACTACGTCACTTTTGGAAGTGAAGAAAAAAGCTTTTTTAAAGCGAGCTGCTTCTTTCTCTTATTGGAGCCACGAGGATAACTCAGTTTCATGCTTCATGTTTTCACTACTTCTTCGAGTTTGTTACGAATGCTCCCGCCTCTCTTCATCTTCTTATTTGTGGTCTTATGGCACTTGGCAAACAACAATTTGGTGCATTACCACCACCAACTGGATTGGAGTGGAATGACTACCATTCACTTCCTGTTTGTGCATCAGCATCTTAAAGGAATAGTCCATTGTGGCATTAACAGAGGGGTGCCAGCAGTCAGGGCTAGGGCCCCCCCCCCCAACATAAGGGGGCCCCAGGCAACCGCTGACCTATGCCTAATGGTAAAACCGCCACTGCTACCCGTTAGCCCATCAGTCCTGTTGAACTGTATTTACCTGATGTGTTATCTGCAGCGGGTAAGATGTAATTATTTATACCCTTTACACCGACACACACTTCTAAATGTCCAAAACACCCTTTTAATCTGCCTGCTTCTTAGGTAGCTTCACTCCTTTTGATCCAAACCAGGAACAAAAACCTCAAAAATACCTCAACGCTCCATCACGTGCCGCCATCTCCAACAGAAAGTCTAAACTATCTCGAGCAGGCTTGACCCGTGGCTAAGACATCAAAAGTGCACGCTGTCGGTGATCTACTGTATGAATACAGAGCTGACATCTCCTCACACTGAAGTGTAAATCAGTAAGCACTTTGCAGAAAAGCAATCTCTAAATCTCCTTTAGCTGTGGGCTCCGAGAACACTGACGTGTTGTCTGCCTTACACGCTGCATACATTTACGAGGATAGGAAAACGTAGAGTAATACTGCATAGTTATGAAAGATATACAGGTTGGACTTCCTAGAGCTAATACTGTTTGGCAGCTGAGTTATGAAGTGTTTTGTGAATTATTGCTCCCTCCTGCTGGGTTGGAAAAAGGAGTTGAGTTGGTGTGAGCATAGAGCAGTTTGGGGATGGACGCATCTGCTAGACACGAGGAGGCGGTGGGGTGAGCTACAGCATTAGGTTCAAAGTGCTGGGGGCGAGAGGAGGGGTGTGTGGGGGTGCTGGTTTAGAGCGGGGAGGCACTTACGGACTGGCTTGGTCTTGAAAGTGCTGGCGAGGCTGCTCTCGCCTTCGCCTTTGCCATTGATGGCAAACATCTTGACCTCGTAGGTTGTCTCGGGTTTGAGACCAGTGATGGTTATCCTGGTCATGCCTGTTAAAGGAACAGGGGGTTAATTAAAAGAAAACCAAACAGGAGGCACTGTGTTTTGAATATGCTAATGTGTGTGTGAGGTAAAACCCTCCTGCTGATGCAGCTGTGGGTTTTACTCAAACACTTCCTGCTGTCTTTGGTAGAAGAAGACAGGTTTCACATAAACGGAACATAAGAAACACAAAAACACAAGAGACTTTGTGTTAGATCCAGCTCAGTCACATTCAGCTCACTCGACTTTTTCGTGTTTCTGTGAAACTCAGAAAAATAAAGTTCTTGCGTTCTTTTGTCTACATGGTTTTTCTGTGGATTCCTAAAGAAAATGATCCTTTATCTAAAAGTTAACGGACATCCAAATATGTTTGTATCATCTCTTATTTTCTACTAACAATAAAAACAAAACTAATGGATGAGTCACGAGTCTTCCTTTTGTGAGTTGTCTTGTGGTCAGGGATGGTTTTATGTTCAAACTTGGCTTGTTTTCTCTGACTCTGCTTCAAAAACATTTATCACAATAAATTATTGTTTTTATCTCATTAAAGTGCTGATCAGCTAAACGTTTACCCTGGATAGGTTCTAAAGTAAAATACAGACAAAAACAATGAACAGATTACTACATTAGATAATTAGCGGGCTGCGGCCATTTTCATAACTTTTTTAGAGTGACTCAAATATAATTTTGGCATTGGCTGAATTAGTATTTGGACTCTGATTACATTAGGATACAGGAAACAGATATAACGATGCAAATGAGCTATTAGGGAGAGAAACACGGTGAAGCGACTCCGGAATCAACTCAAAGAGCAGCAGTGTTTCTGTAAACTCCCTCAGAGAGCTCCACAGTTGAGCAGCACAACTACAACCTAGCATGGAAGCCAGAGGACGCACGGCAAGTTTTCGCCGGACGCCGGAGCACCTCCGCAGTCAATGGACAGAAACCACAACCGCCCAACAGGAAAAGGAGCAAGCACAACTTCCGTTATTTCACAATAAATCGATAAACAAAATGCGTTTTTTGTTTCATATGTACAGGTTTAACAACTTTTAACAACTATCAATGGCGGCTGAAGTTTAAATGCACAACAATAAGCCATAAATACAGTTTCCACTATCCAAGTAGTCACCCTTTGTTGATCCAAACACTGCTGATCTCTCAACACAAATGATGGCAGATTAAACAGTTCATGCTGATGCTTCTCCCACACAACGGGTGTTTGGATCTAACTTCCGCGTTTATTGCTCGGACTGTATCGCAAGATCTCGAAAATCCCGCGCATGCCTGTTTGCGCACCTCAGGTCTCCGCACCGGAGCGGAGCGTTGTAGATCGGGTATAGTATAATTTGAGTTCGGAAGCGAGCGGCAGCGGAGGGCGGGGGCGGAGCGGAGATAGTGGAATTTTGTGGTTAGGAAGATGGGAGCTTGTGGCCAACTCCAGGTTGGGCTGGGTCCCCGCCTTGCTGGGCTTCCTACGCAAGGTTAACCTGTTTAACCCTGACGACCCCAGTCGGGGGCCTCTACAGTTTCATGTCCCAAACATCTACAGCTGTCCACATTCTCCAAACACGACTAAACCCACAATCAAACAGCCCAGATGGGAAACAAAGCCATTTTAAATTGTAATAAATTAAGATACAGTGATGTTTGGACTTTATTTTAGAAGAGCATCTGACCTTCAGTGGTGTCTGCTGGAAAAAAAAACCCTTCAACAAATTTAGTCGAGGACCCCTGAAATAAATAAAACAATTGACTAAATTTCCTAAATGGAATTTGAACTCACAACCTCCATCCTGTCAGCACGTCCACACAGGGCCGCTCTTCTAAAATAAAGTTCAAGTATTATTTTATCTTCATGTATCAAAAACCAAACATTGCTTTGTTTACAATCTAAACAGGTTTGATTGTAGCTGTAGCCGTGCTCGGGGAACACAAACCATCACTGACACTTGGGACACACCAAAGACCCGCGATTGGGAGGCGCCAGGGCCCAAAGAAAAAAGGCCCAGGGCCTGAAGGGTTAAAGCAGCAGATTTTCGGATCTCTGATTGCAGGACTGCCGCTGTGCTGTTAAAGGGAGAAGCACGTTACCGAAACTCGTCAAACCTCTCTGCAGTGGCGACCTCGCGAATCTTTGACCGCAGTGGAGCAGCGAAGCCCCTTAACTTTTGCTAGCTAGCAGCTTACGAGTTTCGGTGCCCAGTCAGACAGCCCTACCAACACGTTATATTGCAACCCATCTTCGCGAAAGCAGCATTTTCCCTTCATTCAACCAGCGAAATATAGAAATTACAGAAATATAATGTTACTTACTGATTAAAAAAGTAGCAGAAACTGCTTGGATGATCTGTTAGAGAAGTCAATAACCCCAGTTTGCTCTCTTTGTCTGAATAATTCCACGATTAACATCCAAACACGAACACACAAAGGACACAGCTAAAGTTCAGAGAGTGGAAATGGCCGAACGTCTATTAACATGAGGCCCAGGCTGAGGCCTTTCCTTGGAGCTAGCTCCCAGCGCTAGGTCTGACGTGGCTCTGATGCTCATTAATTATTCAGAATTTTAGGCATTTAATTACAATTTAACAGAAGAGTTACAAAACATTCACCCCCCTCAGAGTTGTCAAGAGTATGAACTAGATCTATTAAACCTAAAATGTTTTTTGAACCAGGCTGTAAACATGTTTATTTCAGCTGTGAAATTTGAATTTTAACATGGGAGTCAATGGGAACGTGCAGCGTGTTCGTTTGTCCCTGAAAATCAGACCAGGAGTATCCAACATGTTTCAAATCCTGGATGTGTGATCAGAGAGGTTGGGACGCAGAGCACCACACATGGTAGGACTGTCTGAAAAGATTATCTTTAGAGCCATTACAGTAGTAGAACAAGTCCATAAGACTGGCCAAAGGGGCGGGGCAGGGCCAGCCATGTGAGCCAGGCCTAATTCAGTCTGAAACATCATCCCTGGATGGTGACTTCATTAGAAGTCCAAACCATGCTGAGCTCCTCACCCTATCCCAGAGGGAGACCTCCGCCACTCCGAGGAGGAAACTTGTTCAGTTGCTATTTTGCTAGTTGCCCTCAGGTCTTAACCAAAGAGGATGTCAGAAGCTGTTACACAACTGTGTACAACATCTGCATCTGCTGCAGAACAAGATCCTTTATCTCCAGCCTGCAGCTGGTTCTCTTCTAGTTGAGGACCAATCCCAAAGTTTTCCTTTGAAATTCTAACATTTTCATCAGTGTAGGTACTATTTGTTGCCAACAATCAGGTCAAAAGTGTGCTTGTTAAATACAAATTCCCCCCAAAAAGCCTAACGATAAGTACTACGGGGCTGTGTGGTTTCCTGGTACAGATTTAATAGTTTGAAAACAAATTAAATCAAAGAGTTATCCAAACACAAGGGCCATCAGGTGTTGTACCTAAAGAACACCGACAGGAAAGGCTGTCAGGAATCTTCAAACGCTAACTTAACAGATGAGCCGGATTCATTTACAACATTAAAATACAGGCAGGATCAACGTGCAACACACACACACACGCACACACACACACACACGCACGCACACATATTCAAGTTTCCCGACTCGAGTCACAAAGAGTCACTCAGCTCATGGCGTGGCACAAAGAAGGGGTAATTTCACAAATCCCTGCAGTGAAAAACACCTGAGCAACACCCTTCCATGGCCGTGACACCATGTCTTTAATTAACATGTCAATGAGATGAAGTTTTAGAACAAACTAAAGACCGGCGGCTGCAGGGGGAAGCTGTATGAATACCACCAGAATACACGAGTGCAGATGGATTCAGAGCAGAGCTTTCAGCTCTACAACAAAACCAATGTCACTGCTGCAACCGCTCATGTTTGGATGACATTTCTTGCCAGCCTGCAGTCATTTGGTTCCTGCTGCTTCTGTAAAAGGTTCTGTCTGCACAGCCCAACAGTTGTTACAATAAGAGTTTCAAGATGACTTTCTTTGTCCAGTTAATTGTACAAAAAAATGATCAAAGTTAATATAAAACATAAAATACACTGTGCTTAATCTTTGCTTTAGTGTGCAGACACTATGTGACCAGAAACACCTGCAGATTTTATATTTCTGCACTTATTTTCAGACATTTGGCGTCATTATAAGGCAGTAGTGCATCATTGTTTACACTGCAAAAACTGATTTCTAAGAAAGAGAAAAGTCTCATTTTAAGACATTTTATGTTAATTTTAAACTAAATAGTAAAATAAACTTTATGTAAACAATAGCAATACTTCAAATAAGGTAAATATTCTCAAATGTGATTGAGATTTTCTCATTTTGAGTAAAAAAAATCTGCCAAGAATTTTGCTAGGCTAAAATTTTTAAAAATAGCTACTAAATCTAACGTTAGATTTTTTTTCTTTCTTTTTTTTCTTAGACAAAAAATTTATAAAATGTCTAAAATGTGTTTTTTTTACTTTCTTAGAAATCAGTTTTGCAGTGTAGCATAAAGCAACCATTGAAATGTATGCACTGCAAAAAATGATTTCTAAGAAAGTTAAAAAATCCAAAATTGTGGATATTTTATCTTATTTTATTTAAAAAAATTAAAAAAAATTATTATGTAGAAAATAAATTCATCTAAAATAATCTTAATCTTAATAAGAATCCAAATGTTTAAAGTAAAAATACCAATGGGTAAGCAAAAGTTGCTTGGCTAGAAACCTTACAACTAGCTAATAAACCTAAAATCTGAATTATTTTTGTTGCTAGTTTTAAGATGTATAGCCAAACAACTTTTGCTTACCCCATATACATATCTTTTAAACTCAAAACAAGAAAATTTGGATCAGTATTAAGAATATTTACTTTATTTTAATTCGTGCTATTTTACTAGATAAGAATCAGGTTCCTTTTAGACTAAAAACAGAATAAATTGTCAAAAATTAGGCTTTTTACTTTTTTGCTGTGTGTGTGCATGGTATCCAGGCACACAGGTAATCAGCACAGATGCAGCCCATCCCCAGTGTGACGGGTGTGGCACCTACTTCAGGCAGTACTGCTTTTAAACATGTGATTCACCAAATCACAAAAACCCCACCAGAGCCTTCTTATCGACAGAGCTCAGCCACAGGATGACTCGTTTCAGTCCCAGTTTTTCTTCCTCTTTGACACGTTGCTTCAACAAGTCAGAGTTTAGCATTTCTGGTTCTACAAGGTAAGAACCCTCAGCAGAGAGTGTCTCATTCAGTGTGTGTGCTTTAAAAACACCAGTTAATCAGAGGTGGAGTGGCTGCTGTGAATGAGTGGGGTATTTTCGGTAACATATACCAGTCATGCGTGATGTGTTTTGTGACTATGTTTGCATGACAGGCGGCTCTTGGGCCTTGAGCTGCCAGCTGAGCCTGTCAGCCTCTGACTGATGCATCCCATGTGGCCGGCAAGACGAAAACCATCCAGATGTAAGAGCAGCACAAGCCGTCAGTGGGACAGGGATATTATCTGGGGCCTGTCAGCGTTTGAACTCACTGTCATTTAGGCTGCACTGTGTTCTACTTCTGCTCTGACATCAGCCTCCGTCATGGCTGCGTAACTTGCCATTGCTAAAGTAGCAGGAATGTGTTTACTGCATGTTGCTGCTGCAGAACAATGAATACTAACATCAGCTGTAGACTACGACATGACTCTTTTAATTGTCTTGATTAAAATCAACACAATAGTGATAAAATAGAAAGTAATATAAGTACTTTGTTAATGTACTCAAGTACACATTTTTTACATCTGTACTATACGTACTATACGTGTATATATGTGCAGTCTGGAGTTTTCTACCTTTCAGGAATTATGTATGATTATCTTTTAGAAATCTGTAAAAGTGATAGTCTTACAATAAAGTGTAATATAATTGTAGGCAATATGTATTTGATTTGCAAGGCCTGCCCCATCACATACAGCCCCCGAGTTCTGCTCAGCATTAGCCAATGGCGTTACACAACCACCTACATACTGATATTAATCACAGAGCGTGCACGCGTTTGCAGAAGTACCCAGACTTATGCAGAGTTGGCAACCTTTTTAATGGTCATGTAATTTTTAAAAGTACATATAAACAAATAAACAGCATATCATGAGAATTATATGTGTTTTAGCTCTGTTGGCAGCTAAAAGTGAGCGTTTATGAGCAAGAGGCGCTGCTTCCAGCCGTAAGCACAGAAGCAACACTTAAGGTGCGATACGTTTTTCAGCCTCTAGATGGCGGTTGGAGATGAGACCTCCAGATTTGTAGTTGAAGTAATCTTCTTAACTTCTACTCCACGACATTGCCTGAAAAGTTAAACTACTTTAATCTGCCTTTTGTCTGACACCACCCAATCCCCGGGCCCAAGGGAGAGCGGCAGCACACACCCTCATCTGTGCCGGACTGCAGTTCCAAAGGTAATAGAACTTTAATTGTACTTTGCCCCTTCCCCCAGGCTGACAGCACACCTCTACGCAAATGTAAATGTTAGGTGAAAACTTTTACTTGTTAACTTTTAAGTACTTTTGAAAATGCTTTTACTGAAGTCAAACATTTCTTAGATACTGATGTTTTTACCACCATATATACATATATATATATATATATATACGTATATACACACATATATATATACATATATATGTGTGTATATACGTGTGTGTATATATATATATATATATATATATATATATATATATATATATATATATATATATATATGTGTGTGTGTGTGTATACACTGAATGCCAAAGATGTTTGGATTGCAGAATGTAATGATTTTTCTCATGACGTGCTTGCGGCGGTGCTGCCAGCAATAAAACGAACCGCTGACCTGCTGAAGTTCACCTGAAAATGACCGGATAACGTTGCAGCTCTTTTTTATCAGCTGGTTAAAGCTGCCTCATGCCTGGGAACAGATCAGATGGAGCTGTGCAAAGGTCTTGGGACTGTATTTTATTATATATGTGGACAAAACACTCAACTATATATTTCCTATTTAAGCATCCACCTAAGATAACTTTTAAAAATGAGATTCAACTCACAGAAAGCTGCTTTACTTTAACTAATGTTCTGTATTTAAATGAAACAGCTGTTTGTTGTCTTTAGTAGGAATGAATGTGAGGCTGATGTAGCTGACCCATTCATGTTTATGACACACCATTCACCTTTGATACGTTTGAGAAACATGTAGAATAGTGATGATTACTCTGGGATTATGTGGGTAATTCTGTGTTTAATCCCATGAAACTTTCTCCTCCCAGAACCTGGAAATGTCTCTAAAGTTAGGTTTAAATCTGAGCGTCACAGCCAGTTGGAGATTTGTTCCAGGAAAAAGAAAACAAGCTCACCATCCTCAGCGTTGTACTCCTTGCTGTTCCATTCCTTTCCAAGCAAACGCCATTCCACTTTGTACCTGATGATGGGAACGCCCCCCTTGGAGTACGGCTCTTCAAACTCCACCACGGCTGTGCTCGAGAACGGCACCACTTGCTGGATTTCTGGCGACGAAGGAACCTCTGAAAGGGCAGAAGAAGAGAGAAAAGACAGTTGTGGTTTGTGAAATTTAAGGTAAAGAAACTCATAGAAGCATTTATGAAAAGTGTTTTCTGGATTAAAGTTCTTCAATGAGATCTAAACAATTATTCTCATTTAGTGATCTGAAATTGTGGAATTTTAAAGAAATTAAAAACAAAACAAAGACTACTTTTCATATTGTTTACTAGTTCTTATTTCACTCTGAAACTATGTGCAGCTATCAGACATGAACATAGTTTATTATACGTCCATTTTGTACATTAACAATTTTACACAAAAAATCAAATAAAAATAACAAAACAATTTTATTTTTCAACTGAACTATTTTAGCTAAAATGTCAAACCTAGAAAAAAATTAAAATTTACTAATTATTATGGGGTCATTTAACAATATAACAAATAATGACATTAAACTATGCCTTGCCACATGTAGTTTTTCCACCAGGGGGCAGTAGACATGTATAGGACTGGACATGGCAGGCGTTTGATGAAGGTACTAATCCTGGTACTCCATCTGGACACTTTAAGGTCTGAATTAGTTTGATGAAATGTGTGACGATAGTAAGTAAGTAAATTTTATTTATACAGCACTCATCACAGACATAGAATCACAAAGTGCTTCATATAGATCAAAACAAAATAAAACAAAGTCATAAAATCATAAATAGATTATCATAAAACCCAAATGCTCTCAAAACAGAATCAGATTAACGTCAGAAAAATCAAAGTCATAAAATTATAAAATTTCATAAACAGATGAAAGATTAAAAATTTGAGTTAAAAATAAGAAAATAAAAGATTTGGGTAAAAGCAGCTTTAAAAGTGTCCAGACTGTCAATGCTGCGTAAGGATAAAGGAAGATCATTTCAGAGTCGGGGTGCAGCAGTCTGGAAGGAGCGATCACCTCGACTTTTGTGTCTGGTCTTTGGAACTTCTAGAAGGTTCTGGTGTGTGGACCTGAGGGCTCGGATTGGAGCATAAGGCTTTAACAGGTCAGTATATAGGGAGGAGCGTGACCACGTAGAGCATTGAAAGTTATAGTCAGGATTCTAAAATGAGCTCTAAAGTTACCGGGTAACCAGTACAGAGACATTAAAATAGGAGTGATGTGTGCTCTTCTGTTTGCTTCAGTTAGGATCCTCGCTGCAGAGTTCAGGACCAACTGAAGGCGGTCAAGGGCTTTTTAGTTAAAACATGTGAAGAGTGTGTTACAGTAATCTAGACGGGAGGACATAAAGGCATGGAGAACCATTTCAAGTTCATGTTTTGACACCAACCTTCGCAGTTTGGAGATATTTCTTAAATGATAAAAACAGTTTCGGCCCAACGTTGTTGAGTGACCTTCAAGAGACATGGATTGGTCAAAAATAGCACCCAAATTCCTTAAGTTTGTCTTGACAGCAGAGGATAAATGACCAAGTTTTAGACTAATCAGGGGAACCGTGCTCTCAGGGGCAATGATCAGACATTCAGTCTTTTCAGAGTTTTACTGAAGGAAGTTATCTTCTAGCCAGCTGGTGATAGCTGAAAGACACTCTAGTAGTTCAGACAGTTTATAGAACTCAGAATCCTTAAAGGAGCAGTACAACTGAATATCATCTGCATATGGACGATAAGAGACATTATGAAAAGAGGGTGTATGTACAGTAGAGACAACAGTGGACCCAAAACAGAGCCTTGGGGTACCCCACTGAACAGATCAGTAGAATCTGACATGACGTGGTTTATACAGACATCGTAACTTCTGTTAGAAAGGTACGATCTAAACCAGTCTAGACCAGTTCCAGAGATCCCTACTGAGTCACCAAGTCTGTTAATTAAGGTGTTGTGATCAACAGAGTCAAAAGCTGCAGAAAGATCTAACAACACTAACACTGTGATCTCCCCGTTGTCTGCAGCCTTCATGATGTCACTGGAAACTTTAAGCAAAGCTGTTTCTGTTGAACGCTTTTTACCAAAACCAGACTGGATTTATCAAAACTGTTGTGTAGTTCCAGAAAAGTCATCCGTTGATCTGCCACAACCTTTTCCAATATTTTAGAGATAAAGGGTCATTTAGAAATGGGTCTGTAGTTTTTAGGCTGAGATGAGTCCAGACTTGTTTTTTTAAGGATGGGTACAATAACTGCATGTTTGAAAACAGATGGTACAGAGCCAGATTGAAGGGATAATTAATAAAATCTACAATGCATGGGCCAGTTTGGTCAAACATCCTGATGAACAAGGTAGTAGGAATGAAATCAGCAGTGCATGAGGTTGGTTTCATGTGTTTCTGAATGGGGCAAATGTCCTGGAAATCTACAGGAGTAAAGACCGCTCGATGTGGGCATTTATCAGGATGGTGCTCATTATATCACATCTCTGCTGATATTTAAACTCCTTCTACTGGTTATTTTATTGCATAAAACAGCAGAATTATAATTAGCATTATCAGATTGTTTTTTCTAGTTAAAGCCTTTAAAATAAAGATTCTCACACGCAGGACCTCCCCCATCTCCAGACTGCACTTGCACCACAGAACATTTCACACTTCCTTTTCTTAATCAGGCGCAGAGCTGCATTTACTGCCTCTAAAAGAGCCGCAACCTGACCGAGGAAGAGTGAGACATGACTAAAATACAGTTCTGGTTCACGCCTGTAAAACTCTTTCATTCTTGATTAAAAGACTCAGCGAGACAGCTGCAGGAAAAGTGCGACGCATCATTGAACTTTTTCCATGGACAAAGTTGGACTGGTTTAATCATCTGAGGGAATGGGAAGCTGGAAAGGTGGATATTTATGTTTTCAGTCACGGTTACAGTGGAAACTTTTATTTTCTCTCTTTCAAAACTTCAATTTTCATGAAAAAATTGAAACTTTTATTTCTTATTTTTACTTCTCACTACATATTTTTGCTGCAACAAATGCTGCGATCTCTAGGGGTCACTAGAGAGGCTTTGACGTTTTAATCCACTCAGAAAGAGAAAAAGAGCAGATTTGTTGTGGCGATTCCAAAGCAGCTACGAATGTTTAAAGAGGCGATAGATTAAAGTAATTATCTCTGCAATTGATGCACCGCTACAAATGTCCTGGAGCTACTCACCAGGACCGTGCACACACAAACCCCTCTGAAAGGCATTTTTACTTCTGATGAATTAATGTATCGCCTCAAGGCGTCCATTATGAACGTAAACTAGAAAACAAAAACGCTTCGTTTTGACTTTTTATTTACACATGCAATGTTTAGCTCCATTATATACTTTCTGATATATCAAAGGAAGTTTATTTTCTGCTCACAGTTGTGGGGCGTCACCTCAGACATGCTAATGAATTTAGCAGCAAAGCAGTGAAATGACCTCACACAAGAGCAACAAGGGAGTTGCCACTATTAATGCAGCCACGCAGCATTTAGTGACCAATTATTTGAAAAGAGTCCAATGCAATTTGCATGCAAAGTCAAGCTAACGTAAGCTAAATTCAAAAGATGCTCACATTGTCTCATTTGTTTTGTATGTGTTGTGGAATTTCACAAGGCTCTTTGCACGATTCACCTTTTATTTCTGTTTACATCTCTGCTACAACTGTACCTTCTGCAAACAAACATGACGCGTTGGCGTAGACAGACGATGCACCGCTCTCTCACAGCTACGACCCTGTTAATCGTCTGGAGGTAACTGGCATCGTCTGGATTCCACAGACCCGTGTGATCTTGGAAAATGCAGTGAACAGTCAAAATGGTTGTGAAAGTGCTTCATGCGTTTAACGACCTTTCACGCTTTAATTTAACTACCTGGTGTCTAAGAGTGGGATGATTTGAAAGTGGCTGGAGTTTGTTCCAAAGGCTGCTTGCAGGATATAGCAGCTGTACTGTTTCATATATCCATACTTTCCAAAAGGATGTCTGAGTGCTTTTTACTACAACTTTCCTGTATTTTACTGCTGAACTGGAGAATGATTTTGCTGGAGGCGGCTGCGTTCACACTGGGCAGTGTGCTCCTTCCTCGTTGTTGAGTGGAGTTTCAGAAGCAAAGGTGGAGATTAAAGATGGTTCCTGTTTGATTTTTAGTAGCTAAACTTTAAAGTGCTTATTTTGGGTGCATGTTAACTAGAGCTGAAACAACTAATCGATTATAATCGATTATTAAAATAGTTAACAACTTTTTTAGTCATCGATTAGTTGTTTAATAATCATATTTTACCGCATAAAGTCTATTTTTACCACAATCTGACATCGGTTACAAGCTGTTAAATTTTCCGCCAGTGTGTGGCAGTAATGAGCCACTGGTCTACCAGTGGAGCCGTAGAAGAAGAAACGAGCCAATAAGTGCCCTCGGTTTTCGTGACGTAACACGTTACTGACGCTCATCTTGCTGTGAGAGATGGCGGAACAAGAAGAAATACGGAAGAAAAATAGAAGCGACAAATCTGAAGAGAAACCCCGGACAAAAACCTCACGAGTATGGGAGCACTTCACTCTAGATGCCATGAAAAGACGGGTGACCTGCAAAATATGCAAAAACCATCTAGCATGGCACGGAAGCACGACGTCCCTAAGTGAACATTTGAGACGAAAACATGTGGAGCTGATGCACAAATGACGGCTCACTTGACCGCGGTGGCTGATGCAGCAGAGGAAGAGCCAGCCCGGTAAGTAACAGCAAATAAACAAGCTAAATATCACTACACGCAGATCAAATTTGGGACTTAGTGTTTTAGCTGAGTTCGTTATAGTGGATGTTAAACATGTTTGTTTGCCGCGTCAGTCTACTGTGTTCTACTTCTGATTGACTAGATGCAATCGTGAATCTCCTCCGTGTTGTGAATCATGCACTTGCCAAGTTTAGCACGTCTGTTTATAAGAATGTTCTCGTTAAGAGAAAAACGGCACAAACCCATAACTGTGTTCCTCATTCAAAAAAGGACAACTCCGCGGAGAAAAATATACAGACGAGCTGTGTCCAAGTGAATATAACATGGCACAGTTGTACGCTTTCAATTTTTAAATACAGGAGAAATTCAGAAAGTAATTTTTTTACTATTAAAAGGCTGTTTTACTATCTAACGCTGTAAAACGCCTCACAACACATTTTTGTCAAAATAAATGATCACTGTATATTGTTAATTAATTCAAATATAATATTGATTTAGTGTTGTAGTGTGTGTGCTGCTTTATTTTATATGTGTACTTATTTCAGTCTATTTGTGTTT
>SSNQ01000203.1:384014-395337 GCA_006942095.1 Nothobranchius kuhntae | reverse complement strand
CTGGCAGGACTCTCAGACCACATCAGGGAGAAGTTACACACCACATCCCCAGAGTTGTTTGAGGTCCGTTCTGCTTTAACGGACCGAGCCAGTGACTTTGCATTGGTTATTGTGCCACTATGCTGCTTCCACACTATTTAAAAATACCACTGCAGAAGCTTTCTGAGTGCCCACAGACCATCATGGACCTATCAAGTATAACTGACATCCTTGAGACCTCACCCAGACCCTGAAAACACCGTCATGGCCTGATGTCCACCATTCTGCAAAAGTAACCTCACGAATCTTACAAACAAATGTATACATATCTGTATAGTAGTTGTCATAATATTACACACACAATCTTCATTTTGTATCTTTCTTTTGTGAAATACCAAAACATCACTCTTAACTTTTGCCTTACAATCCCTCACCAAGCATTACAAGTAAAACAAAACCAGCTTTTTAGTTCCTTAACTATTGTTTCTAGTACATGCTTATAAGATCCTGGTTCTGGTCTATAGGGCCTTACATGGACAAGCACCATCATACACTGATGATCTTCTCAGTCCCTACACCCCAGCAGGTCCCTCAGGTCCAGGATGTGCAGCACCAGGCTAAAGGTCAAAGGTCATTTGCTGCTGTGGCCCCCAGACTCTGGAACCCTCACCCCCTGAGCCTGAGATCAGTGGACTCAGTGGTCTCCTTTAAAAAGCAGCATTCATCCCTACATTTTTTTGCATTTTCTCATTTGAAACATTTTTTTAAATCATTTTGAAAATCTTTTTATACTTGAATTGTTTTTGTTTTTGTGAAGCACTTCGTGATTTTTACTTTGAGAGGTGCTACATAAAAGATCAGCTTCTTCTTATAAGAATGCAGCTGCTATGCAAATGAAAACAAAAGGGCAGGAAGAAGGCTGGTGCATCACCTCCAGGTAGCTGTTGGTAGGTGTACTGTAGATCTTCACATTGGAGGTGTTGCCACTCGGCAGCTGGATGCCATCTCTGAACCAAGAGACTGAAGCTCCAGGGTGAGCGACCACCTCACAGCTGATGTTAGCCGGGTTTCCTTCCCACGTATATACGGCCACTATACCCATAATCTTTGGAGCATCTAAAAGAAACCAGAAAGAGAGAATGGTTTACTTTTTTACAATTGGAAACTGTTCTTTGAGCCTTTATATAGCATATGAAACTTTGGTGGTGCAGGAGCCCTGACAAGAGGCTAAACACAACCTCAGGGTGGCATCGACGAGGAACTATGCAGCCGTGCTCTATCAGACTGGAACAAACTGCAAGTTACGGATCTATCTGGTATTCATTCAAACTCTGGATATTCGCAGTACATCCTAGAAAGTGAGTGCTATTCTGTTTCTTTTTTAGTTGTTTCCCTCTCGTCCAACAACGACATTAGCAGTAGCTTGCATTGTTCCATGGTTGGCATTACCACCATCAACCTATATGCATTGCGGACAGTGCAGTGGGCTGGGACACACAAATTTAAGGTTACAAATTTAAAGGTGCAATATGTAATAATGAAGGAAGAATGGTGTCCTGTGGTCAGATTTGGTGCAGCCCATTTTTCTAAACAAAGACTTACTTTCTCACCACCGTTCTGTGAGTTTCATGGCTGTTGCCAATTTTGGATCAGCGCCAGAAGATTCGAGATGACAAGTGAAGATGAGTCATATACAGTTTGTTGAAATGACAGTTTACTACAGTTACTACGGTATTTTGTCTCTGGAATTAGAGGAAGTGTGGTTGTTGGCCATCTTGCTGTTACAGTTCTGAATAACCCGTTAAAGAAGTAAAACGCTAAGCTTGACTCATTATTCACCTCACACACATTTCACTGAGTTGTTGGTGATTGAAAAAGCAGCTTGAGATATTTTCAGAGCTGCCTTTTTGCTTCTAACTCACTGTTAGCATTGCTAGCTCAATATTAGCCTCTAGCCTTCTTCACTCGATAATAGAGTAAAACAAAAAGATTCTTCGGGGTACAAGAAGTAAGTTGGGTTACTCCTGTTTTCTGGCTTCAGTTCTCTAGACGACTCTGGAGTGTTTTGGCCCGCCGACGCTACAGCGTTAGCTCAGCTCAGACTCGGCAATCCACAGATTGTAAACAATGACTACATCCCTCTTTAGCTATTTTGAAAGGAGACAAATCTTACAACCCTACAGCCGACTGAGATGGAAATTGGTTTCAATAAAGCCTTCCTGCCAACATGATTGAGGCCTTGGACTGTTTTGCGATGACCACTCTACCGCTGATCGTCTCATACTAAACGGACAACACTCCTGCCAATAAGGGGATTTTTAGATGTGAATACAGATCTAATCAGCTGATACTCACCAATACATTCATCTAAAAGGACTCCTCTGGGTCCATTATCCATGATTAAAATTTAAGTGTTACAATTATAACGACGCTTGGTTTGTTTGTTTGTGTGTTTATTAAGATCCCCATTAGCTGCTGACATACAGCCGCTATTCTTCCTGGGGTCTCATCTCATACAGTCATTACATTTTATATATATATATATATATATATATATATATATATATATATATATATATATATATATATATATATATATATATATATATATGTATATATATATATATATATATATATACATATATATACATATATATGTATATGTATATATACACATATTGTGCACATCATTCATACATGACCATACACACACAACACACACACACACACACACACACACACACACACACACACACACACACACACACACACACACACACAACTAATTTCAACATAATATTGCAGTGTAGAAAAATCACAATTCAATTCTCAAAAGCCCAAACATAACAAAATACATTCTTAAAATTTAAAATACAGCTCACTTCAGAAGATGTTTAGCTTGACATTATCTTTGGGAAAATAAAAATAATTGGAGTTTTTTCTGAAAACATTTTTTATCACTTTCCCTCAGCAGAAATCCTGGTAGTGCATCCCATAGCACCATTGCACGATAGACCACAGTTTTCTGCATTTGATTTGTTCTGCATGCAGGTAACACACATCGTCCGTGCATACTTTGTCTTGTGGCATAATCATGTTTATCCGCTAAAAAAGACAAGGTGGAATAAATTACATTTGGAGTTTTTGTCGTAATGATATTTCTAATAAACATAGTTAATGAAAACTCCAATCTCTCTCTTACTTTTAGCCAGGACAACTGTTTGTGTAACAGATTTACTCTGGTTCTGTACGGACTCCCCTGTACCATGCGCGCTGCCTTGTTTTGTGCAATTTGTAACGTGTCTAGACAATTTTCATTGGTGTTGGACCAAACCACAGAGGCATAATCTAAGTGTGAAAGCACCAGTGACTGAACTAGTTTCTTAATTAAGTGAAATGGAATTAATTTCCTACAACGTCTGATAATAGCTGTACTTCTTCCCATTTTTTTCAACAGGTAGTTAATCTGATTCACCCAGGATAGTTTATCAACAATAACACCCAATAACTCATCGACCTGTTCAATAGTAGTACCATCTAAGGTCAAGCTTAAGAGTGGATTCGTTTTTAAAAAGTGTCTAGATCCTATGACCATATATTTAGTCTTATTTGTGTTTATTATCAAGTTGTTTGCTGTGATCCATCTATTAACAGATTCTAGTTCCTTATTTAGAACAGCATTAAGTTGTAACATTGTTTTCACTGGTGCGTATCATGTAATATCATCTGCATAAATTGCCATGGTGGCATGGTCCAACACCATCGGCAAGCCATTCATAAAAATGGAAAACAACAAAGGTCCTTAACAACTACCTTGGGGCACTCCACAACACATCCTTTCAGTCTCAGAGTAGCTGCCATTAAAATAAACTGTATACTCTCATAACTGTCAATCAGTTTTACAGAAGAAGGTTCCAATCCATAACACCTGAACTGTTTAAGAAGCATGTTATGGTCTAAAACATCAAAAGCTGCACTTAAATCAAGCTGCACATTTCCAACTAGGTTTTTATTGTCAAGTTCTTGCAACCAATCACCTGTGATCGGAGTTACTGCTGTGAGGGTTTTATATGCATGTTGATATATTCTATTTAACCCATTCACCAAGAAATATCTCTGAATTTGTTCATAAACTACCCTCTCCATGATTTTACTCAAGGCCGGTAATAGACTGATTGGTCTACTATTTTGACCTGAAAATGGCTCTTTATTGTTTTTAATCAGCGGAATAATTTTTGCCTTTTTCCACTGTGAAGGAAACACACTTTGCTCCAAACTTAAATTAATTATATATGAGAGTGGGGAAACAATGAAGTCTGCTGCTAACTTCAGGAGCCTTACCTCAACATTACCCGTGGCTGATTGTGTATCTTTACTAGTTAGCCAAATCTTCTCAACAGTCTGATCAGTCTTTTTTTCAAATTTAAATGTACATCCTTTACTCCCCGTCATCTTTTTCATCATTCTACATGAAATGCCATTATCTTGTCTTTGAGTCGTGGAAGATTTCCAGGTTTGAATTTTGTCCTTAAACAATTTGCTTAAATGTGAGGCGATATGTTTTGGTTTTGTAATAAAGACCCCATAGACTTCCATAAAAAGGGGAATTGTTGTAGCTTTCTTTGCCAATAGTTCATTTAATGTACCCCATACACATGCATTATCCATTTGTGCCTCTTTAATTTTATTTTGATAATAGATTCTCTTCTTACTTTTATTTAGTTTGGCAACATAATTTCTCAATTTGCGATATTTATTCCATAACGCCACATCATCATATTTAATTGCATTCTCTTTAATTGTGTTTCTTTGAGTCATAAACTCTTCAACTCTTGGTCTAGCTGGGGGTCGAGTTATAACGACGCTTGGTAAGTCTCTAATATAAAAGAAATATACAAGAACGATGGAATCAGCCATGTCTATATTAAGTCCTCTATCTTAAGGAAGCAAAGAATCACGGGATTAGAAACATTTCCCTCTTTGCCTGAAGATTTCCTCTGCTCTGGCAGCACTTATCAAGTTGGCAGATAAAACACATTTTCAAGGATATGGCACTCTCTGAAACAGCCTAACTAATACCTGCAGAATGACTCTTTTGGCTTGGTCACATGATGCCTTGTAACACCACGTTTTACCGGCAATGCTCACAGAAACAAAACGGGAAAACTGTCAAAAAGCAGCCAGTTTGTTTTAGTCTGTAAAACAAATTTTCAAGGTGCTGAACAAACTTCCACTGCTAGGAAAATGGAGCTCAAGCAGAGACTATTTTAGCATGTTGCTACTGTGTCAGCCCCTCAGCGGCAAACCTAGATAAACCCAGCCCAGCTAATGGGATCATGCTGTGCAGCAGATAGGCGGTTCCAACCGTAGATAACGTCTTCATTGTGCAAGTAGCTGAGTGGCGATAGAGGACAGGGAGTGAGTGCTCTGCTCACAACAAAGTACCTTTTCTTATCCATAATTACTTGGCAACAAAGTATTTGCTACCTGATTATTTGCTGATTAGACTGCGAGCCCTCAAATAACTCCATGTTGCATTGTGATGATATCTTTGTGCTAATTGCAAGTGCATAGAGAGCAGGGCTTATTAATCCAATTAAGCATTCATTGTCTTTAATCCCCTTTTTCTGTTGATAGGATGATAGATTAGAAATGAGGTGGAGAGGCTTTTGCGATGGTGCTGACTCTTGTGGTCCATCAGACAACGGGTTAGGCTTCCCCGTTAGCCAGAGCGACACATCCACACAATCCTGTGTGGTGAATAAAATATTAACACAATCCAGCGGTTCTTATGCAGTGAACAGTCTCAACCACAAAATCACAACCTTGTCCTTTCATTTAAAGATTTAGGAGTTTAATTTCAATTCAGTTTATTTATATAGTGCCAAATCACAACTCAGTGCACTTCACATGGTAAACATTCCAACTGAGCTCCGCTAAAGGGATGCTTTGCAACTTTTCCATATTTTTAAATACTTTTCTTGAGCCAGTATGTGCTAAAATGACCCTTTACAGGGTTAATATCACTTAGAGCAGCCCTCCGTGGCCAGAATACTGCATTTGCAACTTCAGACTGGCGGGCCGCCACCTGCTGGACTAAGATAAAATTGAGCTGACATACCTGGTATTGCAGTCTGCTTCCAGCACATTCCCTGCATGTTTTAGATCATGAACACAGCTGATTTGTTTAATTTAGTCATGAAAAGCTCCTGTAGGTGCTAATGAAGGCTGGGGAGATGTTTCAGCTGTTAGATGTAGGTGGTAAAAAGCCAGGAGATACTGTTTGCTTTCGGGTCTACTAAACATCACTAGGAGATGCCAAAAGCAAGCCAAAACTGCCCAGTCTCCCTTAAATTATTCCAATTAGTTCAAAGTTTCCTATGTAAGGAACACCAGCAGCAGTTCTCATACTAAGCAAACATGTTTATGTTTATTTATTTGACAGAAGCTTTTATCCAAAGTGACGTACAATTTATAACCTATAGGGCATGTTTCGATCTGTGGGGGAAACCGGAGTACCCGGAGGAAACCCACGCATGCATGGGGGGAACACGCAACTCCACGCAGAAAGGTTGCAGCTGGGTTTCAAACCTGCAACATTCTTGCTGCAAGGCAACAGTGCCAACAACTGCACCCCCATGCAGATAGCGACAGTGGAGAGGAAAACTCCCTTTTAACAGGAAGTAACCTCCAAACTGGATCAGTGTAAGCAGCCGTCCACCATGATTACCTGAGGGTTTAAGAGAGCATGTGCGCACACACACACACACACACACACACACACACACACACACGCACACACACACACACACACACACACACACACACACACACACACACACACACACACACACACACACACACACACACACACACACACACACACACACACACACACACACACACACACACACACACACACACACACACACACACACACACAAACATATATACCAAGTACTGTTTAAGATATGTACATATGGAAGAAATACCATCTCACCATAATGACTTTTTTAGACATAGAATTTATGACATTGAATTTTTATTCAGTGAAATTATGTATTTGAATATTTTAAGTGCAGAATTTCATTTTCAAAAATTCAACAACAAAAATTCACCTCGGAGGTCACCCCATTTGTTGAACTGTTGCTGTTAAATTTATGCTCATTCATCTTTAGGGATGAACGTTTTGCTGGTGTATTTTAAGTTAGAAATATTCACAATCAATCAATCAATCAATCAATCAATCAATCAATCAATCAATCAATCAATCAATCATTTTATTTATAAAGCCCCTTCCCACCCCAAATCAAGGGGGCCCAAGGTGCTGAACATAGTGCAAAGAAGCAGCACAATAAAACAGCTCTACAATAAAATACAAAAACAAAAACATTTAAAAACAACTAAAAAAGAGCTAAAAACTATAAAAATAGTGATCAAAAACATTAAGGTGTGGAAAAAAACCAGATCTAAAACACAGATTAAGACTTGCTTTAAAAGTGGGCAGTGATGTGGACTGTTTGATATTCACAAACATAATTTCATGAAAGAAAAATTCAATATCAGAAATTCAACGTCTAAAAATGTATATTCTGATGAGACTGTAGTTCCTCCATTTGTCAAAGACATGGTTCTGTTTCTTTACTGCTGATCCAGCAGAAAGTCTGAACCCAACCATTTATCCTGATAAAACAGGGGTGACCAGACAATGGTCTGTTCCCAGTAAAGGTCTTAGTGTCTGAAAAGCTTAGCTTTTGCTGAGGGGGACTGGGGGCTGTTGGCATGTATCCAGTGTCATGATGTTGTTATGGTATTGGGGACTTGGTGTTAGATCTTGTGGTGTTGCTGTTTTCTAATTTTCCTTTCAAGTTTTTCTTGGACTGGCTTTTGCTGAGAAACAACGAGCGGTGCAGCTGAACTGATGCAGCCGGGATGTCCTAAAGTAGTAAATCCACCATCAGAGATGTGCTTTAATGACATTTAGTGGTGTGCATTTTGGAGAAGCACGAGGAGCACGGACGTTCCACAGCACATCGTTTGATTGTAGTTTAGTTTTTGTGATTTCTGTCTTTTAATCAAACTGGAACTGAAGACTGGATTAAACGGATGGAGTATGCCAGGTGTAGAGGCCAAGATCAAAGCCACTGGTTTAGTTCACTCTTGTGCACCAACATTTTTGTTCACTTGTCCATCTAACCTCTTCGCATGGCAGCCATGTTGGCTTTTGAAACCCAACAGAGCCATCCTTAAGAACGCCTCAAAACATTCCCTGAACATATTCTAAAAGCTTTACTCACATCACAAAGAACCTTAATTCGTAAAAATGTGAAACAGATCAGAAGACAACTCCCAAACATCATTTATTTACAGCTGAAGATCTGTAACAGTGAAATTAGGGTTGAAAAGGGGATTAACAGTGACTTACAGTGGATTTCCAGGTATACCGGCTGGATGTCTTCACCAATGGAGTTGCTGGCGGTGCAGAGATAACGGCCAGCATCTGTAAACTGGACCACTTTAAGGGTGAGGGAGGACACCCGCGCGTGGCTGAGAACCACCACATTCCTATCAGCGTTCTACAAAGAAAAAGTCAGACCAATTAGGGTGCTCTGAAACTAAACTCACACGTTTCAACACGTTGGAAGTAAAAAGACACTGTTAGGTTGACAGATGATGTGGCAGAGGGAAATTATCACAGTGATGGAAGAAAACAAGCAATCTGTGGGAGTTAGGAGGGTTTGAAGGATGATTTTATTATGTGTTCTTGTTGGGATCTGAATGACACCTTTTGGGTTTTTAGATAGAATAACCTGGGTCTAGGTGATTGTCTTTGGACCATATTAAACAACCCTTCAGGAAAAATAGAAAACATGCTGGATGTGAAATGTTAATTATCTATGCCAAATACATCTCTGCAGCCTTTCAGGGACAGTTCCCGACCCAGGATGGAAGTCCGCGAGTGTCAAACGACCCTGATGGTAAACTGTAAACTCGTGTAGTGAGGTGATTACGGTTGTTAGCATCTAGACGTCTGACTGCAGGTCCACAGGAAGTCTAATAGCAGCGTTAGGCAACATAATTACAGTTAAGACAATGAGCTTGTTGAGTCTTGGTTTTATTTGCATTAGAGGATCACACTACCTCGCTTTGGTAATTAGGATTTCTTTTATTTCCTTCATATTCAGAGTTCAGTTAGGTTTATCCTTTCTGATTCTTTGAAGTCTAGTCATGTTTCATTACCACTTCCGGTCACACCAGTCATCCAAACCTGCTTTATCCTTGATGATCGTCTAGCAGATTCCAGTTACTCTGTATTTTTAGCGTTCTGGTCTTTTATTGAAGTTATTTGCGCGTTTCCTGGCTGTTCTCTTTAGTTCTCTTTGGCTACGTTCACACAGCTGTCAAAAGTGTCCCAAATCAAACTTTTAACCCACATCTGACTCATTTGTGAATGTTTAGTGACAATCTGAACAGTTTCAATCTGACATTTATACTGGTCATTTGAATAAGTGGTCCTAAATTAAATACATGTCAGATGTTTTCACAGGGACTTCAGTCAAGTTGCATTTCATCAACTTTGACATCAGTGAAAAGTGAAGGACGCCACAGATTTGTACAGCAGGAGGCGGGGAGCGGTGACACGTTGCATCCATGTTTGCTTAACATTAGAGTCAGATGGAGGTCAAATTCAAAGTAGGATGTGATCAACCACACTGCTGTCAGCTTGCTGGGCTACATTAAGACCTGCACTGTGTACACAGTGTTTATTTAATCAGTATATGCTCAATAACACATCTGGTCCACATTTCTAAACCAATCATCCCAGTATCTATAATCCTGTTTGATTACCAGATTAGCTACTGTTGTCCTGAAGTTTTTGTCCCCTTCTGTCTGCGCCGTCCCTGGTTTGGTTTATATCCGGTCAAGTTTAGTTTAGGTTTCCGTTTTTCAACCTATTGAATAAAATGAAGTGGTGACATGATTTCGTAAAACTGCAATATTACAGAACAGAGCAAGATGCACATTAGATACCTGCAGCCAGTGCTTTAAGCCAAAAGTGACTTTCTCACTGAGTTTTTGGTTGTTGCCAGTTATGGATCAGAGCCAGAAGATTCTAGATGACCATCGAAGACGGGTCCCACTCAGTAAGTTGATAAGTAGATAAATACTCATGGGTGTTTTATAAATACTCATGGGTGTTTTACTTTAGGGAGCACTTACTACACTTACCACGGTAATATGTCTCTAGCATTACAGGAAGTGTGGTTGTTTGCCATCTTCCTGTTAGCTTGCTGTTATAGTTTTGAATGTCTCATTAAAGAAAGTAAAATGTTACAATTGACTCATTATTCACTTCACACACATTTCACTATAATATCGAGTCATTAGTTATTGAAAAAGTGGCTTGAGATATTTTTAGTCAACTATTTGGTTCTAATTCACTGTTAGCATTGTTAGCTCAACGTTAGCCTCTGGACGGATTCACCCTATATTAGAGTAAAACAAAAGGATGCCGTGGTTTTTTAGGGGTACAAGAAGTCAATTCTGGGTCGCTCCTGTTTACTGGTTTTGGTTCTTTCAACAACTATGAAGCTTTTTGCCTGCTGTTCAATTACAAATACCTGCACTGATGCGTTAGCTCACTGCAGATTTGGCAACCTCACAGACTGTCTTTATTTTTTTTTAAAGGACAAAAGATGACAACCCCCACAGCCGACTGAGACTGAAATCTGTTTCAGTGTAACCTTCCCTCCATCATGATTGACACATCAAACTGTTTAGTGATCTTTTCGTATTGCTCCTTTAAAATTGCATTTTGTCGTCATCTGAACTGCGCTGGCTGATCCTGCAAATTTCATTTTTCTCCATGTGGCACTTGGACATTTTTCTGCCAGTAAGTTATGAATTTAACTAGCCGGCAGTTATTAGTGACAAAGCAGAGCCTTACAAAATTAATCACAACAATAACGCCTTGTAAAAGCTTGGGCTATTGTAATACATCAACATCTTCCTCTTTCCCTCTGGACAACACACAGCTCACGCCAACAGCAGATATACATCTTCCTTCTAGCTGCCACAATGCTCTATTAATAATTCAGGCATCTTCTCTGCTTCAGTTCTTCTATTTTATAATCTAATTTTTTTGTCCCAGCATTATGCGTTACACATATTTTTCTGCTGCAATGGACGATGCAGATGTGACAGAAATAGTTTGCTGCTTGCTGAAGATCTTAAGGGGTGTCCGGAAACATTTTTAAAGGGCAACATTAATCTTGTCTTACTGCAGCAGCAGCAGAGAAAACACCTAGAGTGGGGACAGTTAGGATGCAAACATATATATACA
>SSNQ01000203.1:352407-367358 GCA_006942095.1 Nothobranchius kuhntae | reverse complement strand
CACTGGCTACCGCTAGCAGCACGCATCAAATTCAAATAGCTAACACTAGCATACAAAGTCCGAGACGGTACGGCTCCCATCTACCTGAATCCTCTTGCAAAGGCTTACGTCTCGGCCCGGCCGCTCCGGTCATCACAGGATGGTCGGCTAGCAGTGCCTACACCATGCTCAGGACAATCCAGACTCTTCTCATGCATCGTTCCACAAATGTGGAATGACCTGCCAAGCACTACCAGAACAGGAGCTTCCTTTTCAATTTTCAAGAAACTCCTGAAGACCCTGCTCTTCATAGAGCATCTTCTTAACTAGCACCCTCCCTGCACCCATCCCCCCTCTCTACTGTCCACTCCTTGTTCCCTCCTCTCCATGACTGATGTCAAGTTGCTGTTGTTGTTGTTGTTGTTGTTGTTGTTGTTAGCCTCAAGGGCAACATGCCGATTATCACTTGTAAGTCGCTTTGGGCAAAAGCGTCTGCTAAATACATAAATATAAAAATAAATAAATAACAATTTTGAGGACCTGTCCACTGTATTGACCGTTATGCATCAAAGGGCTAAAAACATAGAAGTAACGTGAATATTTTCCACAGTAAAGTTCAAAGTTTTTATGTTAAAGTAGGAAATCTTAGCTGCAAAAGAGTCAAATAAACAAACAGAAGTGACCAAAACTCTGAAGTGGAGCACATTTTCTTGACGCAGCAGGAGGCTTTCTCAGCTGGTTATTAATTAATGTTCTGTAATAAAGAATAGGCCATGCTGAGAAAAACAAGGCACTGAAACTAATTATAGGTGAACCACTGCTGCACTTCCTGATCAGCACTTTCTTCTAATCGGAGCGTTCCAGGCTTTGATTGGTCCCTCTATCACGAACTTCATGAGAAAAATTCCCACTGACATCCTGTTCAGTTTAAACATCTGATGAACTTTTAAAATAATTACCACCAAGCAGGTATTTCCAAAAAGCAGCAGAATTTGAGTTAAATTACTGCTCTGTCATTGCACGTCATCACAAGCATGCTCATCTACTCTGACTGGTGTAACGTGGAGCAAAATGGGTGCAGAGTGCGGCAAACAGGGAGCCGGTGATGAATGACAATCCCGGGAAAATTAGAGAACTATTACCAAATGATCGCAGACGTTTTTCTGAGTGCAGCAACACAAAATCGAAATTGTTCTGACACTGATAGATCGGGGAAAAAAGTGGTGGTGACAGGCTGTGAATGGAGGACATTTGTTGACAGCTCTGAATAGCGATGTGCACGGCGAGGCCTGTCGTGCAGGTGGAAGATAACATTCAGAAATCCAGCCGTGACCGTTCAGGCTCATCGGTGGTGATGAGTTCCACAGCTAATAAGAAAAAATTCAGGGATTTAAAAAAAACAAACTGAAACCCAGGAATGGTACAGTAACGCACTACAGATCTGTAAAATACAGATAACATGTAAACGTAATGAAGAAACAAAGCCCCACTTGGGTGCTGCCCACATTTATCATCCTTCTCAGTCTGTAGCAACCCAAAGTACAGCAGCCACCAGGTTCGGAGCAATACCAGCTCTCAAAACGTAAAAGTAAACATTACCCAATGAAACAAAAGAGTTGTCACACAGTCATTTTGGGTCTACATCAGGACACCCCGGTCCACAAACGAATCTGTTTCCACTATCAGAACTTCAGCGTAATTTTAACAGACCTCTGTGGCATCCTCATGTCTCTTTTTCACCGGCCTGCCTCAAAAGGACCCCTTTAACGTTTCAGGGACCACCCGAGTACCAGAATGGGGGTACGTACTCGGAAATGGTGATTTTCTTTTTGGGAGTGGTAGCAGCTGGCTGTTTCTCCTTCTCTGATACTATTGAGAGGAGAACCTCTCACACCGGTGGTGTTCTGTTGCTACATACATGAGTGTGTAATGAATGGAGGACTCATGAAAGTGCACAAGTCCTGGGGTTCAGCAAGACCGACAACCGGTTGGTCCAATGGTTGCTTTCGGTCTGAAACATGTTATTGGCAGAGGTTTTCAGACAAACGCAATAGATTTATAGCTATACTCTGTTAGAATGTTGTTAAGAGGCATGAAAAATATGTTTTAAGCTAATTTGTTTGCCATTACAGCTTTAAGATGACATGTACCAACATTGAGTTTATGAATTTTGAAATTTCGGCATCTGCTGAGTATTTTTCTGCTCTAATACAACAGCTTTGAACCAATGGGTAACTGAACTGGTCATTCAACCACTGAATTAGGTGTATAGAAGCAGGGAAGCAACTACCAACTGCAAACCAGTGGTCTAAACCTCAGCCGAGAAGGTTTTATTAAAAAAAAAGTTGGTTATAATTACAAGTTCCTCAATTTCAACATCCACCCAAGGTCAGAGTACAGCTTCTGTTTTTAATCAGAGATCATTTGGAAGTAAGAATCAAATTGAAGTTTGGTATTTAACATTCGGCAGCACTCGTTAAACATTAGAAACACGGTACTGTTCTGTTCTGAGTGCTACTCTGGCTGGGTGCTCGTAGGAAGTTTCAGTTCAGTCAGAGGAAAGAGTGGTGTGTGAACGCACCAGGTGTGAATTCAGGCTGTGTTTGTTTGATTTTGCACAAATTATAATTTAAAAAAAGAGCTTAGTTTCCGTCTGAATGATGTTTAGGTCGACTTACTAAGAAACGCAACCTCGACCCCTTTAGTGAGCGCTATGGAGGAAAAATAAGGAAGTGCACTAGAAAAACAAGCAGAGCAGCAAAATAAATATTAATCCACGTTTTCTTCTACAGAAAAAAAATCCGTTTTTTTTAAATTGTGTCACTCTGTTACATGTCAGCCTGTTAGGAGCTGACCTCTCTGTGATGGTTTTGATGTTAAATTTGCTCCACATGGCAGCTTGAAGCTGTAATCCATCACGCCACTGAAGCTGATAAAGCATTTGGAGTAAAGTAGGCCAGTGGAGCCTACACTTCTAGTAACGCTCCTCCTAGCGTCCTTTGGGACACAACAGGACAGGTGCTTTCAGTGCATTTAGAGTGTAAAAATAACACTTCTGTCACATCAGGCATCATTTACACAACTTAGTTTGATGAAGCAGAATAAAAACTGTTTTGTGAATATTTCTGAATCTAGAGGCCTTAGAGACGGGCTGAAGGTTACAAAAGGCTTTAAAAACCAGATCATGTTTGCAGCAACTGTTCCAAGGCCAACTATCGGTTCATGAGCGTGTCATTTTCAACTCCTATGCAGAAAATCTACAGCACTTAACGGTTTCTACCACCAGGAGAATGTTGTTGAATATAACGGCAGTGCTGTTGTTTCTACATCCTCAGACCTGCTGGAGGCAGCGAGGTAATTATCCTGATGCTGTTTACTGTAATGATGGCAGAAATTCCCCCTCTGAAGCTTCTTATCCGTTTGCTGCTCACATGTTGACAGAACAGACTCCTGAGTGGGATTTCTTTTTTTTTAAATATACAGTTTTAATGAGCTGATAAAAGCAAAACAACAGAGGTAGGATGAGCCTTTCTGGCTGGAACACTGTGACCGGTGGACTGGAGTAAACACACCCAACGCTCCGGCACCAGCACACCTTTTAACATCTCCTGATTTTCGTTCATTTACTCTTCAAATGAGCAGCCCCGAGGAGCTCGAACAGTAAAATTAGAACGCATGTTAAACCAGCTAAACATAACAAATATACACAATCCTAATTCATGTGTTCATCTTTAACACAATGGTGTGTTGTGGGCAACGGTGGCACAGGAGTTAAGAGCTCGCCCCGTAATCGGAAGGTCGCAGGTTCAAGCCCCGCTCAGTCTGTCGCTGTCGTTGTGTCCTTGGGCAAGACACTTAACCCACGTTGCCTGCTGGTGGTGGTCGGAGGGACCGGTGGCGCCAGTGCTCGGCAGCCTCGCCTCTGTCAGTGCGCCCCAGGGCAGCTGTGGCTACATTGTAGTTCATCCCCACCAGTGTGTGAATGGGTGAATGACTGATTGTGTTGTAAAGCGCCTTGGGGGGCTCCAGGACTCTAGAAGGTGCTATATCAAATACAGGCCATTCACCATTTTAAAAACAAGTCCCGTGTGTTTTTAATGCAGCAGCTAAAAACGGTCCGACTCCGTAATAATCGTAATTATTCCCACTTTTCAGCTCATTTGCACTTAATTTTCCTGTGAATATTTAACTGGCACTTTCTGCAGCACTTGGACAAAATGTTACCTTATTGTTCTTAAATGAATACAGAGCAAACAGACCTAATATTAGGCATTTAAAATAAAAAGCTCATCTTGTCTTTTTAACCCTGAAACACAAAATTAAAGGTCTTCTTGAGAAAATTGTAAAAGTTTAGAAAGGCTGTAGACTCCAGACGTGGGATTAAGTACATCTAAATATTATTTTAAAATGTTTTCATTCAGTATCAGAATTTAAGCATAGAAAATGTTGTATAAAACATCAATTAGGGGAAGATTTTAATGAACAAAACTCTGAAAATGTTCCTTCATTCATCGGTTTTTGTGTTATATTTAGTTTTGCAGTCCTATTTTGCCAAAAACTATTTATGTATGTAACGATTGCATTTTAATCCTGAGTGCTTTCACATAAGAACTCAGGTCTAAAAATCGGGCTTTACCTGTTCTCCTTCTGTGAAAACCCTGTTTCCAAACCTCCAGGAGATGGTGGGTGTGGGATCGCCCGAGGCCTCACAGGTCAGCGTGACTTCCTCATCGAACTCTGAGGCGGTCTTGTTGTTGAAGTAGGTAATGTTGGGTATCACTACAAACATAAAACAACAGATTAGCCTGGACAGAGCCAAGATGATTGATTTGACATGCAACTGAAACTTGCAAGAAATGTACTTGATACCTTTACAGCTGGGGTACATTATTTAAACGTTTTAAGTACATTAAAAATCCTTAAATTTGACTATCTGATCCTGTTTTATGATGCAATGTAGGTAGGGTCCCTCCCCTGGCCTCTATGGCAAAATGAACCATTTCTGTAATCCATTGACCAATAGATTTGCATATCCACAAGAGGGAGCTGTCAATCAACGAGAACACACCCTGGTGCCAAGCATCCACTACAGGGTGATGGAGGTTTGCAATGGAGCAACCAAAACAAAAAAAGAAATGACTGATTCCTGGATTCTACTTTTTAAATAAAATTTAAACTGTTTCACTCACCATGAGGCAAGTAAAGTAGAATTTGGATTGGAGAGGCTTTTAAAAGATGGAGGAGCTTTGAGAAAGGGCTAAAATTTGATGAAGAGTTGACAAGAGTTTATTCTGAACAGGTAAATACTAGCAATGTATCATATTTTAGAGGATTGTAAAGAAAATTGTATTTAAACAAAATAAATATCAGTTCAGATAATTGTTGTATGCTACATGTACCATAGGCTAATATGGAGCTAGCTTGAATGCTAACTTGACCTGCATCCAAATAATTTTAAAATCTAAAATAAATTGGAATTAAAGCTGCAAGCAGCGTCGTTCGGCCCCCGCAGCTCCGCGCCGCTACGGCCTGGCTGGCAGTGTGGTGAACCCGGGCACGTCCGCTGAACATAAACATCGACCACCCCGCCACCAGAAACCGCGAATGGTCTCCTCGTCTGCACCTCACCCTGACTCAGCATCTTCTCTGAGCCCACCATTAAATTACATATCTAACCACTAGGGGATACTCTATCTTTACCACACTGGTTGTGTGATGACACAGACCAACGTTAATGCTATTCTGACCATGTTTTTTTAAGTCATTGAAGGTTAAAGTTATCTAGGGGGCGCTGTGACCAACTACAGAACAATCCCATTGAGGTCAGCTTTGGTTGACAAAGATGGTTTTCTGTTATTTTGGCATCAATCAGACGTGCGTGTTATCTAGAGCCAGAGTGCCGAAAAGGGGTGGAGCTACAGGGGTTTGAACCAACAACCACATCAATGTGTTTGGTGCAGTCACGTGATGACACAAGCCAAGTTTAATGCCATTGTGACCTTGTATTAGGAAGTAATTAACGCTTAATCTTATCTAGGGGGCGCTGTGACCATTTACGTAAAAATCCCAATGAGGTCCTCTTAGGGAGTCAGAGATAGCTTTGTTGTAGTTTGGCATCAATCAGACGTTGCGTGTGCTTTCTAGAGCCAAAGAGCTGAAAGGGGGTGGAGCTAAAGGGATTAGAACCAACAGCCTTATCATTGTGTTTGGTGCAGTCACGTGATGACAAAAGCCAAGTATAATACCATTCTGACCTTGTTTTTAGAAGTTAATAAAGTTTGAACCCATCTAGGGGGCGCTGTGACCATTTACAACTAAATCCCATAGAGGTCATCTTTGGTCATCAAAGATGGTTTTCTGTTAATTTGGCATCAATCAAACGTTGCATGGGTCATCTAGAGCCAACAGATTGTAAGTGGGCGGAGTTAAAGTGATTTGAATGAGTGAGCACATACATGTGTTGATTGCAGTTGTGTGATGACTCCCACCATGTTTGATATAGTTTGGAGCTTTTTTGCAGAAGTTACAAATTTTTTATTGTATCTAGGGGGCGCTGTCCCAAATATAGGAAATATTCCATGAAGAAGTTTGTAGGTTGACAACAATCATTTGTGTGCAGTTTGGTGTGAATTGCATCATGCATGTGTTATCCAGGGCCTAATATCTGTCAGGGGGCGGAGCTAAAGCGATATCAACCAATGACCACAGGATTGTGTTGGGTGCCTTTGTGTGATGACACATAGCAAGTTTGGTGCAGTTGTGACCTCGTCTGTACGAGTTTTTACAGTTTTAAAGGAATGTAGGGGCGCTGTGGTGATATTATACAACGTTCACCAACCATTTGTGCCTCATTGGCTAAAGGGCATGATTGCTGATTGTCATGTTCAGTCTCGTGCAGATTGGAGGCTGTTTGCGGAAGTTACAGTCAAACATAAGGTCACGGCGTCACGCCAGAATTCGCCATGGCATCAAAGCCCCTCCCTTTCTAGAAAGCTGTCAGAACTGAATGGTCATTACAACATCATGAAAACAGTGCATGACCTTATTGTCATGTTGACTAAAATAGAGGGTACAAATATGGGCATTTCACCATAAAACAGTAGACTTCCTGTTGTCAGGGGGCAGGGCTTAGGTGATGTCAGCTGTCCACATTGTCACTGTCTTGAGATGTGGTCAGTGATCACACAGATAAAGTTTGATATGGATCTGATCCATACCATCCTGTGGGCGATGGTGGCACAGGAGTTAAGTGCTCGCCCCATAATCGTAAGGTTGCAGGTTCGAGCCCCGCTCAGTCTGTTGCTGTCGTTGTGTCCTTGGGCAAGACACTTAACCCACGTTGCCTGCTGCTGGTGGTCGGAGGGAACGGTGGCGCCAGTGCTCAGTAGCCTCGCCTCTGTCAGTGCGCCCCAGGGCAGCTGTGGCTACAGTGTAGCTCATCCCCACCAGTGTGTGAATGTGTGTGAATGGGTGAATGACTGATTGTGTTGTAAAGCGCCTTGGGGGTTCCAGGATTCTAGAAGGCGCTATATCAAATACAGGCCATTTACAGGCCATTTTTATCATGCATATGGGAGTTATTACGTCAAGTAATGTAATGGCGAAAGGTCAAAGTTTGAGGCTTAGCCACGCCCACACCTTTCAACTTTTGAAAAATCCAACGGTTGAATTTTTCCCCCTATGTCTTAAGAGTATATAGCAGAAGTGTGAAGGCGATTAGTGAAAAGGGCGATGGGGCATCACTCTCCAAACTACGTGTGCGAAAACCACTAAATTGAGTACTTGGACCAAAATGGCTGACCTCCTGTGCGACTTTGCTCATGGCTCCAGGAGACATTTTTGTAGTTCCCAAGGCACTACATTAGTGTACAAAATTTCGTAATCCTCAGTCAAAGCATGGCTTGGGGCTGACAGTTTTAATGGTCCTAGGGGGCGCTATTTCTGAAAATAGGCCACGCCCACACACCTATCATGTCCATTTGTATTGGTGGTCTGACTGGGATCACTCACCAGAGATTTCATGGCAATGTCATGATAACTGAGGAAATGAGAGGCAAACATATTTACATGGCATGATGGCGAATTTTGCCATGCTCCCAAAGCCCCGCCTTTTTTTGAAACCTGCCTATACTGGACACCAAGTTACCTCAACTTGTCTATTGCTATTTGCCAGAGACTGCTGGTGATTTGGTGAAAGGAGTCCAATAGGGATCTGTGAAAAAAGAGTGGCGTGGCGACAAGTCAAAGTTTGAGGCTTAGCCACGCCCACACCTTTCAACTTTTGAAAAATCTAACGGTTACATTTTTTCCCCTATAGATTAAGAGTATATAGCAGAAGTTTGAAGGTGATCAGTGAAAAGGGCGACGGGGCATCATTCTCCAAACAACGTGTGAAAAAAACACTAAATCAAGTACTTGGACCAAAATGGCCGACTTCCTGTGCGACTTGTGCTTGGCTCCAAGAGACTTTTTTGTAGGTCCTGAGACACCACATTACTGTACCAAATTTCGTAATCCTCAGTCAAAGCATGGCCTGGGGCTGACAATTTTATTGGTCTTAGGGGGTGCTATTTAAGAAAATAGGCCACGCCCACTGGATTTTCACATCAGATTTTTTGGGGGGCCGGACTAGGATCACTCACCAGAAGTTTCGTAGCGATATCTTTAGAAATGCCAAAATGGGAGGCAAATGTATGGCCACAGCGGTATGCCTGACTTTGCCGTGCCGCCACAGCCCCGCCCTCTTTTGAAAACTCCCATAAAGTGACGCCAAGAAACACCCACTTGTCTTGAGTTACCAGCTACAAAGTGAAATGGGGCGATTTGGGACCTATCACAGTAAAACTTGACCTTTTTGGTCCTGAGGGGGCGGGGCTTGTGTGATGTCATCATCCGACCATTCAATTTAGTTTGTGGCTGGATGTTGAATGACCAAAGAAATTTTTGTAACTTTACTCTATTCAAGTATGAAGTTATAGCCATTTATATTTTTTTGGCGAGTAGTCGAACTTCGAGGCCTGGCCACGCCCCCTCAGCATATACGAAAAATCAGTTTTATTTCTTCTATTTGATCGCCCTTTCCTTCTGAGCAATTTCCCACAACTTTTGAGACGATCGTGCAAAAAACGATCGAGTAAATCAATCAGAAGCGGACCGTAGAAACGGCCAAAACGGGGTCAGAATCACCACTTCAAACCAAAATGGCCGACTTCTTGTTTGATGTTGACCATAGTTGAAAGAGGCTTTTCTGTGCGGACTGTTGAGTACTACAAGTGTACAAAATTTCATAACTGTACGACGAACTAAGGTTTATGGAGGGGGGTATTTTTCACATTCTAGGGGGCGCTGTGGAGCTAGTTTAATTGCGATTTTTTTGTGACCTTTAAAATACAAAATTTTACACCACGCCTGACATGTGTGCAAAAATTCCTGAGTTTTCGGGTATGTTAAGGCCTCCAAAATGCCAATTTACTTGGCGGAAGAAATATAAACAGAGCAGATACAATAGGCCTTGGCAGCACTTCCGGGCCTAAAAAATACATCAAAATTTTAAATATAATAAAATAAAGGATAGGATGTCACTTGGGGTTGTCAAACTTGAATATATGACTCAAGAAGCTATTTTGCAAATACATGAAATGGGAGGTGACACCATGGGTTCTTAAGGGCTGTAAACTTCAAGCTAACAGGAACAGGAGGGCGGGGAACAAGGGATTTATTGTTAGTGTGTTGGTAAATGTAGTGTTCAACCTTACGCTACATCGGGCTATTGTTTTAGCCTGTTGTAACGTGAGCAAGAATCCAGTTTCCTGCCTGTTTTAGAGGTTTCCCTGCTCAATTTAGTTCAGAATGAGTCTTCCGCAAGGAATGATTTAACCGTTTCAACAGTTTAACAGAATCAGGTGTGTCCGTTTCATAATCTCCTCCACCTCTCCTTGAGGATGTCACTCAATGGACCCCAGCTTTAAAGCACCAACAACCTGTTTAATTTATATGCTGTTTTAACTTTCACTCACACAACAAACTTATTAGGAAATAATCACTGGTGTATGTCTGTTGACATGATCCCAAGCTTCTTGATCAACATTACACTAAATTTTGTTCATTTCTTTCAGTTTTTGTCTTCATGGGAAGACACAAAAACAAATTTATAGCCGTTCATAAAACGACGGGTAGAAAAATCACAATTCTATCCAAAAAAACCTTAAAGATTCAGCAGATGCAGATATGTTTTTTCCCAGATAATTGTTTCTGATTATAAATAGTTGTTCAAATTATTCCTGAATTTGTAGATTACTATTTTTCATTTTCATATAATGTATTGTGTATTCCTGCACCCGTTCCTATCTCTCTAACAACCTCTGTGCGCTTCCACATCTAGCAACAGGACAAGCTATAAAGGAATGTGCAGCAAATGTCAATGAGTGTGACAGAGAAGGCCAGAAAGGAAAACAAAACAACAAAAAACTATTTAAAGCCAGCAGAAAGACGAATGGAGATATTCTCTTACTGAACACGTTCAGGCTGACTTCTTCTGTTTTCCTTCCCGCCTTGTTTTTGGCGATGCAAGTGTAATCTCCTTCATCCACCTTCTTGACATCCTTTATTAGCAATTCAGAACCATCCTCGTTCAAGCTGTATTTGTCACCCGTTTCAAGGACAACATTGTTACTGTAGCGGCAGGAAAAAGAAAGAAAAAGCAAAAGGTTCATGTCACAATGCGTCATTGAAACAACTCGAGAGGCCTGCAAATAGGATTCTTAACTTATTCAGAGCACAACTCCTGGGAAACAATGAATACAATAAAGGATGTTAAGTTTCAGGATATTTTCACTTTTTTCATAACAACATGTTGGCTTTGGGTCTGTTTTACTTCTAGAATCTGTATTTTAATGTTTCTTCTTCAGCTTTTAGGAATAATTGAGTTTAATTTTAAGATTAAGATGTTTTATTCATCAGCCGAGGCTCCCTTCCACCCACCCTAACCTCTTCCACACGTACATGAAGAAGATCACACGCCAGCTTAGCAGCAATGAAGACAGCTCTGAGCACAACCGGAGTTCAGTCATGTTATTTACTCCACATCTCTGCAAAATAATGCTTTATGTAAAGATTCCGTTGACAGCTGGAGCGCCGCCATGCTCTGTCGAAGTGATTAGGGATGCACCATAAATGTGGCGACACACTCAGCAAACAGCAGCGAGGAGAAGTGATTCCTGCTTGTTTACACACATTGTTAGAACTTGGTGGTGGTAAACAAATGCAAAAAATGAACAAATAGAACAGGTGCCGTTGTGCACATTTCTGCAAAGCTAATGTGATTCTGCACCGATTGAGTCATAACATTTGATAAAATGAAAATTCAAAAACTGAATGGCAACACGACTCCTACAGGTCTGCAGGTTACCCCAGCCTAATGCATTCAACACCTTTCTTTGTGTTATCGGAAAATCTCATAATCTAGATTTTGGTAATTTAAATAATAGTGGGACGATTTGGGCTTTGAGCTTTTTTTCTTGCAATTTTCCTAAATTGACGTTGGTCTTAATGTTGCTTTGCTCGTTTTGTCTTCTGATCCGAGTTTGTTTGCATTTTCACTCACTAAATTAGCCTTTACTTCACTTTCTACTTCATTCTGATTCATAATCTTTTCTTTATACACGCTCATTAGATTCACTTCTTGCAAGACTTGCTAATTAATCACATTTGAGTTTTGTTCTACTGATTATTTTCTCACAAGTTCCTTAATTTTTTTCCTGTTTTTTTATGTTAGATTATTGTGTTTTGTCTTGTATTTTTAACCTCTGCTTCCTACTATCTTCACATTTGAATAAAGCCTTGCAGCAGTAGCTTTCTCAGATAATGACGTTTTTCCTCAGAGTTTGGTTTAGCTTCTACAAGAATAATTGGTTTGGTGTTTCAACCAAAAGCTGGACATAAAACAATATCAATTCATAAAAAAATAATAATAATAATAATAATAATAATAATAGAACTAAAGAAGATCAGAAACAATTAAAAACCTTTAGAACTTTGTATTTTTTCTTGTAAACTTGAAAAGGGTTAGACTTGTAAGAAAACAAAATGTCATCAAAGGTAAAAAAAAAATGTTGTTACTAAGACTTGATTCAATTAATTTCTTGTCAGTTTAATTTAAAAAAAAAATATATATATGCATATATGTATACATATATATATATATATATATATATATATATATATATATATATATATATATATATATATATATATATATATATATATATATATATATATATATATATATATATATATATATATATATATATATATATATATATATATATATACATATATATATATATATGTATATATATATATATCAGAAGTAAAACAAAAAAGTGATGAAATTAAAAAGTAATTAAATTACTCAGAAACACAGACTTCTCTATCCATTTACATAAAACTATATATTTCCTCTGTGCAGCTAAAGTTAGAGCTGCTGAAATGAAACGTAAAATGTAGAAAGAGATGAAAACGAATTCATCTGTGAAGAATAGCAATGGAGTTTTACGCTGAATGTCTAAAGTTAATGACCATTTAAATACTGTATTATGCACCTTTTAAATGTGTAGTTCAATATAATTCAGCACACGTGCATTATTTCATCTTCCCTTTCTCTTTAGATGGTATCCTTAATGTGATACTTCAGACTTTCAGGCTGCTCTGATCTTTATGAAGATGGTATCATCAGGAAAACGCGGTCCTGAAGCTGCACGCATTATCTCCCTTTAGTACTTTTAACCAACTTGGGGTTTAAAGTTTTCCAGAGAAAAAGACGATTTGATGATGGTCATGAGGATTCTTGTGCACTGCTTTGCCACATGGATTCCTAAGAAACACAGTGGATCTTTGTAGAGGTAATAAATCTGAGGTCTGTGTGTGATCGTTTATAAGTAAAACAGGACGATGACGTACTGCGCCCAGGTAACAGTGGGTTCTGGGAATCCATCTGCATCACAAGCCAACAGAGCAGATTTACTGATGTCAGCTGTGGCATTGACCTCTGACTTCCGAGCCCGAATGGTGGGAAGCACTGAAAGGAAAAACATATTCATTAGTGTGTAAATGTAACAAATGATGCTTTAAACAGATGCTACCAAAAAGTTGGATTCAAATAGGCAGATTCTTTAAACTGAGAAAAAGGGGCAATGAACAATTGTACAGACGTAAAACAAACAAAAAAAATACTAGCCTTTAAATATATTGTCAATATTGCAATCTAATGGGGTGCAAGAAGTTTAAATCCCGGATAAGCCCCCATGTATCAAATGTTGGTTCATTACCAGTGACATAAAAGAGAGAGCGGCATGTTGTCATGTGTTATTTTCCTAGTAATAACACTGTTTCTTATTCTACATTTTTGTTGTTGTGTTTTTACTGCTGTTTCTGTCTAAATTCAAATCTGGACGAGCCCCCATAGATGACATGTTGGTTCGCTATCAGTTTTTCCTCGTATGTACATAGTGCACCATTTGTTTATTTGCTTATTGAAGAAACTAAAGATAATAATAGCAGTGTAAATATGAGTGTAATAAGTATGAGGAAGTTTCAAGCAGAAAACCAAACATAAACCAGGAACCCTGATCTTGATAGAAAGTGAGAGGTTGCATCAAAAGTCCTATTAAAAAACTTCCATCTGAGGTAAAACATGTATTCCCAACCTGTTCAAACAATCCTGCTTGAAATCATTTGCACCGAAAATCCAAACGATGGCTAAAAACCTCCAGTTTCATCCCAACTTCAATCTAATAACAAAATCCCCTGAAGGGTGAAAGCTAAAGTAAAAATAAAGTCAGGCTATGTGAATTGAGAGTCCATTAAACCCGAGAGGAATGCTTGAACCTCTGGGACTACTGAAAAGAAGGAACAGACCCCCTGCTGGTAACAATACACACCAAGACAGAAAAAAAAACAAAGGAGAAAAATTGACGTTAACACCAGATCAAACCGCAATCTTCCATGATCATCAGATCAGAGACTGAAGATATGAAAACCTTAAAGTTCTCTGAAAACAAGCCCGATCTAAGGTGTTATATTTAGTTATGTTTTTATCCGGGCCTTTCCCAGAGTAGGTGTGCAATTTAATCTAGTGTCCTTCACTTCTTTGTGTTCTGATCTGTATAATTTTGCAGATTCCTATGACGAGTGTTGGGAACCAAGTTCATCCTTGCAGAACTTGTTTCACTTCTTTTTTCCCCTAACTCTGTAGCTGTGCTCCTTAACACACCTGGTGCTACCTATATTCCACTTACCACAGCTGTGTTGTGTTTCTCATCTCGTCCCTCTGAATCAGTCTCGGGTACTCAGTTGTCCTTTGTCAGATCTACAGTTAAACTTCCTTTTTGTAATGTTTCAAGTTCTCGATGATTATGGAAACTTTATTGATCCACCTTGGGTAATTAATTGGTCCATCCCTGAGGAACATTGGGTGGCCATTTTTGGCACGTGGCCTTGCCCTTTTGATCGTCTGCACTTTGATCATTCCAACATACAAAGTAAAACACATTCAGTCAACCTTTTGTAAAGGTAATAAGAGGTTAGAAACCTCTACGGTAAACATCGAGAAGTTGCAGTGGAGCTCACATGATGATCACAAGCACGAACTGTGTGAAGCTGGTGGTCTTTATGGAATACATTCAGAGTTGAAGACACAACAAGATGAGAAAGCACTCTTTGTACATCATAGAAAAGCTAAAAGATCAAAGGATCATGTAGTTCTCCCCTGAGACGTCGTCTTTTCTGGAGCTTTTCTGTTTCCTCCTCACAGAAAAGTGATTTTATTTGGGATAAAGTGGACTGAAACATTCAAGGATTTGGTGTGTAGCAGCTGTCCAATAACCAAACACACACACACACACACACACACACACACACACACACACACACACACACACACACACACACACACACACACACACACACACACACAG
>SSNQ01000203.1:337255-352291 GCA_006942095.1 Nothobranchius kuhntae | reverse complement strand
GTGAGGGGGATGAGCTATAAATCCCACAGATCCAATGCTGTGGTGCATGTTCCTGTGTCCTTACACAATGAGTTTATGAGCTGATACAGTTGGAGCGGCCAGGTTGACAGACAACTCGTTTAATGTTAAATCCTCTTATTAGGCCTTAAAAGGCACATTTCCTGTGTCGGACAGTCAGCCGAACTGCATCCATTTGGGTCAGGCAGGGTGCAGAAGGTGAGGTGGATACTTACCGTTAATGATGACCTTCATTGTGCGGAAATCAATTTCTCCTCTGGCCATAACACGAGCCTCACAGATGTACATGCCCTCATCGATCTTCTTGATGCCACGTATCTGCAGATGGCCGTTCTCCATGATCTTATATCGCACTGACAGGGGGAAAAAGCCAGGTAGAATAAAGAATATCCCATACAATTCAAAACACTGAGGAGTACTTGGATTGCACAGGCGCAGAACTGGGAAATTTACATATTTTAATGCACATATGTGTACATTTACTTTGCACCTTTACTCATTTTGGAACATTTTCATTTGCTGCAGTGAAGCTAAAGGTTAAGATAAGTAAAGTTAACCAGTTTCAGATATTAAAATGATTCTGAGTCCAAAACAAAGCAGGACTGTTTCATTTTCTATGAAGTTGTGTTAAAACTCAGGGAATCGGGAGGTGTGAAACCCAGACCGACAGATAAAATAAAAACTAATGATCCTGAGTAACCAAGCAGTTGGAACAACACAGACAGAGGTGTTTTCATACTAATCATGTTGCTTGATAAACTGTTTAACTTCTAATTAAACGACAAGCAGTGACAGAGTGAGCTGTCTCATCACAACCTGGTGCTGTTCCTACGATTTATTCTAATCCAGATTAGCAGTGATTGATGGGCGCCGAGTCGCTGCTCTGCAGATGCCAGTTTAGGAATTGCTAAGTCTCCCAAAGAAACTCCACAGGTGCTCCAACCTCCCAGAATCCCACTTGCCTTGCAGTGGTAGTTTAAAATTCTCTGGTTGCGGCCTGGGCTTCGTTGTGTTTTTCTAATTGGTCGCACCCGTGGCAGTCTGGATAAAATGTAAGACCTGCCTGTTGGGGCTGGTAGGGGGTCCACCACCCTTACTACTGGAGCTCCCTGCTCTCACTTTTGTTCCACTGAATTAACTTGATTTTTTGTTCCAGATATATTTATTTCTTTAGTCGAGCAAAAGTGCATTTGATCATTTTCTGTCTGTCCCTGTTAGCGTGGGATGAGGTGCTGCCGGGCTGCAGCCTGCCTGGTGGGTGGCTGAAGGAAAGTGACTTTAAAACAGGATGAAATCTAAAAAAATGAATAAACTACGAAGCAAACTCATACATCTGCTTAAAAAAGTCAACAGTTGCATAATTACTGTGGGATGAAACTTAAAATTAACACGTCAGGATGGGGATCTCCAGTTTAGCTTTGGTTGAATTTAGCACAGCATGGCAGTGTAGCTAGCTGTTGCAGGTATAACAGTTTCAGCTGTCTCATGAGCCAAATCTATTGTTCTTTTATTGATCCTGCAACATATTAGAAACAGAAATTTGGTCCAAATGTGGGTACATTGCTTGGTGAGACTACATGTCAACAACATGTTGTTGGAGGTGCAAACACAACGGTCATGCCCACAGCTGTGATCCACAGGTCCTCCTTCAGACAAGCATTTTTGTGACAACTCAGATTCTTGGTAAGCACCGTGGACATGTGATATCAGTAGACGTTGATCAGAAATTTGAAGTATGTTCGTTTTCCACATTTGGTGAAAGGCAAAAAAAAAATTGCACAATTAATAAACTGAGCTGTGAAAACTATAAAAACGACCAGCTAAAGTGGTTTGTTTTGTTTAATTCTGATTGTTTCTTTTTCAAGGGGGCCTGCGAGGTACATGAGGTAGGGAATGGCTGAAATCAAACATGTTTGCTCGTCCATCTCGCTTTTATGGAACAACAGAGCAACTCTTTATAGATCAAGTTAACTAGTTTTTTATTTTTTCACGCGGCGGAGTCCTTTCCAACACGTTTGTTGTGGTGTCTAGTACAAATGAATGCCTTGTGGGAAAAAAGCTCTGGCACTCCTGTTTCAGGAACTAGAAGTCAGTCAGAGCGGTGGTGAGCAGAAAACAAGTCTTATTTCCTGATATTTGGGCATCTCGCCTCTGATTGGCTAACAACTACGAGACCCTACCACTGACCCCGAAGCTAATGCTAAATGTTAGCTTCTACTAGCTGAGGCATTATCTACTCTCTCCTAGACGCTAAACCAACAACAGCCTTCCCCTTCTAGAGCCAAGATGGGCGAGTCCATGAATGCTGACTTTCAGTGTGACGTGGAATCGACTGGCTTTTCTAATCCAAGCATTTCCCTGTCTATTTTCTATCGGCGACTAGCGCACGTGGTAGAGGTGGACGATTGTTTTCACATTTAGCCTGACCACTCTTCAACAATAACAAGTAAAGCACTGTTTCTCAGTGAAATTAGTCTTTGAACTTTGGGAGCTCCTCTGCTGGAGTTTTCCAAGCTGGAAAGTTTGAAAGGAACTTCTATTTGTTCACTTGTGTCAAAAAAGAAAAGCGCCTTCTAAACTAGAGGGACCGTATGTGTATTTCTTAATAAATGTCATATTTTGGAAGGAGATCAGTTGAAACATTGAACTTTTTTCTGCTTATTTTATACATATACAATTTAAGGGACCAGCGAACCCTTCCCAGCTACCATTACCATAGCTGCGGAAGGGTGATATGCAATTTCATGGTGTGCAATATGATTTTTGAGGCTCTTAAGTGAGATATTTAATTGCCATGCTTTACATTCCAATTATGCTCAGCTGCATATGTGAGGAAAAACTGTAATTGTGACTCCACGGATACATGCATGCGGCCAAAGCTCCTAAATCATGTCTCACTGACACAGTTTGGATTGACGGGTTCGTTGTGAACCTCTTTGGTTAGGTCAGCTGCTGCTCTGAGGAAAACTGCACAAGCAGTGTTCAGTGTTGGTTGCAATTATTGCTTTTTTTCCTCCCTGAGAAAAACACATTCCTTGTGAGGAGTCCAGCAATAAAAGCTGGCTTACGCAGCGTTGTGGTGACTCCAGGCTCTTGAGCGGTCAGCAGGGGAGGGGTTACGCCGGGGTTAAAATAGACCCGGTTCAAGTGTGTAACAGAACCCTCTCCATGTGTATGAACAGTCACAGAACACTGATGCTTCTGGTGGACAACGAAGAACGTTTGCTAAAGCATGAGACTGTCTCCTTACAGACTTGTCAGATCTAATTATTCACATGCAAATATTGCAAACACAATTCATCTCATTGGCAGACGGGACTAAATGATGAAAAATGTTGCTATTTCATAGGTCATAGTGGTCAGCCAAACTCATTCCAGCAATGACAGAATACACAGCATGCTTTTACATGTTGGTGAAAACTTATCAGCCTACTCCTGCAGCTCTACTAACTACTACAGTGTTTGTTCTCCCAATTCCTGTTGGGAGTAAAAAAGAAAAGACTTCTAAGGATTCTTTCCTGCAAAGCCGCGATTGTTTAAAACAGGTATCAAAGCAAAGAACAAGGGAATAATAAGGTAAGAACGGTTTGAAAAGTTTCTATGGATCGGTTCGCGCTTCTTCTTTTTGTCATGTTTGCTCAGCTTATTGTAACTGAATGGTGGAATCAATGGTAACTGCTGCAAATCAAAGCTAATTACAGCGTCTTATCTGTAAAAGAGCAAGCCACAACTTCTCCAAAACCGCTTTTCAAGCCTAAAGGCGCGTGAGTGCTTCATATGCTAACGAGAGAGATTTTCAATAGTGAAAACCACTGAAAGACATCAGGCAGCACACTTAGCAATCCTACGGTAACAAAAGAGCTTCGCCCAATTATTAGCTGCCAGACATGTAGCTGCTCTGCTCCTGGAAAAATACAAAATAAGCCATTGTTACGTTCGCTGACCTGCAACCCTCCGCAAGCCTTCGCTTCAATTCCCTCTTTTGTTCGCAGATTGAGTAATAAATTACAGTGTTTACATTTTCTTCCTCTTCCTCCCCCTTTTCTGCTTTTGTTAACTTCAGTTTCATTTTTCTCTATTAGCTTAAATCAAACTTCACTCTTGCCTCAACCTCCTTTTCAACTGGCAATAAGCTCCACCTGCTAGAGGTCTGAAAATGCTACTTCCCTATCACTGTAGCATCCAAGACGTCGGAAACCCCTCCTGCAGATAAGCACTTTGGCTTTGTTCATAGTTAACGGGCAAAAGGAAGGGGAGACTCGGAAAAGTGTGGAAAACTGATTGGAAAGCATGAAACGGCAGGTGGCGCTGGCAGGAAGGTGAGGTGGCCGCTCACGAGGATCGGACAGCACGGTGGGCTGGAGGTGAGGAAAAGCAGCAGAAATGGGTTTGTTTCAAAAGGCTCACCATCTTTGGTAGCTTGGATAAGGGAGCCCTTGTGTTTCCAAATAATGGTCGGTGGTGGGGAGCTCACAACGTCGCAGACGATATCAGCGATGTCGCCCTCGTTGAACTCCTGCGGGCTGGGCGCTCGCTGGAAGGTGATCTTTTCTGTTGGAAAGCCAGACAGTTTCATCCATTAAAACTTATGAAAACATTACATTAGAGCTGACTTTTCTATTTTTACCAAAAGATCACGGATGTTTTAGTGTTTTTGAAGCCCCAGTCTTTTCAGAGGAAAGTCAAATAGAAAGCAGGTGTGGTATCGGTGCTCAGAGACCAATATTCTGCATGTTTTAGTTATTTCCTGGCCTCAATGCCCCTGATTAAAATTGTTAATTTACGTCCTGAGCTTGTTAAAGTCTACAGAAACATGCAGATTCATTAAAATCAGGTGTGTGGAAGCAGAGAAACACCTTAAACATGCAGGATCATGGCCCAAAAATATCACCGATGCCCACCTCTGTGCTAGTGACACATCGTGTTCATGTGTTTCATGCTAAGATTACAAAATACAAATCCAATATCTCCCAGGACGGTCAGCACTGGTAGGAGGCACAACATTATGAGAAATTCTGCAAACGTTCAATTGGAATCTGACGTTTTTCAATGTTTTAGTGACAATTTTCACATATTCACTCACCTTCATGGTAAAATTCATTCAATTTTAAAGTGTTTTTGTTGCATTACATCATTTGTTTTGGTATTGTTTGCTCACTGTTTGTCATTTGTTTCTCTGAATAAATGCATCAGTTAATTAATATATAACTTGGAAAATTAGAGAAATGCTCCCTGGTATGCTGCGCCTAACTCTGCAGACCAGTTCAAGCCTCTTTTGCGTAAACTTGGCAGAAACTTCCAACTCATTCATATCAGTTATGTTAACCGCTGGTAGGTAGGTTCATCAAACACAAATGGAAAACTCCTGACCAGACTGGTTAAGAAGAAAAAACACACGTACAACGCATGTGCACCTCCATTAGATAGGCAGGACCAATAAGCAGAAAAACAAATGTCATTTGAGCAAAATCATGCTAAACAGAAGGATATGCTGCCTTTAAATAATAGTAACAAGGGGTATTAAGTCAGTTGACATGGAGACACTTAAAATGTTTGCAAATTCAGTGCATTTGCCTTTAAATGACAATATTAATATTCCTGAAAAATGTGGCTGAATTGGTCGAAGTTTATTAATGTTGAGCAGAGAGATCAACAAGAGAAAGGCTTTGTGGCTGACAGGAATACTCGGGGTATTACTTTTACTCTGACAGGGATATTATCATGCTAATAGGAAATTATGTCAAACAGTTTGAAGGTCTGGTTGGTAAAAATCATAAAACACAACAAACTAAACCCTGTGACTGCCGAAGACCTGAAACCGTTCTCCGGGTGTTCGTTTGCTCACACACTTGATGTGATTTACACCTGAATAGGTTTACTATTCTTTAGAAAATGTAAGTGATGGTCTTTTTCTTTCCTTCTTGCCCGCTCGTTTTCAGTTTGGTTTAAAAATAAAATCTGAAGCCTTCCTTAAAGACTGTTCTTGTGTTGGTTGTAGTGCCCTTGTGGTCTCTGAGTGGCTTGTTGGAGTTTGTGCAGAGATGTTGATTAGCAACATGTAAAAATGTACTGAAGGTAGCGCTCCAGCTTTGTTTCCGTTACAGGAGGGACACTTACGGAAAATCTTCACTTTGACTGTGGCCTGGGCCTCCTTGTCTCCATCTTTTGCCACACACTTGTAGATGCCAGCGTTGTCTACGTTGGCGTGGTAAATGGTGAGGATGGATGTGGTTTCATCGCTGCGGCTCACTGAAATGTTTGGCCTGGTGTGGAGGATCTTTTCACCACTCGGCGCGTACCAGTCGATGTCTTTAACATCCCCGACCACTGAAACATAAAAGGAACAGGAAGGCACATTGGTTTTGGTTCATATTATTCATGTAACTGAAACGTGGTTAGAGGTAAGGGGGAAGGTTTTATCTGTTTCAAAAATATAAAAATCTAAAAACTATCATGATGAAATTCTGATTCTTCTGCATGAAAAGCCACAAATTAAAACCACAACCTCACCTTGGAAGTTAGCCCTAGCTCCAATCCTAATGGGTTAGGGTTAGGGTTCTACCATTCCTAACTAACCCTGCATGCATTCATGTGTAGAACAGTCTTAGACAATCAATAAATATCCTTTTAAATGCAGTTCCACCAAAAAAGCACAACCTCATGTGTCATAAGGCCCGTTTCTGCATCGAAATTTCACAAAACCTTCCCGGTTTGCCTGTGTCTCCGTTTTACTGGACCAGCCATATAGGACCACTAACCTGGAGCTTGTCCTCGGAAAGGCCCAGTAGAGTCACTTGGAAAGAGTTGTGGTTAGCTCACTCTGGTTGGTTATAACTCGGTATTCATTTCTATCAGCAGGCAGCAGAGTAGAATGAAGAAAACCCAACAAGCAGCATTGATGCTGCTGTAAAATCACCTTTTCTAAACTTCCAACACCAAGAAATGCAGTGGTAGCAGATGATCTGTCACCTTTGACCTTTAGCCTGGTGCTGCACAACCAGTAGGCTTTGATCACTGGAGCTCAGGGACCTGCTGGGGGTGCAGGGACTAAGAAGATCACCAATGTAAGATGGTGCTTGTCCATGTAAGGCCCTATAGACCAGAACCAGGATCTTGAAATGAACCCTGAAGTTGACTGGCAGCCAGTGAAGCTGGAGGAGAAGCGGGGTGATGTGGGTGTGTTTGGAGGACTTGGTCAGAAGCCGAGCACAGGCATTCTGAACCACCTGTAGACGGTTCAGGGAGGTTCTGCTCAGACACGTGAAAAGAGAGTTACAGTAGACTAAGCGTGAGGAGATGAAGGTGTGGATGCACAACACAGAGCACTGTGAAAAACAGCAATTCTTCTGGTCTTTGAATGCCCCTTCTTACGTCACACAACCTCTCCAGGTCCTCTGTGGCATACTTTAACAGAATTTAACACTTTTTTGAGTTGATAATATTCATGGATGCCTTTTTTGCTGATTGGTGACATCACTCACTGCAGAAACTGTCATGATACGCTGACATCGTAGCAAAATCCTGAAAGGGCTGATTTTGTACGGCCAAGAGGACCGAGCCATTGCCCTGTTACCATCCTACCTTCTGGATATTTCCCAGAAGTCCTGTGTTGGAAACTTTTAGATCATCACGTCTCTCCAGCCCTCTTTCTCACCTGGATGAGATCCCATCGTCCCACTGCTTCTACATAATAAACTCTTTTCCCCGCTTGCAGTTCTTCTCATTTCACCTGACTTGTACCAGTTTTATCGAATGATGTCACTTACTGCTGCTGATACTGTTGTATGAGGTGAAATTTGCATCATGCTGAGTTTAAGGAGGTATGCTTGACTCCTACCTTCGCAGAGGAAAAATTTGGACTCTCCCACGCTGATTTCGCCTTGTGCTGGAGTGATTTCCACCTGAATGGCAGCTGAGCAGAGAGAAGATAAAGAAGAAGAAGAAGAAGAGAAAACAAATATATACATTAGATTTTGATTTGATTAAAGGGGATAGTGACACTGGAGCAAAGCCCCCAAGAAGGTGCTGCTCAAAGTTACACTGCCTTTTATTTTGCTCACTGATTTATTGATTTCTACATCATTGTAACCGAGCCTTTGAGTTTAATCCAAGTCAGATATTTGTAATGTTTTTTAACACATTCAGTTGTTTTGAATTTTCTGTGAGTTTCATGGATTTCACCAGCTGCCGCTCAGCGCCAGAAGACTCTAGATGGCACGTGAAGACAATCAGTTGATAAGTAAGACCTCTAACTGTAATACCGAGTTGGTGGGAATTAGAAAAACAGCTTAAAATATTTTTTGTTTGTTTCTAATTCATCATTAGCATGCTAGCTGAAGGTTAGCCTCTGACCTTCTTCACCCAATATTGGAGAAAACAAAAATATGTTTATGTTTATTTATTTAGCAGACGCTTTTATCCAAAGCGACGTACGATTTATAACCTACAGGGCATGTTGTGATCTGTGGGGGAAACCGGAGTACCCGGAGGAAACCCACGCATGCATGGGGAGAACACGCAACTCCACGCAGAAAGGCCACAGCAGAGCTTCGAACCTGCAACCTTCCTGCTGCGAGGCAACAGTGCTAACCACTGCGCCACCATGCAGCCCTGTTGTGGCTTCTTAGGGGTGCAAGAAATAATGTCTGGGTCACTCCTGTTTTCTGGCTTAGGATCTTTATAAAACACCGCTGCATTTTTCTGGCCAGAGCAAAAATAGACCGGTGCTGATTCGGCAACCCCGCAGTCACAGGTTGTAAACAAAGACTACGTCCCTCTTTGGCCAAAGAGAGAAAACTGTTCCAATGGACCCTTCCTTCCAAAATAATTGAGAAATTAGACTTTTAAGTGATTATTTCATTGTAACATTTTACATATTGTACCTTTAATAAACAGCAGCACATTAAACTGCACAAGCCTCATTAAAACACAAGAAACATGTGAGTTTAGCCCTTGTAACCTCTGAAAAATGTGCATCATTTAGAGAGCTTTACAAAATAAAAGCATGCTAAACAAGTTTAATAACATTTTTGTAGTCTGGAGCCAAAAGTGAAATTAAAATTAATGGCACAGCCCAAGTCCCACTCCAGTTTTTGGATCCAGGGATACAACATGCACATTGATTAGGTTCCTGAAGGTTAAAAACAAGACTTGACTGAACCTTTCCAGATGCTCTCCTTGTTTTCCTCACCCCTAGCTACTCTTGGCAGGTGATTTAAAAACACCTTAAATCAATGAATCTGCTTTTTTTCCAAGACTCCAATGCACTCCTGCATTAACTAAGCAACAGTAACACAGCCACGATACAGAGAGTACAGAGAAACACCTGGTGTTTGCTCAGCCCTGCGCCCCGACAGAATAAAAGTCATGCAGTATAAATCAAACCTGTTTAAAATGCTAATCAGCCAATCATCACCTGTACTTGTTCATCAGCATTAGAAGAAATGAGATAACCTTTGAAGGTGTGACACGATGTTACTGTAACCCTTTTATCTTCAAAACGCTGTAATAGAAGTGAAAGCACAGCCCAGGGGCGGATTTAGGACTGAAGAAGATCCGGGGCTTAACACATACACGCACACACACGCGCGCGCACACACACACACACACACACGTGACACGCACTAGTCAACATCATATATATATGTCTTGTACCACATAATTTTTAATCTGAAGCTACATATTAAGCATTTTCAGGGCAGAGTATTGTTCCTGTTAGTGTTTAGTGTGAGATGATAGTAAATATTCCCGTTCTTTCTCCAACAACTTTACCTGATAGTAAGCTAACTTTAGGCAAACCAGCAGCACAACAAATATTTTCTAATAAGACTCACAAACCTGATTCAACACCAGTCTCATCAAGGCTGGGGTTCTGTCGCCGTACTTTTGGTCTAAAAGACGTCCTTATGTCCATCTTCACTCATGCGTTTCAGGCAGAGACTGTTGAAGAAGCCGGCTGCTGAAGGGCTTCTTCTTCAGTGGTGGAGGCTCAGGCAGGCTGTATACAAACTACTGCCAGCAGCGCCCTCTCTGTTGGACTTTGGTACTGCATGTTACTTCCACGATTTAGATCCGGGGCTTAACGTGAAACATCCGGGGCTTCAGCCCAAGTAGCCGGGCCTAACGCCGCCCCTGGCACAGCCTGAATCGTGATCCAGTTCTTCACAGCAAAAAGAATCCAGCTGAGGCTCCTGGGGGTCGCCACTTCACACAAATGAGTTTGTCAGTCTCCGCTCGGCTCTCACCGGGAGCGTCACCGGAATGTTTGGCAAGGACCTGTCAGGTAGCCAGCTATCGTCCCGGCACAAGATGACACTGATGTTTCGTAATGCGACGGGGGGGGGGGGGGGGTCTCTCTCACAGCAGAGGCCTTTGTTGCTCTTCTTTTCCAACAGTTGTTTGATTTGAAAAGGCTTCAAAATTATGGTTGGAAGGTTCATTCCAGCCTAAACGATGAGATGTGCACATGATGCCCTTTAGGCCCTTATATATAGCAACTCTCAAGGTATTAGATAAATGAAACTATTTTAATGTAAAACTAACAGATCTGGTGTGGATTTTGCACAATAGTTTCTCTTGGCTTTAAAAACAACCATTTCCTACCTCAGTCCAGCCCCTGCATTTGAGTCACTGTTTCTTATTTCTTAAGAAATACTCCTCATGAGGCACGGATTGTTTCAGAATAACAGCCACACTAATGCAGCCTAGAAGTCCAGACAAACAGGAGCCAAAGCAGGATGATTTTGCTCTGCATGTTGGTCGAGCCACGCTCCATTGGAACCGTAGCACCCCAGGCCAGTTTTATGTCTAGCCAATCACAGTGCTCTTTGAGTCAAGAGCAGATAGAGCTACGTAAGTCCTTTATTTAGAAAAAGGATGCATTTGCGTCTCTTTCGACAGTGCAAGGTGGACTGCCCCGCTGACTGACTGTAGCAGCGAGTACGTGGGTGTCTGTTGTCCAACAGCACGTGGAGACAGCTAGAAAGACAGAAGTAGACTCCGTCCCACACGGAGATCCATCCATGGATCATGGCCAGGAGATATATTCCCATATACAGGATCGCTTGCTAGGCTAACGTTTATGTGTTTTGGTGAGAGCTTTCCAATTCACTACATTAGGGACAATTTTTATACTAAAAGTTAAGTTTAATCACATTATTGATTATTATTATTTACACAAAACTCATGAGACTTCCATCAAGTTAATTTGATGCAAAAACCTTATCAGAAAGTAAAGGTAGCCTGCCTACCAAAGAGTGAGAGAAAATCATGATTGAAAGAAAAAAAATCAAATTAAGGATTTATTCTGAAGGGTCAAAACAGAATGAAGTGTTTCATTCACTCAATAATGTTCATGTTAAGCGAACATCTTGCTTCTGTTGGCTAACAGCAATGCAACTCTTCCACTGCCTGCATCAACAAAACTCTAAATACCATAAAACACATTTTCCTGGTTGAAATTTTCTAAATCGATGTATCGTCTCCACAAACAACCCTGAATATTTCGCTATCTTGTGAAGTTGCTATTGCTAATGGTTAGCTTCTCCTAGCTGGGAAACGCTTTGCTCTCTGATGTTGAAAGGAATGGCTTCATCTTTTCCTGTGGCTAATGCAGGTGACGGAGGTTAATAAAACATTTAATGTGCAGCACGCCTACGCATGTCACTGATCGTATTTCAAAAACAACAAGTAGCTAAAAATGATTTCTATGTGAACTTGGCCTTTAGTGCAAAAATAAAATGACATCCAAACTAAAAGCTTACTACCAACTCAGCCACAGCAGTGAGTAACGATGTGTGATGTATCAGTGATATATCTGAAATAACAAATACACTCTGAGCATTATTTTCAGCAGGAATGTGACGCAACACTTGCCTGTAGAATCCCTGACTGCCAAGTTGCACACATGCTAATGGAACCTTTCCGACAGCATCTTCTTACACTTTTAATTCTTTGTGCGTCGTGATTTTGGCATCCGTTTGTAATTAAAGTTGTCATCATCAAACATCATAAAACTGCTGAGAGACCTGGCCTCTGACATCACACAGGCGTTGCAGCTGAGTGGACAGCCTGTGCGAAGGTGGATCATAAATGATGCACTTTCTTTTTACCTTTAGAGCCAGACATGACATGTGCATTGCACCACAATTTGTAAGGCATTGGAAAATAAATCAGGCAGAAATTTTAAACAATGAAATCCATCTGAATGGGCTACAAGTAACCAAGGGAGGTTTATTCCTATAGGATTAAATACGTCAGACAAATTTAGATTCTCTTAAAGAAAGGCCTGTTCCTGCCTCGCAGTTGACCTAGCCTTTGTTTCAAGCTAATGTGAAGGTTTAGAATAACGGAAAAGCACTACCCTCCATGTGTTTGCTTACGCAGGCCGGAGGTAGAAACAAAGACAACACCATATCCATTTCCTTCCCCCATCTAGTAGGATCACAGACGCTGTGGTGTAAACTCTAACCAAGTCTCATAAGACTCAGATGACTGGCCAAAAATCAGATGATCAGATCTGCAAACCCAAAGACAACAAAAACAAGCTCAGGTGGTGTGGGAACGGGAGCTATTCCCAGCAGGTTTTCCCTGATTTTGCCTCTAAAGGCCTTTTGGGGATTGTCTCCACAAAGAAGAAGCTGTTCAGTCTCATGAAAAAATAATACTTTTTTAAAGCTAAAATATATATGTGCAATAAAAAAGTTGAATTAGTTGAACAATAAATTTAATGTAGCAAAGTTACGAGCTTTGAAACCTCCAATAAACAAGATGGATGCAACATTTCAGCCGAAATTTGCTGCTAATTTCATCACTTGGTAAAGCTGAAATCCCCCGTGTTCCTGGGACATTAAAGGAGAAGTGTGTACAGCTACAGTCAAGACACCCGGAACTATTAAACACCGGGAACTCGATGTAATGAGTTACTGAAGGAGGTAGTAGTTCTACCAGCTTGATGAAACAATCGCTCTATCCTTTTTTCTTTAATCTGCTTTTTTCTGTTTACAGTCTCCAGCAGTCACTGGGCGGTAGGCAGCCAGGTAGGGGACATCCTGGCCTAGACAGGTCACAAGTCCATCACAGGGCCACATGGAGACACTAAACCATTAACATGTCCTCAAAGGTCAACTTAGAGTTGCCAGTTCACCAAACAGGTGTTTGTTTTTGGTCAGTGAAAAGAAACCAGAGAAACCAGAGAAAACCTTACGATGGGAATGAAGCAAAAAGGTCCCAACCTTTGCAAGACAAAAGAGCAAACCAGTGTTTTAAGGAGAATACAATAAGTGTGGATGCCGATACTCGTAATGTCAAACAAATGTAGTGTTGATAACCTCAGATTTATTGTAAAGAAAGAAGCTTTGCATTGAGGTAGGGTAATTTGGCCTTAAAAGGGAAGATTTTTGAGTTTTATTTGATTAGAAACTCAAAAATGAGTCAATTTCTGTAAAATAAATGTTTAGAAAATGCAAGAAAAACACTTAGAAAGCAACGCTTGACTGCTGACATCTAGGGTTATTACCAGGTGAAATAAAAATTTATCCATCTATTCACTTTTGCTTATTCAGGCTCGGGTCACGAGGACAGCAGCCTAAGGGAGGCTCAGACTTCCCTCTCCACAGCCACTTGGGCCAGCTCCTCCGGGGTAATCCTGGCGTTCCCTGGCCAGCCGAGAAACATAGCGTGTCCTTGGTTTCCCTTGGGTCTCCTCCCAGTTGGACGTGCTCCAAAAACCTCACCAGGGAGGTGTCCAGGAGGCATCCGAATCAGATGCCTGAGCCACGTCAACTGGCTCCTCTCAATGTGTAGGAGCAGCAGATCTACGTCGAGCCCCTCCCAAATGACCGAGTTTCTCACCCTGCGGAGAAAACTCATTTCGGCCGCTTGTATCCTCAGTCTCATTGTTTTGGTTGCTACCCAGAGCTCATGACCATATATGAGGGTAGGAAGGTAGATTGACTGGTAAATCGAGAGCTTTGCCTCTTAACCGTGACAGACCGGTTGGACTAAATATATTTTTATAAACTAGATGATTTACAGCACATCGGTTTTATAGACACAGGATGACTTATTAATGTTAATCCCCAAATTCAATTTAATGGAAATCATTGCTCCTTATTAATTCCCTAAAAATGTTCTTTTCCAAATTACGGAGATGGCAAAATAATGATGTTAAACTATGTATATGTATAAGAAGATTAACAGATTTTTTTCTTTAAATAAGATAAAATATGTGTTGACTTACTGTGCATGTGTCTGGACCACCAGTCTATTACGTATCTACCCAGACTGTCGCTGATTTCAGTTTTTTCTGAATAAAAACCCTCTGTGTACAAAAGTCCTTTACTTGTTCCTGTGTTGGCTCTAAACCACACGGCTCTTTCACAAACACCACTTCCCTATCAGTCAGATCAGCATATTTCTCTGGACCTTTTGGAGGTTTGCAGGAGAAAAAACATTTATATGAATATCAGTAAATCTAGACTTTGGAAAAAACACAAATCTGTGACAAAAACCTGAGAAAAGGCTGGACGCTATTCAGAGTTACATTCTTTATTATCAGATGCGTGGCTACGTGGATTCGTTTTCATCACAACCGGCATTCCTGGACTAATATTCATATCTGCCTCCAAACCAAGTCTTCCTAAAGAACAAGTTTATGTGACTCTAACAACATACAGCTACCCAAAAGGATTTTTATTCGATAAGGATATTATTTACATATGATTCCACATGAGAGGAGCCAGTTGAGGTGGCTCAGGCATCTGGTAAGGATGCCTCCTGAACGCCTCCCTGGTGAGGTTTTCCAGGAAGGTCCAGCCGGGAGAAGGCTCCGTGCGGCAAAATTGCGTCATTTTAACAACCACGCCCCTCCACCGCGCGGCCCAAATTTTCCGCAACGCGCACCTAGGAAATTTTCTAACCATGCGGACGGTCAGACGTGGAAAAACATGGCGGACCGGCAAGAACTAGTATGGCAGAGGTTCGTAAATACAGACATTTGTATGATTCAGCTCTCAGAGA
>SSNQ01000203.1:319235-331336 GCA_006942095.1 Nothobranchius kuhntae | reverse complement strand
TTCTCCAGTGAGAGGATTAGGGACTTTTTTTACATCCTGCTTCTGTAAACAGACACTTAACTACCAAACCACGATGCTTTTCTTATCTCCAAATTATGCAACAACAACAATATTTGCACAGCCATCTTTATTCTTTAGTAGGGTGAGCGAGTAAAAACAAAAACAAACAAACGTGAAGTGGAGATTCTGCTAAGTCCTGAAGTTTGAGGCAGCTGCTTTTCTGTTTTGAATAAGGAAGCTTGCATGCATAATTGGAGTCTGGCAGCCGCTGGTGACTGGCTCCATCGCAGGGAGGCTACGAGAGTCAGCTGTTGGTGCTTAACATGCAAGTCATGTCAGAGCAAGCACACAGTGTGCAAGGGCATAAAGCACCCTGTACGGCTTTACCTCAGGGTCTGTGTTTACCAGGATGAACATGACACATCCACTCAAAAAGACGTTACCTGCGAATGCACAGCAGCAACTATTAAAGACGTCCTTCTTGTTAGAATCTGGGCTGTATTTCTGTCTGTGAAGGTCTAAAGACTGAAAATATGAGCAACGACCAAGAATGCACCAGCCGCCAGTCATTTCCCCCTCAAAGGTTTTCAACCAGAAGCACGTTTCACCGGACAGATCTCATTTCATCCTTTACCAAATTAGTCTGTCAGGTTTATTCACATCATTTCCCTCCAGCAACGAGCAGAAGGTCATGGTGGGATTTCTAATATTTTCTGAGGCTGTTTTACATTTGTGATTCCTTCATAGATGCCTTCCCAAGAAAATTGTCAGTATACATTTTTTTATGCAAGTCATGCCAAGTTAAAGACCAAGTTCACTTGTTTTTGCAGCACATCTGCAATGGTCTCTAAATAAACACTTTGTGGGTCAATCTCTGTGGTAAAAAAGCTCTGGCGCTCCTGTTTCAGGAACTAGAAGTGAGGAAGATCAGAGGGGAGCAGAAGATGGCAGGATTTGGACTCTTTAGTTCTTGATTTTCTGACAACTCTCCTCTGATTGGCTAACAGCAACACAACTCTACTGCCAGGATTAAAGGGTTATTCCCTAACCCTGGAAATACATAAGCCATTAGGTCACACGTAATGTACATAGATATGAAATAGCATCATTGTTTTAGTCTTTTGTTTTGAAAATTACTGAGAGTTTCACACTAAAAGTGTGTGTGATTTCCTGTTTAGCCCTATGTTAACTTTGGAAACAGACGTGTCCCAGAATCGGCATGTGGCAAATCCCGACCCCATCTTAAGCGGCGCGGTGTGCCGCTTCTGGGACAGGCCTGAAAATGTTCGCATTGCGGCTGGCTCGAACACCCCCCACCCCCCGAATGTAATGGAGCAGTGCCGTTCTGCACTGCTGATGCTTCCAGTGTGAAATAGGTGTCAGTCTCCCGGTTTGAAAAAGCAGCAGTATCTTGACAATTCCAGTTTGACTTTTCCCTACAAATAAAAGGGATTTCTCACACTGCTCTTTAAATATGGGAATAACAAGTACACAAACGTGCCTTATCAGCCCCTCAAAGAGTAACAGGCTGTGTACCTGTGTACAGGCTGGAGTAACCTTGGGATCCAAATCTCATCCCTATTTTCCAAACTGTAACTCTGAGTGCAGGAATCTGCTGTTTCTATAACTTCATTGGTCACTTAAATGTGTTCCTCATTTCCTCCAATGCCCAATAACCAATGTAAGCCCACATTTATTGTGACCTAGCATTGTCGCTTTCGACTGAAATTCTTGCAACAGTTTTGATTAAATCCATTCTCTAGATGTATTACTAGGACTGAAAAAACAAAAATACACAAATATTTATCACCTGCCTTCTCATCTGATCTTCAACAGTGAATAAATGTGCCAAGGAGCACCAACTGTAGCCATTTCAGCCTCCCTACAAAACACGCTTTAACAGTATTTTTCCAGTTTAGACTTCCAGACACACATTCCGAGCCGCCTCTTCCACTTATCGTTAACCTGCTGTAGCGTGAAGCACGACTGGAACCACTAAGCAGCTGTTTTCACATGTTCCATGCAGGATTCAGGTCTTTATAAGACCGACAGACATCATGGCAACCAAGCGCCTTCTCCTCACATCTCAGTCATCTGTCACTAAAGCTTTGTCTGGATTACAGTTGTTTCCATCACTCCTGCAACTCCTGACAACTCCAGCTGACATCCAGTCACACCCTGCTGGAAAAGAACAAATCTGAAGAAGCTTAAATTTATCCAACATGAGTCCTCCATATTGGATGTCCCCAAACTGTTTAAAGCAAAAGGCGTGACCTGGAGTTACTTCTCGTAACCTCACGTTTAGCCTCCAGAGCATCGCGTGGATGCACCCCCTCAAAAGACGGGCTCTTCTTTTGTTATTTTAGATATTAGGACTTTTTTTAAAAGTGGCCCTTCAGTAAATTTTCTGTTCCGTGCTTACTCTGACTAAATATATCCTTCCTATTATAACTGCACCTAATTAGTAGGCAGGGGGCAGAATACTGCATAAAAGGCTGAACAGGCTGAAAAGAACAACATATGGGACAGCTGTATGAAGATGTGAGGTGAAAAGATTTCCCAGAAAGCCACTCAGGGTAAAGGACCAATTGGTTACATATTATAAAACACAAGGCAAAGGTCTACGGTTCTCTTTCAGGTACACAAGCAGCATTAACCACTACACTTCACCGTGGATGGCCTTGCTCATTGTGGAGATAAAAAATAAAAGTTAGTCCAAGAGCTGAGTCTGAGGCAGACGAGGTGGGATAATTCAGAGAGATGTACCGTTCATTCATCACATGGGAAGACTGAGGGCCTCAGTTAGAAATGGCAAATCAAAATAAAAAAAACATATGTTTTATTTCATTCTATGCTTCTATTAAAGTGTGTAGAAAAACCAAGGCTGTACATGTAAGATGGAAGAACCCTCCATGCTGCCTGAAGAGCCGAGTTAAAGCCCAGTGGACGACTCCAATCTTCGCCATCTTGGCCACGGCACACATCTCGTCACAACCGGAAAATACAAAAATGGAGCTTGGGTTGTGAGGGTGGGGGAGGGTGATTGACACTCATCAATCTCTGAGCCAATGTAGCCATAAGCTAACTGACCCAACTGAAGCAAACAGAGGTTGGCGGGCACTATTAGCCAGAAAACCACTCTGACCAACTCTGTAACTCTCGCCTTCTAGTGTGTAACAGTTTTAAAGTGAGGGCCACTGTGTCATGTCATGGCAGCTTGCAGCGGAAACTTACAGCGGTGCTCTGTCATAATCTGTTATGGAAAATGTATGTTTATTAATTCTTGATCATTGACTCAATCAACTGAATGTAAATGTATTGCTCTATGCCTCTTTGATCATGCTCACTCATTCAGACACACACACACACACACACACACACACACACACACACACACACACACACACACACACACACACAGTCTTGACTTCCCACACACACAATCTCTCTATAAATAAACTCTGTAACCAGATGTTCGGTGCATTGTGCCACAGTTATAACTGTTTGACTTGTCTGTTCATTGTCCCCTTTTTCTCTCCGACTACAGGGAAATGGGTTATTGATAAACATATTGATAAAATCCATGACATAATTTGGTCCTTTGAAAGCCGGTGTCCCATCGCCTCGCGGCGCCAAGAGCTGATGCCGGAAAACTGTCGACAACCTAAATCTCCTCCGGCACTGTGCTTGGGGGTCGGTGTGAGGATCTTGATGTCGCTGGGGGGGGGGGGACCACGAACTACTCAAGACCTGATTGGAGAGATTCGGTGAGACAAGTTTGTTGTTTGTCTTTGTGGTACCGAAAGAAAAACCTAGGTGACCAGAGAATAAAGTGGTGTCGTCCGCCATGAATAGGATGGTTTTGACGAGTTCTTTTGAATGCTGTCTGTATTGGCTTGGTTTTCTGCATTTTAGCCGAAATTAGAAATGCAACTCTGGTGTAAGAAATAGATGGTGTCGTCCGCCGTGAATAGGATGGTTTTGTAAACCGGTATGATAACTATTGCGATTCAAATTATGGTGATGTCCGCCTTGAATAGGGTGGTTTTGACAGGTTCCTTGAATGCTGTTTTGGTCAGAGAGAAAGACAGACAGATTCTGGGAATGCTGTAATTTGGCTTGGGTTTTTGAGCGTTTTAGCCGGAGAATTAGAAAGGTGCTCCAGTCATCTGTGTTGTTGTTTGTTCTTAGATGTTGTCTGCTTTAATTGTTGTTCGAATGGATGAGAGAGTGTCTGGACTTGCCTATTCTTGTAGAAAGAAGGATATTGCAACTCATTTACACACGTCTCAAGTTGGTGGTCAGACTTTTAAACTGGTTGGCTTATAAGCGAGCCCCGCTGTGGGTAGATACAGTACACAGTTGGAGGGCGGATTCGTAAAGCCTGGTTCATGCTTCTCCGTCAGCTCCGCAAGGGACAGACACGCACGGATTGACGGAAGCGTTTTGCTCTTTTACTTCTCCGTCTCCTGGAGAGTGTTGCAAAGCAATTCCCCGGCAGGACAACAGAGGGCGTAGCGCTGTTCTGTGGTATCCTGTCATGTATCGGTCCAAGATGGTGTGTTTATATTGTGTTTTTTGTGTATATAAGAGACTTTTAACACGGACATATTTGTCTCTCATTCTCCCACCTCTTCATGCTCCCCACCTCTAAACCCACGTTTCCTGTCATTTCCGTCCACAAATAAATGCTTGCTGTGCATCTTTTCACTCCTCCAGTCACGGGAGAATTAAACGTTCATATTTTTAGAGTTTTTTCGCGAGGTATTCTTCAAGCTTCTCCGTGTCTGCCGCTAGTTATCCTCGGCTCTCTTTGCAATGGCAGCGCTGTAAACAACAGCGGCGTCCTGACCAATCACAAGCTTGCGTAATCCGTCTCGTTCGACGGATGTTTAAAAAAGTGGGCTCAACTCCATACATACTTGCATGCCTGCCGGAGCCCTACGCAAGGACGGATAATGGTGTTGCGTGTCTCCGCACTGACGCAGACGGAGAACCATAAATCAGGCTTTAGCCTGAATCTGACCTCATGCCGAAGAAGAGACTGTGTGTATCTACAGTATATGGGGGAAAAAAGAACTCACAAAATATCTTTTGATTTAATATTGTACATTGATGGAAATGTCAATCCAGGAAATGTGGAAATTATCTGAAAATTACCAGAGGACTGATGGAAAACGTGATTTTGATAACCGCTGACGTGTCACAAATGTTTTATGCTTAAGAGGAAGCACAGAGCGGTGGAGAGAAAAAAGGGTTGAAGTTGTGAAACAGAGAGAGAGAGCACAGCTGGGAGAAAGGTTTTGAGAAATAACTGCTGAATGAAAATACAAAATAAAAAAGTAAATGCTTTAAATAAAAAATGGAGTTTGCACACTTGAAACTAAGTGTGAAGCAGTTGGACAGTTGATTTGAGTTTTCTGTCCTCTTTAGAATGTAAACATCAACATCGGTGAGTGTAGTTCTTACATTTGTCAGTCTTTCATTTTGTTTATTTTGTTTATTTCTTGTTGTTTTGTGAGTATAAATGCTTTAGTTGTTCATAATCACACTTAGTTATACTCCTCTGCTTGACCCTTAAACTACTTAGGGTTCCTCCTGAAGCACTTCCTTGTTTCCCGTAGTATAACCATTCCAGACCAAGTACACTTTTGTAGATTATGAATTATTTCTTTTGTTAGAACGTCTTTTCCCTTCCTGAAACGATTATCATCTTTTCAATCTATCTAAGAACACCATCAGTTGTTTTATTTTGATCGTTCACAGTTTCTATATGACAAATGAGTTTTATTTTCCTAAGATAATTCTGTTGTCCGATTTTACTTATGGAGCTTTAATTTAGCAGTATTTATCTCCTTTTGACAAATTTTACACATTATTTGAGTAGAATTATTGAGTGACATTGTACATTGTTGATGTACTCTGAAGCAACCTTACCCTACCGAATCTATGTGGAGTTCAAATATTATTCTTATAATTAGGACTGGTTTCGTTGTCAGTTAATTCAAGTGTTAGAAGGTAATAGGTTAAATTAAGAAGTCACTAGAGGTGACAGTTCTGGCATAATGAGAGCAAACAATCAATCAATCAGATATTATTTATAAAGCGCTTTTCAAACAAAGTGCTACTCAAAGTGCTTTTCAAAATGACCCCAGATTCCCATAACAGGTTAAAAACATAAACAGACATATGCTAGCACACACACACACACACACACACACACACACACACACACACACACACACACACACACACACACACACACACACACACACACAAACAAGTAAAAATTATATTTGGCTGAGTCCAGATGAGCCAAGTAAGGTAAGGCAAGGAAACGCCATCAGAGGAGCCGTCTGTCCCGGCAGCATCAGGTCTTCCGCACTAGGTCAGGGCGCTCAGTGGAGGGGGGGCATAGACCCCCACCTATAGAGCACCCAGGAAGCTGCAGTCGACCACTGCCCCGGGGCAGAGGGCCCCTACAGAGGAAACACTGGATTAAAATGAGTAAAAATGTAATAAAAGAGCTAATATGAGGGACAAACGTTAGAAAATAAGTAATAAATAAAATCATATAGACAGTAAAATAATAATATTAAATAATGAAAACAATGCTAAAATATAATAATATAAAACATGCAAATCAAGCAATAAAATATAATCATGTAAAATGAGAAATAAAGCTATAGTAAACAATTACACATAGAGTCTATGATATATTTATTTTTACCCTTTTCCCAGATGGGTTGATTCTTTTTGATTTCATTGGATAACAGTTTTTGCTACAGTTCTTTTCCTACAATTTCTCCTGTTATTCCTGGGTGACGTAAATCACTTTTTGTGTTTATTTTCTATTTTCTTTACACGGATTATGGCTTTTTTTTTTGTTATTTGTTGGTTTGTCTTGTTTGTTTTGTTGTTTTATGCACACTGTGTTGCACGACTCTGCCCCTTGCTGACGTGAACTAGTAATTGCAAGTTCCTTGGGATGGGTATTTTTGCACATATTATGTGAGGTCCAATTTTAACATCGGGTTGGCGCAATGCTTGCCGGAATCTGACCCCTTTTTGTTTATGTTTTGTTTCTGGTGAGCCCTGAGTTGCCTCATGCCTCAAGAGGAGGGAAGGCTGATAACGATTTCCTCACATTATTACACTTCCTGGATGGAATCACCTTAAATATTAGATGATAAGGATTGTTGCTGAAAACAATTCAAAAATCAACAGTGACATCCCGGAATTTTCTTGTGTTTTTTCACCACAAGTCATGAAACCAGGAAATTGGGTTTGGATGAAGGTGCTGAAGCGAAACCGATGGGGCAGCTAGAGGTCTATTCGAAGTACTCCTCATTACTCCCACTGCTGTGAAGATTGCTGTGAGGCCAACTTGGACTCATCTATCCCACTGCAATCTTATCAACCAACCGCTTTAGCGCGGCAACAAAGTCCGGCTACACAGGGGTGGACCACCACTAGGGTGCCATCTCTCAAACCGGTGAAGATAAGATCAAGATAAAGATAAGGCGGGATCTGCTTCAAGCTTGCTGGGTTCACCACATTGTTGATGTTGGTGGTCGCACTCATGGCCCTGCACTTGGGCTGCCTCTCAGCACCTGAGGGAACGACTGGGACAGCAGCATTTGAGGGGGTACTAGAACTGGAACTGAAACGACGGATTGGGGCTCCTCCCTGACCGCGCACCTACATGACAACGTAACCTGCGTCCACCTCGGCTGACGACCCCTGGACACAACTACAACAGGACACAGCGAAGAAGAGACGCTGGGAAAGGATAATCACTTCAAGCACCTGCACCCAAATCCCCGGACAGGTTTCACGGTCAAGGACCTCTAGGACTTTTCGGGGACAAGATCAGCTCCCTGACAATTGGACAACCGCCTCAACACGCCATGGAAGGACCCTGAAGTCTTCCTATTGAGAAGTTGAACTTTGTGCTTCATGTTCCGAACTACGCTATTACGCTCCGGACCTGGACTTCAAGGTACTCATGAACATAAGACTGAAACCATCCTGATCAACGGAAGAGGACCCTGAATTCCAATCCTACTCTCCAACCAGGACTCTCAGCCCAAGCACAAGCCCTTTGATGAGGAACGCCTGGCTTGCCTCAGCTCTGCCATAGTTAGAGCTGCATAAATTAATATTACACCTTAATTTTTCCCCTTCACTGAAAGATTTGTCTGCAACTTGGAGCTTTAAACTAAATTCACCTGATGCTTCAATACACGAAAAGGCCCATTCCCGTCTGGATAAGCTCCGCCTACTACAAACAACCAATAAACCCTGTTTCGCTGATGGGAGAGAGTGCAATTGAAGATTAAACATCGAATAATGAAAATATCATTGTGTATTGTCATGAAAAACATTAATCAGCCTCTTTTATACTGCCAAAGTTAAAAGGTTGGCCTACACTTGGCTTAACTGTATTGTTTCTAGAACTCATACAACTTTAGTTGTGCCAAATCAGATCATGAAAAGTTTTTCCAAACCATTTGAACCAGGCCTGACCTGAAAACGCCACAGCTCCAAGCAATTAACTTTCTGAAGGGTCTTTCTGTCACAAGGTCGAATCCCCAGGCACGTTGTAATTAACAGCTATACGACTGAGGCCGAGCAATAAATTAGAAAAATAACCTAACGCGCCTCAGGTGGGGAATGAAAGGTGTGCTAATTGTCACATTGGTGCAGAGAAGAAAAATACGCTTGTCATATAAATAATGAAACAACTTCATCGTTGTGTCCACTTATATCTCCAAATCCAAGTCTTAACTTGGTTTTATATAAATTATTATAACCCGGATTTGTGTTTTGTGACTGTTCAAAGGCCAGTTTGCAGTCTAATTAACTAATTGAGGCCAATCGAACATGACCCCTCTTTGGTTGTTTGACCCCCAAGGTGACCCCGCACCTCACCGAGCCGATAATCTCTGCAGAGCTTCACTCTGGAATACTAATACCAAATAGCTCAATATTACAAGAACAGATGCGGTCAGCTGATAGGATTCAGGGCACTTCTTTTTGATTGAGACAATTTTACCAGAACATTTTCCCAATCAAAGGGAAACAGAATGAGTGTGCTGATCGATCAGAAGGAGGTTTTTAATCTTCTCTGACTTGTAATTCATATTCAGACATGGTCTCCGTTTGTTTACAGATGTTGAGGACGTAAAGAATCCCCAAATAAAAAGAGGGAAGACCTTCTTCTATGAAAAGTCATTTCTCCAAGGGCATGCTGCTTGTAATGTGCTTTCCAAAACTCCCGCAAAGAAGTCAGTTCAGGCAACATCTATGTTTCAAAAACTCCATGACTTATTTACTCACGTCACACCATTAAGTTGCAGGAACATGCATATTAAAGACTAAGTTCCCTTGTTTTTAACACATTTGAGGGGTGTCTAGTAAAAAATAATGCCTTGAGTCGATCTTTGTGGGGGGAAAAACTCTGGCGCTTTTGTTTCACGAACTAGAATTGAGACAGAGGAGAAGACAGCAGCTCTTGAAGTGTTATTACCTGGTTTTCAGACATCTGTTCTCTGATTGGCTAAGCATGAAGAAGTTCTGCCATGTTGTGGAGCTGCTAATGCTAACAGTTACCTTCTACTACCACCGAGAGGTGGTCTCTTCTCTCCTGGAAGCTAAATAATCAACAGCCTCCCCCATCACAAGCTAACATGGGTGAGTCCATGGGTGCTAATTTACAGTGAGACCTAAAATTGACCGACTTTTCTAATCTGAGCATTTCCCCGAAGATTATTTTCATGTTTAGCCTGCATAATGAACTCAGAGTGACCGATCATATTTCAGAAATAATAAGTAAAAACTGCTTTCTCCGTTAACTTGGCCTTTAAAAACAAAGCAAAATAAAGAGAAATTATTGTTACCAACATTCCCAATGGACTTCTACAATTCCCCCAAAGTTCTTGAAGGTTCTCACATTCATTGTGAGTTGCAGGGCCTTCATGTTTCTGGGATGTTGAACATTAGAAAACCTTTCTTAGTTTAGACTCTATCACGTAAATAGTGTGAACAATATGAAACCACTGTGGGAAAGGGTTGGCTGCCAAATTACACACAAAATTATGGCAAATTAGGATAAAACTAGATGCATATTTAAGAGATTAAGGTCACATGAAGTGTTTAGTTTGTTTAAATCAAAGCCTGGTTGGTGCCATTTATATTCGCAGATTGAAAAAGAAAACAGCGGTGTTGATGGAAGATGCTCTCGGCAAGGTTCCAAACAAACTCCACAGTAAGTGAGTAAATCTGTATTTCTACAGCACCTTTTAGACGTAGTTCACAAAGTGCTGCACAAAGACATCTTGATAAAAATGGACAAGGAAAATAAAAATGATCATTGATATTTTTAGAAGATGAGTTCAGAATCAGCCGACCTCATAGAAGAGGGAAGGGAGTTCCAAAGAACCGCGTCAGTTATTGAGAAGGTTCGTTGTCCTCTGGTTTTCAGCAATCAACAATCTTTAGTCACATGACCTCAGTGATCAACTGGGAACGTAATGTTCAGAAGTAACATGGGATTGGTTAGACAGATCAAATTGGAAGCCAATGAAACTGAGCTAGGAGCAGCAAGACATGGGAGTACTTGGGTGACTTGGTCAGTTGTCTGGCACCATCTGTAAACGGTCCATGGAGGCTGCAGTGAGGGCAGTATACAGAGAGTTGGAATTATCCAGTTGAGAAGAAACCAAGGCAAGAATCACAATTTCCATTTCAGAAAGTGAGATGATGTTATGTAATTTGGCGATAGCGAGCTTAAGTCTCCTCCTCGTCTGGTCGGCTCATGGGTCCTCTGTATGAAGAAAGAACTCGCCATGGATGTCCGACGCTATTGGCTAATACTGTGCATTAAAAATGCACGGGCCTCTACGGAACAGGGGGTGGGCTTAGCAAAAACATATAATGAATGTATTCCCCAACATAATATCACATTACAGGGTAAAATATCACTTTCACAAATTCCTAAATAAGATGATTCATAATTTGTGAAAGAGGGAAATCTCCCGGACTGCATCTTTAACTGAAAGAAGCCAGAGTGTGTCAGAGATCAGTGGTTTGTTTAGTGTTAGAATCCGACCCTGATCTGACACAGAAGCAACACATACGGAAAAGACAAGACCTTACCATAGTCTGGTTTGCAGTTCGGATACAGAGTAGCTCCCAGCTAGCTGAAAATCAACCGAAGGTTCTCAATACCAAGTGCTAGTCTGCACGTGCCATTTGAGACTCTTTCAAAAGGCCGTATTGTGAGTTTTAGAGGTCTCCATGTTACCAGTTACCGTTTCAAATGTGTGTATCACACTAAAACTCAAGCTTTGTGTGAATGGGAGGTGCACATGCAGCATTAAGTTTCAGATATAGTATTGGCAAGGCCCTAGACCAGGGCTATTCAAGTTTGGGCCTCGAGGACCAGCATGTTTTAGTGGTTTCTCTAGTCCAACACACTAGATTCAGTTTTTGAATCACCTGTGCAGCTCATCAGGCTCTGCAGAAGCCTGTTAATAACCTGCTGATTGAAACTGGGTGTGTTGAAGCAGGGTTAAAACTAAAACGTGCCGGATACCGGCCCTCAAGGCCTGGAACTGAACAGCCCAACCCTAGACTTACTTTATAGCTAAGTCAAATCGGCTAAACCCGAATATGCGGTGTAGTTTACATAATCCTCTATTGTTCATTAATCAGTTGTCACATTGTTGGCCCGTGGATGTGTCCTCTGAATCATCATGTCGATTTTTGTTTGGATGTGAATTTTAAATGTTGGTCTCTGAGGGTCTGTGATGCCCTTCACCAAGCAATAAATCACCGTTTGGTGCAACTAGCTTACATATTTTAGGTCTGTTGTCCTTTTTTAGGTCAGTAATATTTTGGCCACTTTGAAAAAGAACAACAAACAGCTTATACAACTAAAGCATCACCTTTAAAGCTCTACAAAGTAAATACAACTTCTAAATGAATGTTTTTAGTTTAATTAGGATTTTTAAAACATTTCTACACACCTTTTTCCCACTAACAGGGACACACTTGATTTCAGCTGTTGAGTTGGTATGTGATAACTTTTATGTCCT
>SSNQ01000203.1:308932-319084 GCA_006942095.1 Nothobranchius kuhntae | reverse complement strand
TCACACGTGCCGAGGAGACGAATAATGATCCCAAACAGATTTAATTAAAAATGCTGTCCATACTGGTTTACCCAAAGCTTTTGGGTAGAAGCTCTCCCAGCATGCTGGATGTCTAAGGAGCAGCCGCTCTGTTATCCTTCATGGGCCAGAAGCTTCATCTGATTTGTTGACAGTGGCTAAATGATCCGAGAGGCATTCCTGGCAGCGAGTGCTTTACATCAACTTGCAGAAATGGAGTCAGCTGGAGCCTCCCCTCCAGGCACCCCAGAGAGCCCGCTAGTTCCAAGGTTGAGTTTTGATAGCCGTTTATTTGCCTGAAACACTTTTCCCATTCCACACTTAGGTTAGCACAACAGGTTAGCAGAAAATTAAGAGATGGGGTGACGGTTTTGGCAGCAGCCTTAAAAACAGATTCTATCAGTATTTCAGAGAGAAGGGAGGAACCACTAGNNNNCCTGGCAAGCCAGACTAAATAAATGTATTATTTAGTCTGGCAACGCTCCATTGACGGCTCTCGGTTGTGGGGCGGGTTCTACCGTTGTCTTTCAAATGATCTCCGCATTCCACTGGACAATGAATGTGACATACTCTTGTTTCACTCTGTTGCATCATCCCACCCACCAGGCATATAGAGTGCCCTGATTGGCCCACAAAGCAGATAAAGCTCTGTGATTTGTTCACTAAGCAGATAGAGCACTATGATTGGCCCACCATCATGGACCAGTCACAGCTCTTTATGTGTTTGAAACCCCTCTAGAGAGCTGTGATTGGCTAGCCAGAGTCCTGGTAGGAGCTGCGGAGGTTCCAATGGAGCGTGCCTAGACCATTCTTTGCAAAGCAAGAATTTGGTCTAGTTCACTAGGCTAAGGAACCACGGCAATCTCAGTAACAACTCGTCTTTTGAGTTAGTCTTCACATTGACATTGTTCTTTGCTTAAACCAGAACAAGTTTGTATTGCAGAAGTTGTGTTCTTCTGGTATTAGCCTGATATTGTTTAACTCATTCACTGCCATTGACGACAAAAGTCGTCATTTTAAATCCAACCATTCACTGCCAATGACGACTAAGGTAGTCATTTGCATTTTTTACTGTGTGGGCATCGGAATGAGACCCCGCACTGTGAGAGCAAATATCTCAGCTCTGAAGCCGATCTTTATCTGCATACGTCACGTGATCAGGAAGCAGAAATCCGTGTGTTAGGAGATCGTTTTGGGCCGCTGCTGTAAAAAAAAGTGAGGTGCAAACCGGAAAAGCTTCTGCCGATCACAATTCAACAACGGATTATGAAAGAACAGATAAAGCTCGAAACACGCGGATTCTTCCTGATGCAAGAGGTGTTTCTCCGCTTTGTTTTGGTTGTTTTGGCGTCGACATCATCCTAGCGCGCAACGTTCTGTGACTCTTAAAAAAACAGTAAAAACGGTGAGAAACACTGGCAGCGAAGGGCTTTACCGATCAGGAAACGGCTGGCAGTGAATGAGTTAAAAGGTGTGGTTGACTGAAATTTTTTTTTAAAATAATTAATTCTGGTTATAATCGGTCACTCAATGCAGGCTGAACATGAAAACAGCTTTCTACGGTCTTCTATTCTAGAAACAAGCCGGTGAAATGCTAGGATTTGAAAATTCTCACTTGTCTATGTCACACTGTGAATTTGCAATCATGGCCTCGCCCCCATCTTGGCTCACGCCTGCCCACAGGGTGGCTTTAAAAAGATTTTGCAGCAAGGAGAGAGAGCGGAGAGCGTCTTGGTGATGGTGACTTTGCAACACGTTGTTAGCAATACAAGTGAGGTGTGTGCATATGATTAATAATGAGTAGTCCTGCTGTTTTCAGCCGACCTCTGCAACAGCAAACTTCACATCTCAGGAGCATCATAGCTGTTTTATTTAAATGGCTGATAAGGCATTCATTTACACTAGAGAACACTGCAAATACATTGAATAAACAAATAAATCACACCTTTAATATAATGAATTTGTCAAAAAAGAGTTTCTAAAACTAACAGAGAGCTTTTTCCACCAACAGGATGGAATTATTTGGAAAACATAAAATACTTTTGCTGTCAGACGTTGATAAGTTAGCTAAAGATGTTTACTTAATAAATGTAAACATATAGGAGAGTAAATCCTTGGTGCGTCTTGGAAGATCGCAGATGAACAGAAGGACAAAGGATCATAGGAGGTAGCCGGAACACTACCGAAGTGGATGGCAGACAGAAGCAAGGCGGACAGGAGGAGGTTCGAAGAGAAAAGTTTCAAAAAGTGGCGGTGACCTTGGCCAATCCCAGCACAGGTGCCATCTTGTTACTGACCCGGGAAATTAAAAGCCGCAGCTTAGACATAAATTAATGCCTTTTGAGTCGTTTTCTGTGGGAAAAAAGCTCTGGCGCTCCTGTTTCAGGACACTAAACCAACAACAGCCTTCCTCATCGTGAGCTGAGATGGGCGTGAATGTGACGTAGATCTGAGTGGCTTTTTCCTAATCAGAGCGTTTCCTCTGTAATTTTCAAAAACATCAAGTAAAAACGGTTTCTCAGTGAACTTGGTCTTTGAAGAAAAATACAACAAACTGCAACAGCAGTCAAAACCAGGACTGACTTAACTCTACCATAAAATTAACTGTGAGAGAATTCCCAATTCTGTCACGTTGAGCCAGGAGGAGGTTAGGACCCAAGATGCATAAACCCAGAACGACACAAGGCAGGAGCGTAGTAAAATCCTTTTATTAGGAGTCAATGTCCAAAAATCCAAGAAGGGGCAGGAAGCCAAGCCGTAAGTCAGTAACTCGACTGACAAAAAAAAAGCTCTTTGATGGGCAAAACTTAGAGTTTCATGAGGAGGAACAGAACAACACTAACGACAATGGACCAACCCTCACTGAGACACAGACAGGGTTATATACACAGGGCTGGGTGATAGGAGACGAGGAGCAGGTGCGTGGGGAATGGGGCACAGGTGAAATAATGAACTGAGGGAAGAAGCAGAAATAAGCAGGGGAGAAACCCAGATCTAAATCCTAAACCAAAGCTACTAAAATAACCTGAACTTTAAACACTGTAGAACAAAGACTAAAGATAAATAAACTGATGATAAGTGAAGTGACTAAAGGGAAACCTGAAGAAGCTGGGGACCACAGGGACACAGAACATGACACAATTCACATTTTTGATTCAGATTATTATCCAACTTTCCAACACATTCGGATCAAGATCTTCCAAAAGGAAGAAGCAGAAAGGCCCAGAGCAGGTTAAATTCAAAGGAAACAAACACTGACAAAGCTCCTTGTTTCTGAAGTATTTTTAGCCACATTCTCATCTGGTTTTCCAGAGGTGCAGCAATTAATCTGCCGGTGGCACGTGGGGCTTTTAATATGCTAAACACGGCACTATTAGAGCAATGTGGGAATGACTTGTTTGTATGGACTTGTGTTATTGGCTTTGAGATGGAAGCGTCCAAGTCGCAGGCACTTTAGCCAGTATGGTACACTGAATCAACCTGAGCCCTCTGTGGGGACTGGATATGGCCAGACCCACAGAAAAAGCCTAACCTCAAATCAAATTGAATCTGCAGCGACTGCTTTCCAGCCTCTGGCCAGCTCTGTGCTGATTCCTGTCACCATCCCTCAAAGAAATAGAGACACTTCCTGCTCTTGGAAAGCACTCCAGCCATCATCCACACACACAGATAAACACACACCAGAGGAACTATCATTTACATACCCAATGATAATTTAATAAGGAGGCAGAGTAGATATTGAGAAGCAGAAGCCATAACCTCTGGGATGTGATGGTGGATCCATAATTGATGAGGATTTCACCCTGGCTGCTCTGAGATAGAATGAAACTCTTTCAGATAATTGAGAGTGGCTTGTTAATTACATCCTCTTGACCATGTGCTGTTTGCTGCAATGACGCTTCAGCTGACAGCTCTTCCACAAGCAAAAGGACTTACATTGGTAAGTACTCACTCACATCACCAGAGTGCAAGCAGCTGCCTGCAGAACTCTCCTGTAACCTTTGCTGAGGCCTTCGCTGGCCGTACCCTGCAGAGGGACGATCCTCTGAAAACAACCTTTTCCCACAAACGTGTTTCTATCACTCAAGATATCCTTCAGCTGCAGCAGGAATACGTTTAATCCAGCTCTCAACACGAGCTGAGCTCCCTCAGAGAATTGGTAATCTGGCTGAAAGACAAGCGCAAACATCAAACAGACCACCGTGTGAGAATAGAGATGGTCTGCTCATGCATGCACACCGGGTGCAGACTAGACATTCTTCATCAAGAACTTTAAGAAACTACATAATGCATGCAGGCTGTTTTAGTTTCCTGTTCAAAAGTAGAAAATTGCACGGTTTTACTGTAAAAGCACCAAATTTAACTCAAACGAAACATAATAAACTAAAATCAATATAAACATGAACATTATCACTTTTATTATTAATAGTATTATTATTAGACAAAATAAATGAGGATTATACTGCATTATTCTTGGTGTGGAAGTTAAAGTTTTACCAAGGACATACTCTGTAGGAGAGACATCTACTCCATACGTATATACATATAAATGTAAATATATAAATATATATATATATACATATATATACATGTATATATGTATATATATATATATATGTGTATATATATGTATATATGTATATAGACGTATATATATACGTCTATATACATATATACATATATATACACACACACACACATATATATATATATATATATATATATATATACACATATATAAATGTATATATACATGTATATATGTGTATATATATATATATATATATATATATATATATACATATATATACACGTATATATGTATATAGACATATATATATATATCTATATATATATATATATATATATACATATATATATGTATATATATATATATATACACACACACACATATATATATATATATATATATATATATATACACATATATAAATGTATATATACATGTATATATGTGTATATATATATATATATATATATATACACATATATAAATGTATATATATATGTATATATGTGTATATATATATATATATATATATATATATATATACACATATATACATATATATACATATATATATGTATATATATATATATATACACACACACATATATACATGTATATATACATACATATACATATGTATATACATATACATGTATATGCATGTATATATACATATATATATGTCTCTTATATATATATATACATGTATATATGTGTATATATATATATATATATATATATATATATATATATATATATATATATATATATATATATATATATATATATATGTATATATATATGTATATATATATATATATATATATATATATATATATATATATATATATATATATATATATATATACATATATATACACGTATATATGTATATAGACATATATATATACGTCTATATACATATATACATATATATACATATATATATGTATATATATATATATATATACACACACACATATATACATGTATATATACATACATATACACATGTATATATACATACATATACATATGTATATACATATACATGTATATATACATACATATACATGTATATGCATGTATATATACATATATATATATACATGTATATACATATACATACATATACATATATATACATATACATATATATACATATACATATATATCGGTATTGACTGATATAAAACATTATATCATGATATGATTTTTTTCCATATGACCCAACCCCTATCAAGGCTCTTCTTATTGATTGATCTCTATTGTTGACCTACTTTCTAAATACTGTAATAGGGCACCAACTCTGTGGAGTCGGAGAAAAAGAGCTGCTTTAATCAGGAGCTGGATGTGGTCTCAGGGAGTTAGTTTCACCTTTTCTTTGCTTAACAATGTAAACAGGAAGTTTAATTAGCAGTAAAACAACAAGATAGTTTGTGTTTTTAATCATCAATAACATAGTTAGAGCTGGTGAAATTGGCCGTTTTTCGCATCAGAAATATGTTGACTTTTTGGATTGTTTTTTTTCCCACAAGTTCTTGCTTGTGCTCTGTGAATTTTTGCCCTTTCTGAATCTTCTTAGGAAATCCGTCAAGCAGCTGGTATTAAGCACTCCTTCTGTGGTAGTGATCTGAACTTCTTCCTTTCAGTCGTCCACCTCTGCTGGAAGGTCACAGCTTTGTCTGCCTCACAGCAGCGCTCCCAGAACCAGCTGTGCTCCGACGCACTTTTAAGTTGAAGGGAGCTCCCGCTGATCACCGCGCCTCCCCGACACCCACACAAACTTTAAAATTCCACCCTAAAACCACCCAGCCACACCCCTCTGGGGAACAGCCTCACTTACCTGAAAGTAACTGCATCTAGACAAAAACATCCTAAAAATACTCCAGTGTTCATCTTTAGTGAAAATGTTTATCCTTTTGAAGCTCGAGTTTTATAAGCAGTGTGGCTTATTGTGAGTCTGTTCACAGCTGAGAAGCTTTCAGGACCTGAAAGTTGTTTTCTTAGTGATTTAAGGATTGATTCACCACAACAACAGAAGTCTGCGATTGGCACAAACATTCCAACAAGCTGCTTGGTTGTTTATTTTTTCAAGCCACAAAGCCAACAGGTATGTTAGGTAATGCTAATGAAACAAATAACTTTATTACTGATTCTTTAAACTATTTAGCATCTAAAAACGACCTGATAGACTGACCACATACCTGAATGGATATTTGGGCCTTTTTGATTGAAATCTGTGTAAAAGTTACAAATAATGACCACACCCACACATGGTTTCTTGAACAACCTCTGTTTGGTGAAATAGTGCTCTGAGATGAACACTTTTAAATGAAACACGTTTAACTAGCCTTATGCTCATCAACTACCCATTAGCTTGTCAATTAGCCATTAGCTCATCACTTAGCTATTAGCTCATTAATTAGCCATTAGCTCATCATTTAGCCATTAGCTCTTTGTTTAGTTTTTAGCTCATAAATTAGGTTTTAGCTCATTGTTTAGCCATTAGCTCATCGTTTAGCCATTAGCTTATCATTCAGCCATTTTCTCACCAGTCTTGTTGGACACTGACATTGTTTCTCTAAACTAAGGCCATTCAGGAAGATATGAACGTGACTGTGATCATTTATAAATGTTTTCCACATAAAAAATCTCATAAATGCCAAAAATATAGTTTGAAGTGAGAAACTGATGCCTTCACACACGTTCAGTCCTAATAAGGAGGAGACAAAACCTCAATGAGGTGATTCCTTAAAGAGCAAGTCACCCCCAAATAAACCTTTTTTTTTGCTAATAAACTAAATAAACGAGTGTCTAATCGTGCTGCAGACACGTGTAGTCAATATTTTGGCACTTCAGTGCATCTTAGTTAAAATTTAAATATTCTGCCTAAAACTGGCAGTGTTGTGCCGTCGCCAGGTAAAACCTCTGCACTATATTTGAATTTAAATCTGCCACTGCTATTGGCTAAGAGGTATGCTATGATGTAAACTGGTACATTATAATGTCACAGTGCTGTCGTGAGCCTGTGTGTGTGTGTGTGTGTGTGTGTGTGTGTGTATTTGTTAGCAGCTCCGCCCTCTTGGTCTGCCAGGCAACACCATTTATTGCATTTTTCAAACATGAAGTGGGAGTGGAGTTAGAATCTGGTAGGGGGTGACTTGCTCTTTAAGTTTAGGAAACTACATCAGTAATCTGTGTTCCAGTAAATACGACTGGTTTAAGTGAGACAACACAACGGGTGTCACAACCAGGTTCCAAAATAGCATCTTATTTTAAATGGAGATGAATCAACATGGCAACAACCTCATAAAGTGGTGCAAAAACACATATGTGGGTTTTTTCTAATTGCACACAGCTAATAAAATCCCTCGTGGCATGAGTTGAGATCTGTTGAATTAGCTTCCTGAACAACATAAACACAGCATTATTAAGCTTGTTACAGCACTGACAACTAAAATAAATGGAACTTTATTAGGTGCATTAGCGACACACATCATTAGCAACGCAGCTGTACTTAACTTTAGTGCAACCACTGTGGTTGTAACACTTTAATCCAATTATTAGTATTCACAAAGATTCTCATGGAAAGACTTTAACTCAAACTATAAACACACAACACAGCAGGAGAAGTTTACTATGCACTTAATATAAAATATTAATATTATGACAGCAAAGTGCATTAGCTAAATGTTTCTACAAATTCCACCAATAAATGTGTTTAGACAGTAGGAGTGCTTACACTCCCACATGTGGAGAGATGCTGCAGTGTTTGAACTGAACAGTCAGGATGCCATGCTTTTGACACAGACAAGAAAGAGAGGACGGGCAGAATGAACGGTTTGTGAGGAAAGTCTGAAACGTGTGTGAGCAGTCTGAGATATGGATGGAGAAGCTGAATCTCCATATTAGATCTGAAGAGATTTTGCTCCTGACAGACTCGGTTTTAATTGGATTTTTCTGTCCTATTCTTTCTGGAATAAATCTTCCTCAAAAGGACACCTGATACGACGCGTGTCATCGTCAACAAAGACCAGAGAACTATTGATCAGGGAGCTGCAAGATCTTCCCTCTTACCGAGTGTCCTGAGATGTATTTATTTCTAAGTTAGGAGGAAAATTCGCCATGAATCGTTTTTTTTCCTCCTTCTTACAATTTTGTTGTGTTTAGCAGTTTTTTATGGGTCTAAAGTTATTCAATCCACATTCCAATGAATGCCACAAAGCCCACAAATAGTGCATATATACAATAAACGTATGTTTTTTTAAATTATCATCATTAAAAAAGCTCATCATGTCCATAAAATTAAAATCTGATGCACCTTCCAAACCGTGACCCCAAAATCACTTAAAACATTACAATATGAATATTTGTTAAAGCTGCTAACTGGCAATGAGACAAACTTCTATTAAATTACTAAAAGGGGTGGCCAGATCACTCATCCGCTCTGTTGAGTTAATAACAGTGTTCACTAAAAATGGCTTCATGCCACTGTTAAAGGCCACAGCAGCAGCAGCGCTGAATGCTTCCCATCCACTGCAACGACTAATAATTGGAGACGGTGGATAAATAGTAATAACAGTAATTAGCAGAATGCAAATCTGGACACTGCTCATAGACAAATATGGACAAGTATGCCAGTGATGAATAAATAGAGAAGTAAAGAAGAGGACAGCAGCTCGTCCAGTGAACGCTTTGATGACTTGATGTCCTTCCTACAGGACTGAGTAGCAGCAGGTGAGGTTACAGGAAACAACAACAGCAACAAAAAGTGACACGTCCTCGTCACGGCAGACGTGCTGACAAAGTCATATGTTTCATTCTCATCATCACAGGATGTGTGAGGCGCTTTCCTGTCATGTTAATGCATGTCCCCGAGGCTCTACGATGCAGTCAGCCCTAAAAACTCAAGAGCAATTATAAGTAAGGTCTTTATGCTGAGGCTGGCCTGGATGCAGGCCTCGAAGGTTTAGTTAGCTATGAAAAGTTCCGTGTAGATAAATGGTGTGGGGAGTTTTGGAACATATTCTGAAACAGTTTCCACCCAGACTGATTTAGACGTGACACTCTCTAAGCCTGACCATTTCCTGTCTGGTAATAGTTTGTTAAAGTGGGCATACACTTGTTATTTCAATAAATATGGTGTGGTCTCTAGTGTAGATGAATGTCATGCAAGTCGTCTTTAGTGGATAAGAGCTCTGGTGCTCCTGCTTCAGGAAGTAGAAGTTAGTTAGAGGAGTCTATTCCACCTTCCTCAGGAGCCACTGATTTCCCTCTTCCCTATTCACGCTCTCTCTTTCTTAAGATTTATTTAATCACAATTGTTTATTTTTTGCTCATTTTAAATATATTTTTAACCATTTTCTAATTTTTTTAAATACTTTTACATTTTTCCTTCTCCATGGCCTCACTCCTCCTTGAACCGTCACCTTATCGTGGTGGAGGAGTTTGAGTGCCCTAATGATCCTAGGAGCTATGTTGTCTGGGGCACTTAGTGCCCCTGGTAGGGTCTCCCATGACAAATTGGTCTTAGGTGAAGGGTGAGACAAAGAACGGTTCGAAGGATCTTTCATGGCGGTGAAAACGAAGAGTCGGAGTAC
>SSNQ01000203.1:289197-300336 GCA_006942095.1 Nothobranchius kuhntae | reverse complement strand
TTCTGAAACCGTTTCCACCCAGACTGATTTAGACGTGACACACTCTAAGCCTGACCATTTCCTGTCTGGTAATAGTTTGTTAAAGTGGGCATACACTTGTTATTTCAATAAATATGGTGTGGTCTCTAGTGTAGATGAATGTCATGCAAGCCGTCTTTAGTGGATAAGAGCTCTGGCGCTCCTGCTTCAGGAAGTAGAAGTTAGTTAGAGGAGTAGGGATCTATTCCACCTTCCTCAGGAGCCACTGATTTCCCTCTTCCCTATTCACTCTCTCTCTTTCTTAAGATTTATTTAATCACAATTGTTTATTTTTTGCTCATTTTAAATATATTTTTAACCATTTTCTAATTTTTTAAAATATNAAGGGCCATTCAGTCCCTTTACCAGAGGAGCGTGAGTTTGGTCCGCATAGCCGGTAGTAAGTCGGACCTGTTCCCAGTGAGGGTTGGACTCCGCCAGGGCTGCCCTTTGTCACCGGTTCTGTTCATCACTTTTATGGACAGAATTTCTAGACGCAGCCGTGGTGTGGAGTGTGTCGAGTTTGGTGGCAGGAGAATCTCGTCTCTGCTTTTTGCGGATGATGTGGTCCTCCTAGCTTCATCCAGCTCTGACCTTCAGCTCTTGCTGGGTAGGTTCGCGGCCGAATGTGAAGCGGCTGGGATGAGGATCAGCACCTCCAAATCTGAGACCATGGTTCTCGACCGGAAAAGGGTGGCTTGCCACCTCCGGGTCGGGGGAGAGGTCCTACCTCAAGTGGAGGAGTTTAAGTATCTCGGGGTCTTGTTCACGAGTGAGGGTAGGAGGGATCGGGAGATCGACAGGCGGATTGGTTCGGCGTCTGCAGTGATGCGGACGCTGAGCCGATCTGTCGTGGGGAAGAGGGAGCTGAGCCAGAAAGCCAGGCTCTCGATTTACCGGTCGATCTACGTCCCAATCCTCACCTATGGTCATGAGCTTTGGGTAATGACCGAAAGAACGAGATCGCGGATACAAGCGGCCGAAATGAGTTTCCTCCGTAGGGTGGCCGGGCTCAGCCTTAGAGATAGGGTGAGGAGCTCGGACATTCGGGAGGGACTCGGAGTAGAACCGCTGCTCCTCCGGATCGAAAGGAGCCAGTTGAGGTGGTTTGGGCATCTGGTCAGGATGCCTCCTGGACGCCTCCCTGGGGAGGTGTTTCGGGCATGTCCTGCCGGCAGAAGGCCCCCGGGTCGACCCAGGACACGTTGGAGAAGTTACATCTCCAATCTGGTCCGGGAACGCCTTGGGGTCCTGCCGGAGGAGCTGGTGGACAAGGCCGGGGAGAGGACGGCCTGGAGCTCCCTAGTTGGGATGCTGCCCCCGCGACCCGGACCCGGATAAGCGGAGGACGACGAGACGAGACGAGACTTTTACATTTTTAGTTTTTGTGAAGCGCCTCGTGATTTTATCTTGAGAGGCGCTATAGAAATGATATTTTCTCCTTTCTTCTTCTTCAGAAAAAGGTAACATTTGGAGTCTGACTCATTATTACTCCATCCATCCATCCATTTTCATCCGCTTATCCAGAGTCAGGTCGTGGGGCAGTAGCCTACGTCAAGAGGCCCAGACGTCCCTCTCCCCAGCCACTTGGGCCAGCTCCTCCGGGGGAATCCCAAGGCGTTCCCTGGCCAGGTGAGAGACATAGTCCCTCCAGCGTGTCCTGGGTCTACCTTTAGGTCTCCTCCCGGTTGGACGTGCCCGGAAAACCTCACCAGGGAGGCGTCCAGGAGGCATCCTGACCAGATGTCCGAGCCACCTCAACTGGCTCCTCTCGATGTCGTTATACTCATGGTATGTAAATGTCTCACCTGTGATTGGCTAATAGCAACACAACTCTTCTGCTGCCTCCATTCACTCTTCTTTCTTGAGTAAAAATTGCAACATTGATGTTTTATCTCCACCAATAACTCAAGTCTGAAGGAGTTTTGCCACGTTGTAGAGTTGCTAATGCTAACGTTTAGCTTCTACTAGCCGAGACGCGCTCTGCTCTGTCCTGGAAGCCAAATGAACACGCCCTTCCTCTTTTCTGACCTGAGCATTTCCACATCTGTTTACTTTAGGAGAGAAGTGGAAGACCTTTTCATCGTATTTGTAAAAGAACAAGTATCACATGTTTCTCAGGGAACCTTCACTTTAAAGGCTATCAGTAAAACTAAAGCCAGCTCATTTGCTAATTATCTCTAGCTTGGTCTAGTAAACTAGGTTATGTTGGGTAAATAGCACAACAAAATGTATGTTTAAGGTAATAATAATCATTTGTTTAAATCCATTCAGTGAATTAAACTCAGATTTTGGTGGCTTTGGACCTGATGGCAAGAAGAACGAGCTTCTGAACTAGCGTGTTTAAATTAAACTGCTATTAAAGGTTATTGCAGTACCACTCTCTCCCCCTCACACTGGACAACTGAAGGCTTGAGGAGCCAAATGCAGACAGAAAGGGAGGTTTTCTTAGTACATCTATTAATCCTTGTATTTGTTTATCAGACAAGATGTGTAAAAAATAACACAGAAGCCCAGCAGTGCCCATGATGACACGAGGAAAAATGTGCAAACCAAAACCAGGACTAAAAATAAACAGCAAGGTGATGGGTTGTGAGGTGGGTTGATGACAGACCTGGAACCGGTGTGGGAAAAGGACAAGGAACAGATTCTACAAAGTAAAAGGAAAGGTCGAGATAATTCAATAGAAACAATAAAAAACCCTAAAAATCTAAACTTTTCATCTAGAAATCTAAAACAATTGGTGACATCAGTAAACATGACTGAGTTCTCACCAACATCCTACAAAATCATCACCAACCTTCTCTGATTAAAGTCTGTTGTCTGTCCTTTGATACACTTGAGATTCCTGTTCCTGAGAGTTTTCCCGCCCCAGGCCTTGATCCGATGCACACTTGTGTTAAACAGGAAAAATCAGACGGAAAGCCAAACCGAGCCTCGCCAGTTAGAGAGGTCTGCTCGGTTGAACTGTTGCACTGAATGCAGCTGCTGGTAAGAAGGACTTTTACGTCCTCTGCAGAATGTTCAACAGGATCCTTATTCAGACACTTATGGCCACAATAAGTTATCACTAGGAGAATGCACTGTAACATACTGCAATAAGAGCCCAGTAGCTTCCAATCACACCCAAAGAATAACGTCAAACTCTTACCAGCTACTTAGGATAAACACCCGTTTTTCCTTATCTGTTTGGTTTATGCAAATGAGCCTCTCAAAGGGTGAAAAGGGTCTGGTTTTTATGACTTCTTCAAGTGTTTTTCTGTGTAAAAGTCATTAGCCTGTCATTAGTTACTCTCTTACAAACTATAGATATCTTCTACAGAGTTTACAATAGGGATAACAGGCTAACGGCTAGTATGAATGTGTTTCCTTACCAAGGCTGCACAACATATTGCAGAAATATTATCACAAAATCAACAATGCAAAAACTAAAAGTCTGAAGCAAAATAAACTTTTTTATTCCAAGTGACCTGCCTCTGCAAGTCAACATAATAATAATAATAATAATAATAATAATAATAATAATAATAATAATAATAATAATAATAATAATAATAATAATAATAATACCTTTCTGGTCACTCAAGGACACTGTACAGAATAAAAACACAATCATTCAGTAAGTAAACATACGTAAACATCAACAAACAAGGCCCTCTAAAATTCAAAGTTTATATGTGGTTATGAAGAGGTGAGTTTTGAGTTGTTTTTTGAATTCTGTGAATGAGTTAATGTTCTTGATGAGAGGGTGAAGGATCTACTCCCCATGGTGCTGAGACGGAAGGAGGGCACAGAGAGATGAATGGAGGAGGAGGACCTGAGGGAACGGGACGAGGTGACGATGTGAACGAGATCTGTGAGGTAGTGAGGGGCGAGGTTATGGATGGCCTTGAAGGTGAGAAGGAGAATCTTGTAGTTAATCCTGGTGTGCACTGGTAGCCAATGGAGTTGTTTGAGGATGGGGGTGATGTGATGAGAGATGGGAGTTTTAGTGACGATGCGTGCTGCTGCATTCTGAACCAGCTGGAGCTTACGGAGGGTTTTCTGAGGGAGGCCTGAGAGAAGAGAGTTGCAATAATCGATACGTGATGTAACCAGACTATGGACAAGGATAGAAGTAGAGTGGACATCAAGGGAGGGGCGAAGACGATTAATGTTACGAAGATGGAAATAAGCTGACAGTGTGATGCTATTGATATGAGATTGGAAGGATAGTGTGCTGTCTAGGATGACACCCAGACTCTTGACCTGGGGAGAGGGGGAAACTGAAGTATTATCAACTGTGAGAGAGAAACTGTCAAATTTTGAGAGGGTGTTCTTGGTACCAACCAAAATAAGTTCTGTTTTGTCTGTATTTAATCTCAGGAAGTTCGAACTGACCCAGGATTTTATTTCTTGAAGGCAGGTGATGAGGGAGGAGGGAGGAAGTGCAGAACTTGGCTTACTGGACAAATAGAGCTGGGTGTCATCCACGAAGCAGTGAAAATGAATATTGAATCTGCGGAAGTTATTGCCAAGGAGAAGGATGTATATAATGAAAAGGAGGGGCCCCAGGACAGAGCCCTGAGGCACACCAGAAGAGACAGAAGAGGGCTGTGTGCGGGAGGATTTGATAGTAATGAACTGAGTGCGACCTGATAGGTAGGACTGAAACCACTGAAGTGGGATGTTGGCAATGCCGATGGAAGATAACCTATGGAGGAGAATGGAATGAGATATTGTGTAAAAGGCCGCACTCAGATCAAGGAGGACCAGGATGGATAGTAGACCGGAATCAGCAGCAATGAGGAGATTGTTAGTTATTTTGAGGAGGGCTGTTTCTGTGCTGTGAAGTGGGCGGAAACCAGACTGGAAGGGTTCATAGAAGGAGTTTAGTGTCAGATGGGTGTGGAGCTGGGTAGCGACTACTTTTTCTAAGACTCTGGAGACAAAGGGTAGGTTGGAGATGGGGCGGAGATTAGTAAAAATGTTAGAATCCAAACCAGGTTTTTTAAGTATGTTTATGTTTATGTTTATTCATTTGGCAGACGCTTTTATCCAAAGCGACGTACAACAGTTAACCTATAGGGCATGTTGTGATCTGTGGGGGAAACCGGAGTACCCGGAGGAAACCCACGCATGCATGGGGAGAACACGCAACTCCATGCAGAAAGGCCGCAGCCGAGTTTTGAACCTGCAACCTTCGTGCTGCGAGGCAACAGTGCTAACCACTGCGCCACCATGCGCCACCATGCAGTATTGGAGTAATTGCAGCAGTTTTGAAGATAGAGGGAACAATACCGGAGGAAAGGGATGCGTGTATGAGAGCGGAGACGAGAGGGAGCAGGGAGGGGAGGCAGGATTTAATCAAGGCCGTGGGAAGAGGGTCGAGAAGGCAGGTAGAAGACTTTGACTTGTGGATAATATCTGATATCTCAAGGAGGTCAACATGATGGAATCTCACGATCTGTGTTGTCCACAGCTGGTAGGAAACAAAAAATGTTGTGAGTGACGTTTCGTAATTTTGATATTGACAGAACACAAAGAGAGGAGTGAGGACAAGGTTAGTATTTTCCAATCAACACTCATTAACATTATCAAATTTACATGTTTCGCTAATGCTGTGCAACCATGTCCCAAATGTCTCCACGCTGCATAATTTCACAGTGTTTCTCATACATGTTACATAAACTTTCACAATGCATCCATTTTGCATTACAGTCATGTACAAGGAATGCAACCGTCAACTGCAAGCAGCCACGAAATGATGCACGTCTAATACAAAAATCCACAATTCAGTGAATTTCCGAAGCAGTTTGCTGCCCCCTTAAAACAACACTTTAGAGCCTTTAACACCTTGATTATACAGCTTTAAAACTGGTTTCAGTGGTTGTTGAGCCATAAACTTGAGCGACTTCACATTGGGCCGCACTCTGCAGCCCCCTGCTAACCAGAAACTGCACTTAACAGTTTTGTGGTTCAGGTAGGAACACTAGACGGAGGTCTCTACCCACTTTACGCCAATAGCTGTTTACCATACCAGTGGCTAATATAAAGGCCAGCAGTTAGCTTTGTTAGTTTGCCAACCAGAAATAAAAAACACACAAAAAAGTTTGCCATTTCTGTTGGCATCATGGCAGAACCTTGAGGGAAAAGTATGAGAGATATCTTGGAGGTGAAGCAAAGAGCCAAAACCAGAGTGAACATCAGCGCGGCCTACACTAGTTTGAGTTAGCTGAAGGACAATACAAAATCATGGACTGATGGTGACCTGGCTTTGTTGCTACTGGACTTGTAAGTATCTTTGAATCTTTTCACTTTGTGGCTTATTTTGTTTCAGTTGGCTTGTTTTATCGTTAGCAGGAGGGTTGTTAACCTGAAAAGTGTTATAATTCCACTTTTACCCAGTAGGAGGCAGAAGCAAGAAACATTAGTGTTGCGTTAAAAAAGCTCCAAACTCTAGAAGCAGGTCATGCCAAACCATCAGTGCTACCAGTTTTGCATTAAATAGTTATGTCAGCAAAAAAAATAAAAATACACTATTGGACTTGACCTCTGAATGCACCAGACGTGCTACTGATGCTTTGGCTCTTGCTAAACGTGAACTAGCCGTTAGCTAATCAATCCCGGAGGATGTAAAATCTGCTTCTCCAAAAAGAGGCTGGTAAAGATGCTCCATAGACTCTTTAGCTTTTAAACAACCAGTAAATATACTTTTCATTTGAACTGGGGTGCACGAGGCTGAGAATCGAATGAAACTGGATACCAGCAGGTTTCAAGGACAGTTCCTGCAAAAAAGGCAAAGCAGGAAGGTGAGATACACCTCAATAATGATATGGAAGGATGAATATGATTAGAAGGAAACAAAAAAGAAACACCTGAACCTTTCCTCGTCCAAGGTTTCAATAAAACACACTAGGTGAGGAATCAGGGAAATGTAGATAAGGTATGAAATCAGATTCTTGCACCACATCTCCATCCCACCCCGAGTCATTTTCACAGCAAGTACTTCATGGTGAAATTCATCTGAAAGCCACAATCTGTCACTGGATGGTGTCATCCTAATGACACTCTTGGCATACTGATGCCTCCCATCTGCATCCAGAGTGTGTGAGCAGCTAACACATACATTATTAAACCCTATGAATGGGGTGAATGAGACTGGTAAAAATAACATGTCTCTGTGGTCCGGCTGGATGCTGAGACACTCTATTACAGCATTTTCACTCCTCGGATTGTTAAATAATGTATGTACATAAGGAAGGAGGGAGATAAGACACAGTCGGTGTGAAGAGAGAGACGAGAGCAGACGGAAGAGGAAGATAGGAACAGCTCAGTGGTAGTGGCTTGGGGAAGAAAACCATATTTTGTCCTTGAAAAATGAGGACACACACCCAGGCTGACTGTGGTTTGCATTTTCAGAGACACATCTGCAGATCAGAATTTACGTGTAGTTCAAGTGTTAATTACCATCGGAGGAGGCGTCACCTTCGTGTCAAACGGTACAGGAAGCTGGTTCAGATCAGCATATGAAGCAACGCTTCATTAACAACAGGGAAAACAAATAAAATCCATGAATTTCAAATGATTTATGTGTGCTTTATGAAAAATGTCCAAACAAAATGTGGAAGTAGTGACACCTACTGGTCAAGATTTTAAAAAGTGCAAAAACAATCCTAAACGCCAGCGAAGGTTATGTTTTTTTATTCGATTTGTCTGTTTTTAGTTCCTCTCAGCTTGAGATGAATCAGCACTGTACCTTTAAATGAAGCAATAATAAATCTAAAAGCTTGGGTTTTTCTCTTAACTGTGCTCAAACTGAAGCTTAGCTAGTGACATCTGCCTCCATCTCAGGATTAATTCTGGTTATTTTATTTATGTTTTATTTTTTAATTCCATCGATTGATTAATAAAATAAAATATCAGACGAAGTCTCAGAGCTACGGCTGACAGATAACTTTGCAACTGAAACACTTGATCAAAGTCGGTTTGGTTTAATTCCATTTCATTAAAGTCAATCTCTACTTCCTTATAAATATGAATCTATTAATCACTGTGGCATGCTCATTTAGATCTGTTTGTACATTGAAGTACTTCTAGTTTTGAGTTATAACAAATGTAGTCAGATAAACCACGTGAAACATTACATAGATCAAGCGTACTACATATTCATATAACAGATTATAACTTAATTTTTAACAGACGCGAATGTTAAAAAGTGATTAGTTGTAGTGGATTAATGCAATATGAGGTTTTCATCTAGTTACATAAGAAATGGAAAAAGTAAGTGTCTTAACATGATGAAAAAAGATATTTAAATTATTGTTTCAGATTTTGGTGGGTCACTCTGAGTTTTTCATGCAGGTTGAACATGAAAATAGTCTCCTACACCTATCTCCTGCTGCAGCTTCTGACTGAAAATAGATGGTGAAACTCTAGGATTTGAAAATCCTCACAGATCTATGTCACACTGTCACTTAACATTCATGGACTCACCCATCTTGACTTACGGCGGGAAGGCCGTTGTTGTTTTAATGTCTGGCAATCAGTAGCAGACGTCTCAGCTAGTTTAAGCTAATTAGGTTGCAGAGCAAACAGAATCACTGGTAAAGTCACTTTGCTGTTAGCCAATTAGAGGAGAGATGTCCAAATATCAGGAAATAAGTCTCCACATCTTACCATGTTCTATCAATCTCTCCTCCTGGGCCCTACGTCCTCAAACAGGCGCACCGGAGCTTTTGTTCCCTAGAGGACAACTTAAAAGGCATTCGTTCCTACATAAACCACCGAGTGAAGCCGGCCTTTAAAGGTACAGAGGTGCTTAATAAAAAGAGTGAAGTATATTTGGATCACAATGCTTAAAACACTTATCATACTAAGTTGAATGCATGAATGTAAAGCCAGTATATTCACTGGGTTTTACTGGGAGATTTTAAAAATATAGCCAAAAAAAAAAAAGGGTTGGAACTAAACAAAAAATTGTGCACATAACTTTTGCAAGAAGTGGGTCATGTGACAAAGCCATCACAAAATAGCAGTCATGTACCTATGCAAATGCAACTGATGTTATCATGATGCAGTCACAAAGTGTCTTAATCGTGTCTCCCCTCGATAAATTCACGAGTTTGGTTGTCAGCCACTCCCAAAATCATCCTGCATTCTCCACACTTTCTGAAACGCCTTCCAGATGTCAGCACTGACTCTGCGAGCAACTTGAGAGGATTTTTTGCTGAGCAAAGCTTTGAGAGTGGTCAAACTTCCAAGGTCATGAGACCAAGGCCCTGAGAGTCACGCCAGGAAATTGAAAACCTTTTAAGTCCTTTTGGAACGTCCTTCTTGAACGCCGCTCTCCATTTGTCAGCAACAGTTACAGGTAGCTTGACCGGTTTGGGAACAAACCCAGTAGAGACAGTTACGACCAACATAGTGGCAAAAACATGACTTGAGATAATCCAAATGGAGCTCCAGACACCGGTTTTGTCACATCTATTTAAAGTCGGATAAGAAATCAAATGTAGAAATGCAAGCGGTGCCTCGGCCTACAGCCAAAATCTCAGGATGCAGCAAGAGACTCCCCAAGGCAACAATTTAACTAGTGGTGCCCTGCTTTGCCCCAGAAACCAACTGTTCTGCTGCCTGAGCCATCTCTTCAATCTGTTTTTAACCGCCGACAGAGACAGCTCTGGCTGTCTGCACTGACCACTGCTATCAACAAAGCACCAAGAGACACACTATCTGGCTGCTCGTCCTCCTGGGAAGATGGAAGTAAATGTAAAAGTTACGACTCAGCCTGCTTTCTGGGGACGCCTCAACTTCCTTTTTCAGATAAAGTTCCCGATGCTCTCCGAAAGGATGATGCGTACACGCAGCACTTATGGATTTCAACAGAAGAAAAACAAGTCAGATTTCACGACTGTTTCAAAAATCTTTAGTCAGCAAGCCAGAGAGCTTCCGTGCCCTAAAACGGTTCCTTCTTCCTGGTTTTTGTGTTGTTTTTTCAGCTCTGATCATTTCTAAAGGTGTGAATGTTCACCGTTCTCTCCAGCTAGTGCCCCAAAACAACCACATGTGGGAAATTACCTCTCTTCTCCTGTTCAAGACAGGGAATTGTAAAAAGACTATTGTCCAAACATACAAGTGAATCGATGCTTTGTAAATGTTAATCCCACGGTAGTTAAACACATGGTGCTCGGTTTGCTTTTGCGCAGCTCTCCGACTTCCAAACCCCAGGTCCGCTCAGCTGAAGCGGATCTTTTCACAATGACAGCACAAACAATCGTCCTCATGAGGCAGTCGCTCAACAAGCAACACGTTTCTACAGCGAAGCAGCGGAAGTCAAACTTCATGACCTTCTGAATAAGATTTACTGGGTGAAGTCAGACCGTCTGCACCAGCTAACGATGACTGAAGTCACAGATTTGCTACCAAAGAGTTTCTGGAACATCAGGGTTAAAGGAAAAGAATAAAACATGGAGGAAATAAATAAAAAAATATTGCATTGTTTGGGTTTGTCCAAGGACAAAAGACCAAAAAATAACTCATTTGTCAAAAAATAAATAAATTAACAAAACCACTTCCACAGTGTGTTACAGTAGAGATGTGAATGCTTTTACTGACAAAGGTCTCTAGTTACATTAGACAAACGGATCCTTTGTAAAGATCAATTTTAAACTCCTTGCAGAAAAAATAAATCCAACATTTGGTGGAAAAAAAACAGACAGAAACAAAAACACTTTATAATTCCCTGGAACGCTTGTCTGCATTTCTGTGGTCAGATGTGTGTGGGTGTGCTGCAGAATGGTGTCGGCGTTGTTGTCTAGTCGGGTTTACACGTGTGCATGTGACCGTGTTCTTGTGTTTGCACAAGCACAACACTATTTATGTTACTAAGTGTGTACAGTGGAATGATTTATGCAGTGGTGCACAGCTTTGGTTATGACTACAGTGACCACTGCATGCCCCCCTGGCTTTGTCATGGTAAGACGGACCTTTATTCAGGGAGTCTTTTGTCTTCTGGAGCCACAGAAATAAAAGAAAAGGGGGTTCCCAAGGGCCCAGATGTACACAGCAAAGTCAGCCAAGACTTCAGCGAGGTGGGGGTCCACGTAAGCAAAACCTGGAGCTCGGATTAGCCAGAAAGCA
>SSNQ01000203.1:270006-288721 GCA_006942095.1 Nothobranchius kuhntae | reverse complement strand
GGGGGGGTAGATGAACTTGTATTGCACATTTTTCAAACATATTTCAAGTGGTTTATGTAAATGCTTTGGTTGTGAACCTGTAATCATTGTTAAGTTTGCATTACACATTTATTTAAGTAGAAATCTTCTAACACAATCTCACAGCGGTAGCAGGAGCTGCTAGCTGCAGCACCTCGTTTCTGCCAAGTTAATCATGTGACGTGAAACTGACGAGGATGCAAAGGTTTCAAAATATTATTTGCATGAGGAAATCTTGCATTTTTGGCATTTGAGTTGTTTTAAAATGGCAGAAATCCCCTTTAATCTTGGCCCCATGTGGTTAACATTTATGTTGTGTCCTTCCAGAGTGAGGTCATATTTATGTTTTTGGTAAAGTCAGACTGTATTGACAAACACCTAAACTAATACAAAATAATATCTTTAATCAATTCATTTTGATAAAAAATATTTCAAAAATTCACTTTTATTTTTGTCACCTACACAACTGCATAAATGTATTCAAAGCATTTATCTTAGCTTAGAATTGAAACTTTCTAATTCCAGTACAATCTGTCATGCTAGTAGAGAGTAATCTGTATATGTCTCACTCCGTAGGAGACCAGCACTTGTATTACTAACGAGTTTTTCTTTTCTCACCCAGTGAGGAAGCCTCCGTTTTCAGATTCCCACAGCTCGCTCTGCTCTGAGGGCAGCTAAATTTACCCGTCGTATGCCTATGTAGAACGCGTCCCAGTTCCCAAAGTCATTTATTTTGACTGTGATCGCTGTCAGGATTTAATAAGCCTTATAGTAGTTGTTATGGTAACCCCTCAGACCAATTATGTATGTATGCAAATGAAGATAAAAAGGGGCAAATTTGGTTGTTTCTAAAATGTTTTCCTCCCTCCAGATGCAAACACAACTCACCACATACACCCACTTTTATTTCAAAGCGATAGGATGAGAGGAAACCACCAGAAACACTTAGATAGACTTGCGTGCTTTGCATTGTTATTTAGGGGGCTAGCATCTTTGTTGTGTGGTTTTTCCCTCAGTCTTGTCCTGAAAAAGCCCCGGTCTCCGGGCCAAAGTTTCTCTTCCGACCTCTTTCTCTCCTAAGAGAAAAAAAGTGCCTGCTTCTCTTACATTTGCTCTGAGCTGTTGGGCCTGCATAGCTGGAGGAGAACATCATGAACATGGGCGGAATACATAAACCACAGTGATGGCTTGTGGCTCTTACATTAATAAAGCTAATCATTTTAAGAACTCATAAATTCTCATAAGCTCCAAATGACCAGTTAGCGATGATAACTAGTAAGCAGTCATAATATTTCATTAGCTTCCACAGCACCAGTTTTCTAAATGGTCTAGACCGAGAAAGGAAGACAAACAGCAAAAAGAAGGTAAACAGATATCAGATTAGGATTTTTCTTCTTCTGCTCATATGACAGAGAAGGGAATTCCCATTTTAACTCAGACCATCTCAACTTTTCACAAAGATCCTGCTGAGTCACTCCTAAAGCCGTTTTAATTAGTCATTCCAGCAGATGTGAGTCAGTCAGTCAAGTTAGACAGGACATTTCTCTGTAACCTTGGGAGTTCATGTCCTCTGTCCCTCATGTGTTACGTCTTGATTAGACAAGCAAAGATAGATGATTATTGGGTTTGTGTCTGCTTCCATAGTACGATGTCAACACCTTAATCTGGTGCTGTCATATTGTTTTTTGTTTTAACTAAAACATGCAAACCCCAAATGTCAGGTTTAACTATATACATATATATACACATATATATATATATATATATATACACACCGAACCAGCTCATTTAACCGCACCTAAACCTTAACGTTTCATTATATAATGTTTTCTGCTAAAATATTCATGAAGCTTTTTTCTGCCCCTAAAGAAAAACATCAAAGCGGTTAAAGGGTCAAAACGTCGAGAGAACAGGAGATGTCATATTTAGATAATGGAACTTCAGTAAAATAAAACTTTCGCATGCTTTTTCTGTCCACTAGATGGCGGTAATGCAACTTACGTTGGTTGCACAGAAAAAAACAAGAAGCTGCTAGCAGAGTTAGCTTGTTGCAAAACTGTCTTCACTTCAGTCTCTGGAAGAGTTAATCAGCTAAAGCGACTAACTGAAATCTTCTCACCAGGCTGTGGAAACTTTCTTCTCCTCAACAACTTGGTGCGAGTTCTTTCCAGAACCAGAGAAGATATTCTGCGGTCTTCGTGACAATCGGAGCTCCAAAAGCAGCTGTTAGCTAAACACGGCTAAAGAAAACCTGCTACCACTTCAGGATCATCCATCAGCTGGGACTGCTTCATCGTGTTTACTTCATCTGGATCTGGACAGCATGGATACAGGTTTAACAACTATCAATGGCGACTGAACTTTAAATATTTGACCTTCCCCTCTCCCTCATCCTAACCTTAACCCTCTTGCTACCTAAAATGTTACTCTCACTGTGATCAAGCGTCTGTTTCCGATGCATTCTGACTGTGAATTTTCGTATTTGCCGCCCAAGGGGAACGTTAGAACATGCCATCTGGCGAGGGGGAGGTTACACATACCCTCTACTTTTAACCTCCACCGTGGTAGTTGAAACCTCCCCCTCGCGTTGGCTCAGTCCAAACTCGACCAATGACGAGGCGGCTCCCGCCGTTCGCTTCATAGAGCCGGCTTTTAGAGCGATTGACACATCACTAACATGTTCGCTAGCAAGATGGTTAAGGTTAGGATAGGGGTGAGGGGAAGGTTAAATAAGAGGACGAGGTTAGGGTGAGGTACAATGAGCTTGTTTGGTGCCCTGGCTGCGGACATCCCATCGCGTCAGTGTAACGCTGCATTGGGATCTGCAGTCAAATAAAGGAAAAAACCATTTTCGCACATAAGTAAAGAAAAAGGGCACTTTTGGCATCAGGGGTCTGAGGCGGAGGGTGGATGACCAAGCGTTTGTTTTTGACGCGCTGGGAGTGAGAATGTGTTGCAAGGCGAGGTTCCTTGGCATTGAGAAACACCCTATGACTTGTCAAACCAGCTTTCTCAGAACAAACCATTTCTCAGCGGCCATTATGGCTGCAGGAAAGCAGGTCAGAGATGGAACAGGCTGTTCGGCATGCCTCATTAGACACCTGCTGGTATTCAGTAACAACAAGGTAAATGTGGATTTATATTCTAGGACTGCTCTAACTTTGCATTTTTAATCTACACACACATTTACAAAAGCTTCTTTCTTACTTCAATGTTCGGTTTACCTGCCAGATATTAATGAGAATTTATGAAATCAGGTGCAAACGTCATTCTTATTTTGAAAATAATTTCAAATGCACATCTCTCCCACTTGATACTTTTACTTGGAATGCTCCAAAAGCAAGTAAAAAAAATGCCACTACTATAATAAACTTTGCAGCCACAATTTAAACTGATGATACATAAAATGTTGATTCAGGAAATGAAAGAACATCTAAAATTAACTGTAAACTTTTAAAATCCATGGTGATAAGCTGCTTTCAACATCTAGGCAGTTAACAAAAAATAACATCAATACACAACAAACCACCATCAAATCAAGTTAGGAATGATTTCCAAAAGTTTGTGAATATGTGCATTTTTAAATTAATGATTAGCCAAAAGTATTTTAAATGAAAATGGAGAATGCTGCAAAACTGTTTACTGCCTAAAGGATTATGTCAGTACCTTTGATGCAGCTGCCGAGAACGGAGAAAAGAAACAACATTTTATATCTTAGGGAGGAAAATAAAAAATGCCTCCCCATTTCTGAAAATCCTATTCCGTTGAGAAGAACTGAGCACACATCAACACAACAGCAGAGTTGTATTTTTCATTTCCCACAAATTGAAACTGGTGTCATCTTCAAAAGAGGTTGCCATTTACTTGAGAAAGCGGCTGAACGGAGCTCTGCAGGGCTTTTCTCCAGGGTAGAGAGCCCTAAATGAATCGCTATGTAAATGAAGCACGAAGATACACCCCACCCAAAAATAAGAAACACAACTTCCTATCAAATGTATTATTAAAGTAACATCAACATAGGCTGGTGGAAGGTCTCTGAGGAATTCATAAAGTAGCTAAATAAACTTAAGAACTACAGAAAATATGAGAAGAAAAGAAAAATGCCTTTTAACATCAAAAAGATCACATCTCAGGAAAAAAGTCATGGACTGAAGCCCTTTAAATGCAAAATATTACACAAAACAACAGAAAGCAGTCAAGAGACAGCATGCAACGAGCTACAGATACTCTAACATCCCACAAACGCATTTCAATTAGCACGTTCTCTGGTGACGCATCATGTTACGCTTTATTGTTTCACAAATGTGTCATAAGGACTAATCACACAAGCACAAAGAGAGCACAGCCGAACACCAAAATGCACTTAGTGTGAGTCAGGACACGACTTATTGTCCTGATGACAAGAATCTATGATGTAGGTTTGTTCAAGTGGGAACTGTTTAATAATTAATGGATTTTAATGTAGGGTATGGCTAAGCCGTGCCTAAGTGAAAATGTTAAATGTGTTGGTAAAGCCGTGAAAAGCCTCCAGGTTGTTGTTTGGGGATGATGAATATTTACTGCTTCTATATTGTAAATCACATCATGAAAAAACCCTAAGTGATTACTCACAATGACACACAAAAGGTTTTAAAGGTGCACTTCCACGGTCTGGTGTATACACAGCATGGGTGCCATGGAATCCACTGAAAGTTTTTTTTTTTTTTTTGTTATTTAATAAAAGATTTTTATCCAAAACAATCAACAAGCTTTCCTTCATGAGCCAGCGAACCTGATAATAAAAGTAATAAAATATCTATCAGGGTTCCTTAACCACCGATGGGCAGAACTACCCCCACGTGGCGAATATATCAGCAAAACAGCAGTGACCTTTCAGAAAGGTGCAAGTTTAATTAAAAAATATGTGTTTGTTTCTTTTTATAGAACAAATAACATCAAGGGAAAAAGGTGACACTCCATCAGTGACAGAGCGCAGCTACGCAGACAAAAAGCTGCTATTTATTGGATCCGCTATAATAAATTAAACATAGGCAAGAATAGATCAAATGTTGCATAATGAAACCCCAGTTATAGAACAGGAGTAAAGACCCACCCACACAGATAAAGGTTTGGCTTTGATTTAAAAAACATTGTTTGGTCTTGGTGAGATCCACAGAAATGCTAATCATTTGATGGTTTATTGTTGTAGTAGTAGTGTGTAAGGGTAAGCCATCCTATATATGTAGTATTGTAGCTTGTAGTACTGTATTAGTACAGTATTGTAGTACTGGAGCTTGTCACCACTAGAGTGTGAATGGGTGAATGACTGATTGTGTTGTGAAGCACCCTGGGGGGCTGTAGAACCCTAGAAGGCGCTATACAAATGCCAGCTATTTACCATGTGAATCTATACAGTGGGGCAAAAAAGTATTTAGTCAGCCACCAATTGTGCAAGTTCTCCCACTTAAAATGATGACAGAGGTCTGTAATTTACATCATAGGTACCTTCAACAGAATGTGAAAAAAAATCCATGAATTCACATGGCAGGATTTTTAAAGAATTTATTTGTAAATCAGGGTGGAAAATAAGTATTTGGTCACTTCAAACAAGGAAAATCTCTGGCTCTCTCAGACCTGTAACGTCTTCTTTAAGAAGCTTTTCCGTCCTCCACTCGTTACCTGTATTAATGGCACCTGTTTGAACTCATTATCTGTATAAAAGACACCTGTCCACAGCCTCAAACAGTCAGACTCCAAACTCCACTATGGCCAAGACCAAAGAGCTTTCCAAGGACACCAGGAAAAGAATTGTAGACCTGCACCAGACTGGGAAGAGTGAATCTACAATAGGCAAGCAGCTTGGTGTGAAAAAATCAACTGTGGGAGCAATTATCAGAAAATGGAAGACATTTTTCTGCTAAGGGGACAGGTCGACTGATCCGTGTTAAGGACAGAATGAATGGGGCCATGTATCGTGAGATTCTGAGCCAAAACCTCCTTCCATCAGTGAGAGCTTTGAAGATGAAACGTGGCTGGGTCTTCCAACACGACAAAGATCCCAAACACACCGCCCGGGCAACAAAGGAGTGGCTCCGTAAGAAGCATTTGAAAGTCCTGGAGTGGCCTAGCCAGTCTCCAGACCTCAACCCCATAGAAAATCTGTGGAGGGAGTTGAAAGTCCGTGTTGCTCGGCGACAGCCCCAAAACATCACTGCTCTCGAGAAGATCTGCATGGAGGAATGGGCCAAAATACCAGCTACTGTGTGTGCAAACCTGGTAAAGACCTATAGTAATCGTTTGACCTCTGTTATTGCCAACAAAGTTAAAGTTAAAGTCCCATTAGTTGTCACACACACTGATGTGTGTGTGCGAAATTTGTTCTCCGCATTTGACCCATCCCCTGGGGAGCGGTGAGCTGCAGACACAGCCGCGCTCGGGAACCATTTGGAGGTTTAAACCCCCCAATCCAACCCCTTAATGCTGAGTGTCAAGCAGGGAGGGACTGGGTCCCATTTTTTTCAAAGTCTTTGGTATGACCCGACCAGGAATCGAACCCTGATCGCCCAGTCTCAAGGCGGACACTCTACCACTAGGCCACTGTTACAAACTATTGAGTTGAATTTTTGTTATTGACCAAATACTTATTTTCCACCCTGATTTACAAATAAATTCTTTAAAAATCCTGCCATGTGAATTCATGGATTTCTTTTTTTCACATTCTGTCTCTCACAGTTGAAGCGTACCTATGATGTAAATTACTGACCTCTGTCATCATTTTAAGTGGGAGAACTTGCACAATCGGTGGCTGACTAAATACTTTTTTGCCCCACTGTAGCTCTAATCAAATGACTGAGCCACTTACACTGGCTCCTGGAGGAGCAGCAGGTCTACTCTAAGCCCCCCCCCCCCAGATGACTCAGTTTCTCACCCTATCTCTAAGGTAGAGCCCAGACACCCTGCATTTTGGCTGCTTGATCTTGTTCTTTTGGTAATTACACAAACCTCATGACCATAGATGAGGGTTAGAACGTAGACGACCGGTGAATCCCAACCCTAAGCTGAGCCGGAAGGCAGACAAGTCTAGGGTTGGGCATCGAGCATCGATTGGAACCGGTTCCAACTGTTCATTTTTCCCAGAATCGCTCAATGTTTTTTATTTCGATTCCTAATTTCGACTCCTAGTATGCCGGCGGAAGAGAAATCCGTGGCCGATCTCCATGAAAAACAAACGTGATCTGCAAATTGTGATCAATGCTTTTCAGAGCTGATCACACCAGCTGTCTGTGTGCAGCACGAGTCCCCCCTCCCCCCACCCAGATATAAACAAACATGTCTGCCAAACTTTTACTCCATAACGTAAACTTTAACTCCTGCAGCGTAGAGGAAACTTGTTAAATACGTCAACACGGTGGATTTACCGGTAATAGAAGCTTTAACTCATTCACTGCCAATGACGACAAAAGTCATCGTTTGCATTTTTTTTTTACTGTTTGGGCATCAGAACGAGCCCCCGCGCTGAGAAAACAAACATCCCAGCTTTAAAGCCGATCTTCATCCGCATACGTCACAGATCACGTGATCAGGAAGCAGACCATCCATGTGTTAGGAGATCGTTTTGGGCCGTTCCTGTAAAAAAAGTGAGGCGCGAACTGGAAAAGCCTCTGCTGATCACAATTCAACAACGGATTATGAAAGAACGGATAACGCTTGAAACACGCGGATTCTTCCTGATGTAAGAGGTGAGTCTCCTCTTTGTTTTGGTAGTTTTGGCGTTGACATCATCCTAACGCGCAACGTTCTGTGACTCCTAAAAAATAGTAAAAACGGTGAGAAACGCTGGCAGCGAAGGCCGTTAGTGATCAGGAAACGGCTGGCAGTGAATGAGTTAAAGAACAAACTCTGGACGGTGTGAGGTGTTTGTCTCACTGCAGAAATAAAAACACACACGGAGCGTCAGCAGTCAGACACGTGAGCATCAGAAGACTGAACAATAACCTGTAGAATAATTAAAGTCATCATGCTAGAGCAGCTTCTCTGTGGTGGACCACACCAGCTCCTGCCACCATAAATAATTATAATAATAATAATCATAAATCACACACAAAGCTGTGAACATTTTAATTTCCTTTCTGAACTGTTTCTGTTGAGTTTTAATGTTTAAATCTGTTAGATTGTTACTGACAGCAGCTACGTTTAACTTCCTGTTGTGACTGAACGCTGCTGCAGCATGGAGGTGTAGTTCTCAGTCATCCTGGACATGATCATCCTGAGAGTTGTAGCTGGAAACAGCTGGACGTTTCTGGATATGTTGGAGACATTTAGCCTCTCATCCCAGAGGCTGCTTCCAGACTTTGGTTGTGGTCAGAAACAAACACACTGGTTGTGCTGCAAGTCGTCTTCTTTTTGTCTCCAAAACATGTTTGTGTCTAAATGAAGGTGATGTTGTTGTTCACAGAGTTAAAATTCATGTTGAAGTTAAGATTATTTCATCCAGTAGGACCTGTGGCTAGCTGGCTCATGTAAAGCATGTCATGTCTTCAAAGAATCAGAATCGAGAATCGATAGGAACTGGAATCGAAATGAGGAATTGGAATCGGAATCGTTCAAAATCAAACGATGCCCAACCCTACAGACAACAAACCGTTACAATGCCAACTTTCTCCATTTTGCCAACAAAAAAACTAGAATTCATCTTTTGCCTTTCTGCAGTGGGAAATAACAAATATTTCTAACTGAACAATTCAGAGTTAAATGCAATAAAATAAATTATTTAAAGTATAGCCAGCGCTCTGGCTTCAGCCATCCCGTCTTTTACCAAAACATATAAACTAATTGGTGTTGCTAAGTGCTAATATTTGTCAAATGTTTTTAATACTTCAGCAAATACTAGGAGCTGTGTGACGTAGATGAAGATCATTACAGAAGTAATCCACAATATTATGAGCCTTATCAAAATAAAATGCCCCCAGAAAGCACTAAATATCCGACTGCCATCAAACTTTGGCTGTGAGGGTAGGTGGAATTTTCCGTTCATTCTATTTTATACCCACTCTAATCACTAAAGAGCTGCTCAGTGGACACCGGACAAATAGGTGCCAAATGGGTTTCCTGCACACAAGTTCTTGCTTTTTAAGTGTCAAACCAGGCAGTTAACCTTACTGCCTTTGGCCTCCTGCGCCAGATTTATAGCTCTAATCCACCCAGAATGCATATAAAAACGTCATTTCACAGAGACGGCATGATAAAAGAAAGTTTCTTTAACTCAGGGCTACCAACACAACGGCAGCCTTATGAGGTGTGGGTTTGCATTAGCATCAAAGACACATACTTCACCTGCCACAACAGGATGTCGCTTCATTTATCACTCATTTCCTTTCTCCTGACTGAAACAATTTCTTTTTAATACAGCTGCGGGTTTTTTTATAGAATATTCTAACTTAGTTCTCTGAGAAATGCTTGGAAGATCTATTAACACTGAAGTGTTTTTCACATTTTTTGCCAATTATGCCGAGGTGATTTGAACAAGACCCAAGGCTATACAAAAGTGAAATAACTCCGTTTTGCAGAATTTCAAACTTTTACATTCCCTCCAGCTATTGTTAAAGCCACCGTTGTGGAGTGGAAAAACAAAATAAAGAGAAAATATCTTTCATTTTCTCTTCAAAGTAATATGCAAAACGTTTTATAAAACATGAAGGCATGAGGTCGGACTGCCTCTAAATCTTGTATCGTACTTTGCTAATTCAGCCTTTATTATATTAATCAACATTAGGTTTAGGGTAAGCAACTGATGAAGGGTTTTTGTATGTTGGCATTAGCAATAAACGGTCAAGGTATGTTCAAACAGAAGTACGTAAATTAATGATTGGCAGAAATTATTGTGAAGTTTTGTCGTATTAGCTGCTTTCATAAGACACACCGTGCCGGCAATTCAGCACAATGCTGACGCCATTGTGTGTCTTATGAAAGCGTTGGTAGTAATGTGGCTGCAACACCAGACTTGTGAATGAAGATTATGCCTTGGCGAAACTGAGAGTTTGTCACGATCACGTGAGGAATGTCTGCCAAGCTCCAGCCGGCTACAATATTGAAATTGAACATAAATGTGGGCATAACAGCTGAGTTAGTAAACTGGAGCGATGCAGAGCTCCGGGAGCTCCTCTCCGTTAGCCCTCCCACTGTCTTGATGGGTGACCATGCGAGGAAAGTTGACCATTGAGCAGGACTGATTGTTTGTCCCTTGAGGTCCACGTGGCAGGGGTGAGGTGGTGCTCACTCTTCAGTTGGAGCTCAGATCACCAGATGGTTCATGGAGACGATGGAAGACAGACGGCTTAAGAAGCAGCTTGTGAAAAAAAATACCTAAAGAGCGCATAATTGCAATAAAAGTAAAAAGTTAAAGGAAGTCCATTACAGAGCAAAGGCCACCTTCCTACCTCCATTGTGTAATAATTTGTGAAAAGCACATGATCACGCCAAATTACTGGCACACTCTGACCACTTATGAATGACCAAAGACAAAGTGGCGGCATTGTTTATGAAGGACACCTTTGTAATACAACTTCAGGATATTTCACTGTTAGTACTTTCATTTAAAAGGTGCTTTAAGTAAGAATGAAGTAGGAATGACATCTTGTGGTCAAATGTGGTTACTGCAGTTCATCTTTCAAACAAACCAGCCACTTTCTATGCCCGTTTCCTGAGTTTCATGACTGTTGCCAGTTATGGCTCAATGCTAGAAGATGCTGGATGACGAGCAAAGATGAGTTACACACAGTGCATTAATTACTAGATAAATACTTTTCACTGTAGTGTTATTGTTGCTAATTGAAAGTAGATTGAAATATTTTTAGAGCCGACGATTTGCTTCTAATTCACTGTTAGCATTATTAGCCCAACATTAGCCTCTAGTCTCCTTTACACAATAATGGAGCAACACAAAAATAATGGAGCAACACAAAAAGATGCTGTGCTGTACAAGAAATAACTTCTAGGTCGCTCCTGTTACTGGCTTAGGATCTTTACTAAATATTGCTACGTCTTTCCAAGCGCTGTCGAACTGCAAATATAGACGCTTCAGCATTAGCTGGTGCAGACTCGGCAACACTGCAGGCCCACAGATTGTAAACAACTTTTATAAACAGAAAAAACAAATGACTTTCAGTTCCAAGTAAACAATATTATTGACAACTAGCAAAATACAGAAGCAAGAGAGTACAACAGAGCGTACATGCTGAGGAAAAGTAAGATTCACGTCTAACAAAAGTAGAACAATGAAATGAAACAAAAGCAACGGGGAAACCTAAAAATATGTAAATCATTGTTATGATCTTACAAAATGAAAAAAGGGATAAAGGTTGAACGGTCTCCCACAGAGTCAAATATAGACTCGCTTTGAGATTCTGTCACCTTCTATCCAAACACATGTTCAGCATCAACTGGAAACCGGAGTCTTCCTGTACATATCACACCTTATCTGCTGCTGAACCGTAATCTCTCCCTCTAATTGAGAGTGCCTCGGCTGTAAATCCACTGTTGGAGAGCAGATATGATCTCACGTTAAGAAGAATCCACCTAATTCATTTTACTGATGCAGGCATCAAGTCTCTCTTTGTTCACATGCTCTGCAGCTTCCCAAAGCTTTAGCCCCAGGAGCTAAATACCAGAGCAGAAACAAGACATGGTTAAAAACCTACGGTGCACACAGTGATCTGTATACTGTACTTCAAGTTTTCAGATGCCTGCATTTCATCACAGCGTGCATTAAGCAGTGCAGTTAAAGTCCTCACATTTAAATGACATGAAAGGTCATTTATAAAAGCTCTCATGAATTACTTATCTGCATATTTTCTGACCTGACGCGCAAAGCAGGGTTATTATTTGGTAAAGTCAAAGTACTTTAAGCTTCTTCATGTGGTTTAAAGCAGAAAAGGTCAAAGTGAAGGGGACGATGCATGGGATGTAACTCGTTCCATCTTCTGTGTTGGCGTCACAATTCCTATAAATTCCTTTACAGCTTCAAATAGCATAGATGTGCCTTTGATATTGGTTTGTACTTTTACGGCTTTGCAAATAAAAGCAAAATGATGCTGAATGATGTTCCAGCAAGTTATACTGTTTAGAGCTGGAGCAGATTCTTACACGCACAGTAAACTATAAGTGAAACCTTTGTTCTAGTTTAGAAAAGCTGAAGAAAGGAGGTTTAAGGCTGTTTTTGGCATCTGGGCCACGTGAGCTCAGGTACATCTACAACACTTAGTTGTCCAACTGTTTTTCTTGAATTCTCACAAATGCAAAGTTGGTTTGAAAAATTAAATACTGTGTTTGTAGAGCGGTATCTCATTGGGCTCTGACTGTGGCTAATTGAGATTGGATAAGGTTTGTTTTTTTCATGAAATATCCTAAAATTAATTGTCAACATCTGGAATCCTTTTCAATTTAAATTCCATAAGTCTGAAAGTGCACTAAACGTGAGATAGCTCAGGGACGGGTTGGTGATCTATGAAGCTAAATCATGGCTGATTGGAGATGGAAGAAAGAAAGAATCTGACATTTTGGGTACAAGACATTTGCAGTGAAATAATACACGAATTAGTGAAGAAATAAAGATGAAATTAAGACCCTTTGTACTAGGGCCCGACCGATATATCGGCCGGCCGATATAGGGGTCATTAACACTATCGGCTATCGGCCAAAAAGACGGCCGATATGGCGCTACCTATCCAGCAGATGGCGCCACCTTTATGAACTCATGTTGTGTGGCTCCATTCCTCGGGGGGTGGAGCCACCGTCACAGCACACATGCAGCGGAGTCAAGCAGAGACGAGATGGTGATGAGGAAGTAGGAGGTAAGTCTTCAGTTTTAAGCATATTTTTTGTGTCAGTGGTAAGTTGAACGGTAAAATAAGCAGTGCCAAAAGTATGGTTCCCCTCAACATGCTTCCTAAGTTTATTGTGTGCCTCGTGGCCTCGTATTGAAAAGTTAACCTGAAAAAATAAAATAAATCTGCCGCAGCATTACGCTCTATGCAGAGCTCACGCTGCTTCCCCTTTAGTCATGCAGGGCAGTAAGTAAGTAACATTGGCCTTTTTCTGGTAGACATTCTGGAATATTCTCAGACAATTTCCTCCGCTCTTCTTCAGCAGTCTTTTCAAACTCACGCGGTTCACCCGCGGCTTGCGAAAAAAATTGTGGGAAACGATCGCTGCACGGCGTGGGCGGAGCGCCGACGCGCAGCGCTTCGGCGGCCCATGTGGCCTATATAATAGGATAACCAGGGCAACGAATGAAGGCGATCCCCGTTTCGCGGCGCTTCGGCGGCACACGACCGTTGTCGCAGCTGAGGATGGGCGAGGGGGGAGGGGGGTTGGCAACAAAGCAATGAAACGCTGTGCAGGGAGTCCCCCCTCCTCTCCCTAGCTGGGAGAGGAGGGGGGGGCGGTAATACGAGAAAATAAACATTCCTCTCTACAATAGAATAAATCTATTGTATTTTTCAGCCTTATATTTTACATAAGGCTTATGCATTGCCACATACTAGTCATTTAACGTATCATATTTTTATTTTCCTAATACTGTCGGCTTTGGAAAGGATCAAAACACAAACGTGTAAAACTCCACAGACTCAGAAAACAAAAAACTTGAATGTAAGATTTATACTGACTGAGTTTGTGTGTTCTGTTGTTTTTGAGATAGCAAAATAAATCTTATTTGCATTACTTGGAAACCCCAGTGAGTTATTGAGACAGTTCTTTGGTGTGTAATATAGAAATAAGTTAGCATCAAAAAGGCAGAGAATGAAGGGTTTAATCTTAAGAACATTTGTATTTATTTCTTTTTTTGTGAGGGAGATTTATCGGCCATTATATCGGCTATCTGCCTTTGTTAAAAGTTTTATATCGGTATCGGTCCCAAAAAAAGCATATCGGTCAGGCCCTACTTTGTACCTCAACTGTGCCCCAAAAATATGTACGACAATTCCAACACATGCAAAAGTCTGTCAGTACCAACTCAGTCCAAATTTCAATGAAAACAAAATCTACATACTTGCAATTTTGTGTCTAACTAGTCAACAACAGTCATCATGCAATATAATACTGGTTTAAGTTAAAGGCCGTTGTTACAACCTGGATCATGGGACCACAACATAAGGAGGTCTGAACTCATGGTGTGACTTAAGAGTATTTTTAAAACCAGCCTCCGAAAGGCCTCATCAAAAATGCCACACAGACAAGAGCTCCCATAGGTGCTCCCTCTGATCAGTCTCATCACTAATGAGTCCACATGATCCTGGACAAGCCCCCATATGTTACAACTCAGACGTCTTGGGGACCTGGGGTAACATGGAAGACGCGTGACACAGGCAAAATCAGAGTAAAAAGGGATTTCTTTAACAAAAATGCTCCTAACATTACGCTTTTAGTCAAATATAACACAAATACAAGGAGGTGAGTCAGCTGTAAAACCACCCCACAATGACAAACACACTAAATGTCTCACTAGTAACACCCAGAGGTGTGACCAAGTCACTGCTTTGCAAGTCACAAGTAAGTCACAAGTCTTTCCAGTCAAATCTCAAGTCAAGCCCAAGTCAAAGACAACCAAGTCCAAGTTGAGTCCAAAGTCAATGATGTGGAAGTCCAAGTCAAGTCCAAGTCATAATCAAGTCATCTGTCCAACTTCAATTTAATGACAATGATAATAAATAAGTTCCAGAAATAAACCTTCTAAAAGCGTCATTTATTTGCTCAAACAAGCAGAAAGAGCTGCTGCATTTAGCCGTACGAGATCAAACCCCGAACGAAGAATGATTCATGATTTTTGTCTATGTAGTGCCACTTCTGTGCTAAAATATCAAATATGCTCGAGTCATCATTAAGTCAACAGATGCAAGTCGATTCAAGTCGCAAGTCACTGGCATTCAAGTCCAAGTCAAGTCATAAGTCTTTAGAGATTTTATCAAGTCAAGTCAGAAGTCATTAAAATAATGACTTGAATCTGACTCAAGTCCAAGTCATGTGTCTCAAGTCCACACCTCTGGTAACACCACTGTATCCAAACAGAGACTGTACTGAACACTAAACTTACTCCAATCACTTTAATCAGGGACTTCCCTGTAAACACAAGACGTTTTAAAGCAGGACCTCTCCTGCATTTCTAATAAGGGACTTTGCCACTTCAGACAGACATTTCTAAATCACACACACGAAACAGTAAACACTAAAACATATCAGCTGCATGGATGTAAAATACATGTTGAGGAGCAGCAGACTAGACACCTGTCTCTGGCCTGTTGTCTTAAAGTTTAGTGGGAAGTTTAGAGTAAAAGCCTGACGTCAGGAACATTTTTGTTAAATAAATCCTTTTTTATACTGATTTTGCCTGTGTCACGCATCCTCCCTGTTACCCCAGGTCTCCTAGACGCCTGGGTTGTAACAGTAGTCGATATGGTGGCAATTTTAGACGTGACACACTCCAAACCTGACCCTTTTAGTGTAAGTTCAAAGGAAAATAAAGCAACTAATGCTAAGAATTAGTTTACTTATTTATGAATTTTAGCTTTAGTGTGTTAGCATAACAGTGAGTTGGTGTTTTATCTCAACATTAGCTTAATTGCTAGCACAGCCTATGTGTTAGCTTAAAAAGGGAAAAGTTGTTGGTCTATCACAAGCTTTAAAGACTATTTTCCTTGACATAATTCCAGGTGCTGATATAAAAGACAACTAAATATGTGTAAGAGAGAAAGTCCAGTTGTTTTCTACTCACACAGCTAGGACCACCATGACCTGGACTACGGAGAATCCACACCACTCTCAAAAGGAGAAAGGGGATCATCAAAAAGGTGACAAAAGCTGTCTTGGGTGCTATAACTAAATCGGTGTCTCACAGGTTCAAGTTCGGGTGAATTTCAAGTTCACTCATCTTAACTGAGCTCCTCTATCTTGTATGATAGCCTTTTTTTTCTCCAGATCTTATCTCTCATCTTTAGTGTCTGCTCCTCGGAGAGACGGAGAAAGAAAATGATCAAAACAGGCATATTGAGAAGGCAGGGAAAGATGCCAACGTCTTAATTAGAGGCAGGGTGGTAATCACCAGCTGCAGTGTAACCGTTACAACAAGAAGCTGTAATCCATAATGATGATGTCACCCTCTGGTAATACCCTTTATGCTTCAACAGCATTTTCACGAAGGATTGTCTTAGCGAGCACAACTCTTCCCTCGCACACCGCCTGCTTGCTAAGGTGATTAGCGCCACCTTCTTTGGGATAATCCAGCTGAATGTTTTTGTCCTCACTGTTGATTTATAAGAAAGCAACAATTCGCTGCAGCAACTAAAGAAAAGTTCTATGTAAAAATCACTAAAGAGAAAATTTGCCCCGTTTCCCCGGATCCATCCGTAGGTGTTAACCAGCTAACAAACTACGCATCGTCTTTCTTCCTGGTGTGTCTTCCTTTTTCACACATGCACTCATAAACCCACATTACAGCCACCAGGCCCCACTAGAGCACAGTTCCTGCCTGCACTGCAGTTGCTATGGAAACACCTGCAACTCTGGTAATCCTATGAATAGGATGCAATGAGCAGGGCTTCAGGCTGGAAACAGCTGAACGAGGTGGCAGGTGGGGATGGCAAGTTGAAGCATGTCGCTCAAAACGACAGTTAACTCAGATTTTCACTTTTTTTAGCACCTGCTGGCAAAAGCAACTAAAAACAAGCCTTGTTTCTGCAATTTTCTTTCCCTTGTGGTGTTCGGCAGATGTGCTGTGGCTGCATAATGCTACTGATGAGCAGAGCTTGCTCTGAAGCAGAGAAATTACATTTTTATCTTCTTTTCAGGTTTAGGGATGTCAGATGACTGTGATTCTGGATCCCATTCGCAGTTGATTGTGGTTCACCAGATTCTAATGTATGTAATCAAGTTTTATTTGTAGCCTGGAGACATATTGTAGGACAATCACAGCTTCTAAAACACGGGACACAGGTGCTGTTTAGCATCGGTTGTATTCTAACTAGAGGGACATTTTGATTGAAAGGTTTTTTTTCTTCCCTGAAATAAGAAAATGCTTTTTACTTTTCTTTTAACGCCAGCAATTATTTCAACCTAACACCTGCCTGCAATCTCTGGCACGCTGAGTTGAAGCTCCTCTGTCATTTGGTGATCTAGTCACCTGGAAGACATTCAAAGAAAATGTTTCCTTTTAAACATATTTTACAAATACGACTTCACAAATGGTTTGGTGTAACAAGCCACCTGGTGCATCGCGTTTGCCTTCATATGATCTCCCCCAACACGCGTGTTTGCTGACAAAACAAACATTAAAGACAATCTGTTACCTGCCACCTCTATCTTATAAATTTAATTTAGAAATAATGTTGTGTTTAGTTGACTTGATCCAGATTTTTTGGACAGGTTCATGGTTCCTAAAGGTGTTTCACCTCTCATCTTTGGTTTAAAGCAGTGGAGAGTTCCGGGTTTGTAACCTCGAGCAGGGATTCCCTAAGTGTGGTGCGCTGGGGGGTGCGCGAGGTGAAAAGTGTAATGGCTGCAGAGCTCAGAGAAGTCTAAGTGAGCAGTTCAGGTTTACGCAGAGCAGAAGGAAGGAGAGCGCTCTGGTTAAACGTTCCTACTTTAAGAAAACTGTTAAATTGCATTTTTTATGAGCTACCTGGGCACTCTAATATTTATTTAAAATAAATCAAAGGAAACTATAATGGTATTGAATGTTTATTAATTACTATTTAAAAAATGAAAGTGATGGGGAAAAAGGTCGATCATATTTTTTTAACCCTGTCGAGTGACTGTTTAGCTTGATGTCTGATATATATACTGTATAGATATATACCAGCAGGCAAGCAGGTGGGGTACACCCTGGACAGAGAGCCAGTCCATCACAGGGCAACACAGAGACACACAGGACAAACAACCATGCACACACACACACACACACACACACACACACACACACACACACACACTCACACCTAAGGACAATTTGGACAGACCAACCAACCTAACTGTCATGTTTTTGGACTGTGGGAGGAAGCCGGAGAACCCGGAGAGAACCCACGCATGCACAGGGAGAACATGCTAACTCCATGCAGAAAGACCCCAGGCTGGGAAGCGAACCCAGGACCTTCGGGGGTGAGCAGCTAAATAAGTTCGGGAACTGCTGAACTAGAGCATTTCCACTTGAGAGATGCTGAAGCCACACATGTCACCGAATCTCCCGCCCATACTTTGCTCGTTGTCTTCTCGGAGTTGTTTACCTAACATATAAGATTGTTTTCTGGTTTTTTTTAACAGCTTCAAGGTGAGAATTGTTGCAGAGACATTTGAGGAGGTTTCTCTTTAGGTGTTTTTCTACTGTTTCTTTTTTTATATCAACCTGAACAGCTTCAGTCTTTTCTTTTAAATGTTCCTGCCCTCAAAATGGACTCCATTATCCGTTCTATAGCTGGGGGCTCTCCTGGCTTTTGCACAACTAGAGAAAGAAAATGTCACAAAAATACGATATAAAAGTGAGCAGCAGGTTAAATAGATGAGCAAACTGCATGTTGTTTGATCAAATCTGACTAATTAATATATACCTTTTTTCTAAGCACCTGTTAACACTCTGATAACATGGCAACTCGGGTGCAGTGTGCCAAGTGTCCACATCAGCACATCTGTTGACATTAACTCTGTACCCCCCCCCCCCCCCCCCCCCCCCCCCCCC
>SSNQ01000203.1:198681-269577 GCA_006942095.1 Nothobranchius kuhntae | reverse complement strand
AATGGGAACTAGGCAGCTTTGACTTGCTTTTAGCACCCCCAAATGTCTGTTTGTAGAACTGAAATCTCCTCGCTGTGCCTTCATCTTTTTAACACTTTAATCCAACAGCTGAAATGCCTCCCAGTCTCCATTAGTGTCTACAGGAGCGTTTCATCCAGACTGCAGTGCCAGGTATGTCAGCTCCATTTTTTCTAAAACCCAACAGAGCCAGTCTGAAGTTGCAAGTGGAATATTCTGGCCACAAGGGGTGATAGGGGCTGGGTGGCCTTTCATTAACCCTGCAAAGCCAGGGTATTCAATTCTGGTCCTGAAGGGCCGGCATCCAGCATGTTTTAAATGTTCCTTTGCTTGTGTTACATATTCTGTTTTTAGTTCCTTGAGGGTTTTAAATTTCATTTTCTTCATTTTTATTATTACTGTTGTGCAGCACTTTGGGGTAACAATGTTGCCATTTAAATGCGCTATATAAATAAAGATTGACCTGACTTGCTCCAACACACGTGATTCAGTGGTTGAACCATCTGTGCAGCAGCTCATCAGCCTGGCAGGTGTTGAAACAGAGTTGATAATAATAATAATAATAATAATAATAATAATAACGCATTGAACTTACATAACGCTTTTTAGGACACTCAAAGACGCTTTCACACACTGTTAGTGATGGTAAGCTACTTTGTGGCCACAGCCACCCTGAAGGGGTCTGACAGAGGCGAGGCTGCCATTTGGCACCACCTGCCCCTCTGACCACAACCAACAAAGGCAAGTTGGGTGAAGTGTCTTGCCCAAAGACTCAACAGCTGGAATCGAACCCATGACCCACCGATCATGAGGCACCCATCTCTACCACCTGAGCTACTGCTGTCCCAAGAGTTCAAACTAAAACCTGCTGGATACCTGCCCCCCCCAGGCCTGGAATTGAATACCCCTGGTTAAAAGGGTCATTTTAGCACATACTGGCCTGAAGAAAATTATTTAAAGCACATTGAAATGCCTCTGTGTATGAAATGTGCTATTTAAATAAGCTGCCTTGCCTAAAAATATGAAAATGATTCAAAGTAACCCTACAATAAGTCCTTTGAAAATATAAGGTTATTTTGCATAAAATGCCCTTATATATTTGATAATATTGCCCATTCTTGCACCCTGATGTCTGATAGTTTATCCTGCTATTCTCAATGGCAGAATTAATCCATCCTAATTAATTACTGAGTGTTAAATATTATTTTTCTGCCTTTCTTGAGTTTCAGTGCATTAACGAAAAAGATTTTAGCTAATAGACATTAGTGCCTAGACGAGTTCACATCTCACTCCACTGTACATCACTTGTAGAAAAGAACCACTCTTAGCTGGATTTTAATATCGTATCATATAAAAAGCATGACACGTGACAGGACATCATTCTCTTGGTGAAAAAAGTCATTCTGGTTTCTCTACAAAGACGATTCCTTTATGTATCTTTTAAAAAATGAATATACCTGACAGGATGCAAGCAGATGTGACTTGCATGTGTGGCAGGTGATTGAATAAAACAACTGTCCATCCAAGTCATGAGCCTCATCAATCAGATGAACCAAGCAGAACCAGAGTAAACCATCCTGCGAATAAAGAGCCCGTTACAGCCCAAACCCATCAGGAGCGACCCATATGTGAAGCTGATTGGCCCAAACGTTTGTGTTTTGACAACCAACAGATAGCTATTGCTGGGCAAGATGGATTCACCTGTGATCGGGATTCTGCAGATCTCATGAAAACCCGGCAGCTTTGCAAAGCAGTTTTTTTTTTGTTTGTTTTTTTTCTTTTTCGTGCCCTGTCTGGCTGTGAAGCAATGACAAGCCTTACAGATTTATTCTCAGGTGGAGCATCAAAGCGTCTGCTTTTAATCTCACACCTGATACTTAAAACTTTATTGTTGTTGTTTTTGAATGCTTTGTAATTCCGACCAGACACGGAGTCAGAGGTGAAAGAAAAAGGAAGAGACAAAAGGTGGGGAGAGACGGGTCCACAAAAATAAACAATGAACAAGAGTCTGCTTCTAGACCTGCAGAAAGAGAAAAAAAAATAAAATAAAAAAAATGGGACACACAGCAATAGAACTGGAGCAAGCTATCACTGCATCAACTTGATGAAGAAATATAAAATCAACATTGTTTAACTGAACAATCACACGATAATAAATCATAGTGCATTTAGTGTCAACCATAGCCTTAAGACCTGTGTTTAACATGCCCAAGTCCATACTTTTGAGAGCACCATGTGAGCACCTGTGTATGTACACGCGCTTGTTTATGTAAGGTTTCTCTATAGGAGCGTCCAATAGAGAGTGTGAGGGACCACAGATCCACCCCCCAAAGATGCGTAGGAGACGGGGGGAGCTCCAAGTCCCAGAGATCCAGGCGCTGCCCCAGAGCACAGGAAGTCCAGGGAGACTGCAACCAGAAAAGCCCCTGCCCCCCTCGAGAGGTGCAGAGGATCGCCCCGGGGGGCCACAACCAGCAGCCGGCAGAGTCCCGGGAGATATCAGCGGCAAGCCCACAGGCCAGTCCGCAGCCTCCTACCCCCTAGCCGGCCGAGCCCGGGACCCAGCGACCCCGGACCCAGGGGCGACCACCCCCGCCGGGGACCCAGCAGAGCCCAGGGACCCAGACCCCACCAGGCAGCCACCGGGATTGGTTAGGCCGACTCCAAAAATCGTAAACTCCCTGACCCGGGAGCCACGAACACTCAGGCAGACCAAGGCACCGCACTCCACACCAGGTGTGCCAGGGAGAGGGGAGACGAAGATCTATATCATCAAAAGAAGTCCCAGGAGAGGGGAGGAGTCAAAGGCCCCACCTGACATATACAGTCATACACAAACACAGTCACACACTCCCTCCCTCATGCTCACACATATACATACAACCAAAGACTTACAAAAATGCATGCTGGACACCCACTCATGCTCCCCATACACACCCTATTCACTCTGGTCCCGGTACTGCTGCACATGGGGTACGACCATCACCGGTTCCCAGAGTTTGACCCTTTCTGCTGGGGTGCTGATGAGCAGGCTCCCCCGCCCAACGCTGAGCACAGCAACCCACCACCCCAGACCCCAACCGGACGGCCGGATCTCCCTCCTAGCCTCCAGCCCCAGGAAGCCAAGCAACAACAGAGGTGGCTAAAGCCGGGTGTACACTGTGCGACTTTTTCACTCGTAGCATTCAGCTTCAGCTCAAACTGTACAACTTCCTCGCAGAGCAGATCTCATGAGCCAGGCGCTCACACTGCACGACCCAGTTCTCGGATGCGACCTGACTGCTCACACTGTACGTCTGGTAGCAACACGTCGGCCCTAAAAATATGCTAAAAATAGCAGTTTTTACTCAACACATCAGACTTTTTTGTCTTGTTTTGCCTGTTGTCCTTTGGGAGCGCTGCAGGACGACACACAGGGATTTATGGGGGTTGGATGAGGAAAACGAAATAAAGAAAGTAAATCTGTCTTTAGTGATAGTTTAATTTGACATGAACACGACAAACATGCTTTCTTGACAATCTCTGTGAGTAAAAAAAACGTGTAGAAATTAAAACGAACAGCGTGTGTTATTAGGGAAATAGCGGGGAGCGGTGTTGATGCAGGATTGTGCATGTGCCGTGAGCGGTTCTGATACTTTTTGGGTCGCAGCTGCTCGCAGCGCCGCTTCAACAGTGCGATACCCTCACGAGGGACGAGCGAAATATTAAACACGCCAGAAGTCCGTGTGACCTCACGACTGCTGATCGGCAGTTGGTCACGTGGTGTTAATCGCCTCTCGTAACCCCCTGTACACTACACGACCGCTCGGAGCTAAACTCACCCCGATGTCGTGGATTCTCGCACGACTGGAAAATCGGCTCAAAAAAGTGAAAAAGTCGCACAGTGTACGCCCGGCTTTAGACCCCAGTCTCCCTCCGCCTGCTCCAATATAGTGTTGTGTGTTGATGAGGTGTATTCCATAGCTGTGGTGAGCGGGCAGTGCGGGCATCGTCTGGCCTACACCAGCTGATGCCACCGCACCACCCCACTTGCACCCACAGCCCTCTGTGTCTAAGTACAGTTTGAAATTGGAAGTGGGCACCGGCACTCAGGATGAGGCTGAGAAGTCCCCCTGCCAAATGCCGTTGAATGTGCTCACTCCCAAGGCCTTAAGTGTGTGTTTGCGTGGAATATCGTTGGTGGACGTGCATAAGGTGCAAACAAAATTGGGGGGCAGGCTGCCACAGGAATGCGAAAATGGGATCCATACCCGCACTCCCTGACTTGTCCACCCCCCAAGGTCCTATGTGCATGTTTGTGTGATGATGTGAGGGAGCAGGAGGAGAGAAATGTGTGGGGATGGGGAGGAAAGGCTGGTTGGGCTTAGCCCTCCAGGGAGCCAGCTCCCCCACTGGCCCCAATAGGCACCTCTGTTGTCAAATTGCCACCCAGGGCATGGAGACCCCAGCCCATCCTGCCAGGGCCCAAAGCCGCAGCATCACAGAGCCTCACGGAGTCCGAGGGCACCAACCCAGCCCCACCCCAGCAGAATATCTACACCCATCCCTGCATTTGCACAACTTCCAGATCATATAAGACATAGGACATCAGGGCAAGGTGGGGTCCTCCCCCTCCTGGACTTCCCCTTCCCCTGTGATGGGACAGCAGAGGAGCCAAGGTCTACCCGAGGCCCCTGAACCCGAGCCAGGCACTGCTGCATGTTCCTGCCTTCTTCCCAGCAGCATACATGTCAGGACCCGACCCCCAAGGCCCCGCCCAGATCCCCACACGGGGCCAGCCACCCCCACACCCCGAGCCCCCAGGCCCCCACCCAGGGGCAATGCAGCTGCCGGGCAGTGACCCATGGCCTCTGCCAAGACCTCCAAGGGGCCCCACTCACAACCGCCAGTAGTCCACCCCCGAGGCAACCCAAGCACCTCCAGAGGGGGGCAACAGCCCCCCAGTCCCAGACACGCCCAGTGAACCCACCTTTTCAAAAAGGCAGTGGGCCTCCAGAAACATGCAAACTCCACAGAGAATAGCTTTGGCGAAGATTAGAAAAATTGATTCTCCGAGCTTTGAGATGACAACTTAGATCACATGGCAGCTGTTTACTCCATATATGCTCCAAAAATGTTCTTAGATATAACACTGACTCTAAAGTCTGGAAAATTGGTCAATTATGGATTAAAACATAATTGTAGAAAAAAATAACAGACTAAATTAATTAGGCCTGCTCTGCTTTGTCAGTTACAAGTCGACTCTCTTTTTCACCTCTAGTGTAGACTCACATACGATGTCTGTGTAAGATCAATAGAAAAGGTTTTTTTTCATAGTGATCTTCTTTTTGACACTGAAAACTTAGGATCTGTCATAGAAATGTGATTTCTTAATTGATGGTTCAAACTCTCTTACGTAATTATAGTTCTACCCGTCTGTTAAAGCAGAGAAGTCTTAGAAATGATATGTTGAAATATGAGCAATCATAAGGTTCTCTGTTCTGAATTTAACACAACACAATCATTTGCACATTTTGGCAATTTATTTGTAGGTGAAACAATGCCTGATACTTATCACTTTTCCTGACATGCCTGCCCTTGCTTCACAAAGACTACAGCATCGCAGATCACTCTTCTTCCCGTGTCTTCACCTTACGCCGGGGACACACCGGCCGCCGAAGCACCGCGAAAAGTGGACCGCCTTCATTCAGCGCCTCTGTTATCCTATTCTATAGACCACATGGGCCGCCGAAGCGCCGCAAACCGCCACGCGCTCCAGCCCGCGCCGTGCAGCGATCGTTTCGGCATCTGCTCTATTTTTTTCGTGAGCCACGGGTGAACCGCGACAATTCTGGCAGGAAGTCAAACCTAGACGTAAGAGGCAGGCCAGTAAATTTAACAAAATAAAGCATTTCAAAATACAATTCCGCGATAGTCAAATGTGTTCGTAAACAGACACTGCATAAAAACCACACAAACACACACACACAGCGAACTTGTGTGTGTGTTTGTGTGACCACGTGAAGGGGGTGTGGTTTTGGGTGTCTTTCAATCGGAGCAAACAGAACAGAGAGGCAGAAAGTCATAGGCCAGCTATTAACAACTGGTTCACACCATAAGTTCACACACACACATACACACATGTACAAACAGAAGGGGGAGGGGGGTGTCGATGAAAAGAGCAGAGAAAAGGCGCAGAGGAAATGGAGGACACCAAGTGGTTAAAAGAAAATCTACGAGGCGCGCCTCGACCGGAGCGGAGAAACAAGCGTCTGGTCTGAACTGAGGAGCAGCGAGCAGCGGCCGAATTTCGTGAGCGCTTCGCCTCCCGGCGCTTCGGCGGCTGGTGTGTCCCCGGCCTAAGACCCAAAACCAATGAGCTCTCTGGAGATGGTAAAATTCTGAAGCTAACTGTCACAAATTGTGCAAAAGTTTACAATCTGATGCTTTCTGCCTTGGAAATGGTTAGTTTCTAAATGCACTCTGAAGAGCGAGCATAAAAGCACACAGAGGCAGTGTTTAAACAACCAATCGTCTGTAATTAGAGCTTTGGGATTCAGATGAATGCACCTAACTCTAATTTGCAGTCATGAAAGATAAACAATCTGTTGGTGAACTTAGACAGAGTTTTCTGAAGTTTTAATTGCAAAATGGGTTAAGAATAGTTTATCTTTAGTAAATGGTAGAACGCTGTTTCTGCTGTAAGGGCATACGTCTTAATACAATACAATTGTTTTAGGTTATTCCCTTTCCTTTCTTTATCTTCTGAATCAAATATGGCACCAAAAATCATCACACACACACACACACACACACACACACACACACACACTCTGCCAACACTGGATTTCCTGTAACACCGGCACACAGAAGTCTCTTACTATAATTTACTGCAGGCATTTTTCAGCCCCATCTGCCTTTTGAACAGGTCAGTGGGTTTGTCAGAAAAAAGAGAAAAGTGGCTGCAGTTATTGCTCTCCTGCAGCTGTACCACTTTCAACGAGACAGTGACCTTGTTCGACTAGGTCTGCTGGCCTTGGTGTGAGGCCCACTGTGGCACATCCATGTCCTTGATTTTGTGCTTGGCATGTAAGTGTGAACTAGAAACCATTTACAACTTCTCTGAGTCTAGAACCAGAATTCTCTGCAACAGTGAGAGTCGGATGAAGATAAAAACTGTTCTCTGAATCAGTGGAGGAACAGCAGGAGTGAAATGATAAGGGTGGGGATGGTTGATAGAAATAAGATGGCAGACACAAACTGGGCCTGAGGAGAATGCATAAAACCATAAGAATGATGTTTTGACCAAGTCAGCAAGGAAACAGTTGTTGGTGAGAAAAAGTACTTCATTAAAACTTTATCGAGTCTCCATGAGAAGTGGATAGACTGATTTCAAGAAACGATGATGTCATGTTACAACAACACTGTTAGGCAGGTCTTTTGTGTTTTAGTTGCTGTTTTCTTTCCGTTTGGTTGTTCCGATAGCCATTTCTCTCATCTGTTGCAGGTTCCTGATTATTGACATGTGACGCACCTGAGCCCGGTGTGATCCCGCCCTATAAAGGCTGGTCCTTTTTTGTTTGTCGAGGACTCTTGTGTACAGTGAATGTTCCACTCTGGCTTCTGTTGTTTCAGTTTATGTTTAAAATAAATGTTTTTTGATTACTCCTCACTACTCTGTAAGTCTTCCTCCATTTTTTACAATTATATAAAACACATGGTAACAACTTGGGGCTTGTCCAGGATCTCTCTCTCTCTCTCTCTCTCTCTCTCTCTCTCTCTCTCTCTCTCTCTCTCTCTCTCTCTCTCTCTCTCTCTCTCTCTCTCTCTCCTGGATTATTCATTGTTGGTTGTTTTTAGTGGTTTTAGGTGGAACATCATATGTCAACAGTGCATGTTTAGCATTACTTTGAAACCAAAACAGCAATATGGCAGTTTTTATGAGTTTTTCTACATGATTTGAACTTTAAGCTCCAGTTGTCAACATTGAACTCCAACTGTGTAGTGGGGTAGCCAACTGCAAAAAACTGAAAAACATGAAAGAAAAACTGTGGAGCGATACATGGTAAAATTTTACTTTTAGGAAAATTTTAATAAGAACACATTTTTGAAACCAACTTTAAAGGGTGGGTGTAATAGAAACAAAGATATGATGTCTCATTCTGGATTATGTTAAAATTATTGGATTCTTATTTTTTATACAGTTATTGTTATCCAACTAAATGCCCAATTAAATGCTGTTTCAGCTGCTCAATCATGTTATTAATAGAAATGCTGGCAGAAAACATCTGAGCCAGATACATTAATATGCAACCAAGTTTGAACATTAGAAGGCAAAGCTACAAATTATAGCAGCATGACATTCATGCACTGTGAAATGTTACACTTTTAAATGGCTTTTAGAGATTTTTACTGGCTGTATTTTTAAGTAAGTAATTAGTGAAACCTCATGTAAATGCACAATCAATGCATGTATAGTCTATGTTTCATTAGGTTTTCTTAGAGTTTTTTGGAGTCTGTGTGGAAAATCATTCTTGATTTTTGGGAAATTTGTAGGGATTTACAGATTTTAATAAATCCCTTTGACTGCCTGCTCAACCATTGTGTGTAGCATATTTTGAGACACCATATTTAATGGACAGGATTACTCAACTTAACTTAACCTTATTGAGCCATCTCTACCACTTGGTTGAGTTATGTTTTACTAAAAAAATCCACTAGATGGCACTGTGTCAGGACATTGCAGGCCTCATCTGCCGTGCTCCCACCAGGAAATCAGAAACAAAAGAATCACTCTGGACACATGGACTGTTTTGGCAAAAAATTGTGAAGGTAAGTACATTTTTCCACAGTAAAATCATGTCATAGTCTTTGCAGAACGTTGACACAAGAAAATAACGAATAAATTCAGAATACATTTTCTAAAACATGCTCAACCAAATGGTTGAGTTATCAATTGATGGTAAGGTTAGCAACACTAAACTAATGTTTAGAAATTTTGTTTTGATATGTTAAATTGACCATTTTCCATGAAATAAAATGATTTAATGATCTATACATTTAAGCATTATGTGTTTTAATTGTTTTACAGGACAAAGTAAAAAAGATTTACTCTGCACTGTTTTCAAAATGTTGTTTTAAATGATAGGTAAAACAAAAATAAAACCAGAGCAGTTATTTGAATTTTACAAAACCATCTACAACACCTACAATTTCCTTTTCTTTTACATTTAATAGATGGATTGCAAATCCTTTTATGGAACAAGGCAACGCACTTCTCTAGCCCTCGTACCTGAAAATTCTCAGGACTCTGATGGTGAACTGAGTGATGATGACCCTATAGATGATCCAGATTTTCAACCCAATTTTGCAGATGATAGTGATGAAAGCTATTTTGATGTTTCCATGGAAGAAGATGCTCCTTCAACAAGCAGATCAATAGTTGTCTCGTAAAAAGAGCAAAAAACTGTTCCATTGGAAGAAGCAGAGGATACATTATACCCCTATTCCTTCTCAGTCCCCCAAAAAGATGCAAGAAGAATCTGGAAGCATGAAGACATTGAAGAATTGCCAGTTCCAGCAGAAAGTTTTGAGCCCCCTGAGGCTCTACAGTCCCCATTCCAGTACTTCAAAATGCTCTTCACTGATGAAATGACTGATCATATTGCTTATCATACCAATCTGTATTCTGCTCAAGAGTTCGGGGACACAATCAAGACTAGCCCTAAGGAAATAGAAGATTTTCTGTCAATCCATCTATTTATGGGTGTTTTCAACTTTCCATCACTAGAAGATTACTGGCACCATGAGTCACGTTTCAGTGTGATAGCCGATATCATGCCAAAGAGATTCCAGCTGTTGCGCCGGTTCATTCATTTCAACGATAATCAGCAGTGTGATGACAGCGGAGACCGATTTAACAAAATCAGACCTCTCTTTGATATGCTTCGTAAGCAATGCCTCCAGATACCATCAACATATAAGCACAGCGTGGATGAGGTCATGGTAGCCTATAAAGGCACAAGGGCTGGCAATCTCCGTCAGTATATTGCCAACAAGCCACGCAAGTGGGGCTTTAAATTGTTTTGCCGAGCCAGTTCATCTGGCATCATTCATGACCTGCTGCTTTATCAGGGAGCTTCCACATTCTTCAACACTACCCACAGTGGAGAGGAGCAGATGTTACCTTTGGGAGCCAAGGTGGTGACAACACTTTGTGAAACCATAATACAGCCCAGGCTTTCTGTTGTGTTTTGTGACAACTATTTTACCAGTTTTAAACTGGTGGAGTACCTGGACACCTCGTTGGGTGTCAAATGCATTGGCACTGTTCGACCAAATCACACAGGTGGAGCCACTTTGATGACAAAGAGCTGACAAAGAAAGGGGGTGGAGCTTTTGACTACAAGGCTGCTGAAGGGGTGATCGCAGTAAAATGGGTTGACAACAAATGTGTGAATCTGCTGAGTAATGCCGTTGGGGTCATGCCATTGTCAACTGTCAAACGCTGGAGCAAAGAGTCCAAGGCAAAGATTTCCATCCCATGCCCATCACTCATCCATGCCTAAAACAAGCATATGGGAGGGATTGATCTCTCTGACATGCTGGTACACCTGTACAAGACCCCAGCCAAGTCTACAAGATGGTACCTACCACTCTAGGGTACGTGCTTGATCTATGCATTACAAATTCCTGGCTGGTCTACAAAAGGGAGTGTGGAAAACTGAATCAGAAACCAATCTCCTTGAAAAGATTCTGCCTTGCAGTTGCCCATAGCTTGAAACAAGTCAACAAGCCAGCATCCAAAGTTGGCCGACCATCATCCAGCTCTCCACCCTCATCAAAGAAACGCCACATCACAAGACCCTCACAACCACAACCAGATGTGCAATACGACAGCTGTGGGCATTGGTCACTTCACTGTGACAAGCGAGGCTGATGCAGTTATTGTCCAGAGGGTGTGTCAAGATGGAAATGCCAGAAATGCAATGTTTTTCTGTGCTAGAATGCAAACCAGGAATGCTTTGCAGTGTACCGCCAGAGGTTCTAATGATCAGGAGGTATTGGTGCAGTTGCATCACAAATGAGAAAAGAAAAGAACCAGAAAAAAATCAGTGTGTTCTCTAATTTCCACTGCAAAGTGGAAATGGTGAATAAGATACTTTCAGAATTTTATGGAAAATAAAAAATGTTTATGCTGTTTCAACACTACAGTGAAAGGTCAGAAGTAAACTTGCATGTTCTGAGCATCTTTTCAGAATCAGAATCAGAGAGAATTTTATTGCCAGCGCTCCAGCGAACCAGAGCATAGGAACTTGACTCCACAGAACAGCCTGACCAAGATTACACACACACATATAGACAGAACAGGTACAGGCAGACCGCGAGAGCAGCCATAACGGCGCTTTACAGTATTTGTATAAAATCTTTCTGATCATTAATTGTGTATATTTTTTTTCACTTTGTTAGAATAACTTTTAAAGTTGAAATGGAATCTAACTGTTTGGTGTCTTACTACCAAAATAAAGTGGGTAAAAATTTTGAGTAGTTATTTTTATTTCAAAATGAGTATACTGCTGACTCTTTCCCCTAGTTGTTATGTCTATTTACTTTATTTACTTTTACCATAGAGACACATCTCAACCATTTGGTAGAGGGTAGTAATTAAAAAACTATGAAGTATGTGTAAAAAATATATTGATTGTGATCATTATTCACTAGAAGGAATAGAAAATACAAACAAATAATTTTTTCATATGCACAATCAATGCATGTATAGTTTATGTTTCATTAGGTTTTCTTACAGTTTTTAGGAGTCTGTGTGGAAAATCATTCTTGATTTTTGGGAATTTTGTAGGGATTTACAGATTTTAAGGTACCAAAAAACAGCTGGTACAGACCGTGGCTAAGATTCTTAAGGTGGTTCAGTAGGCGGCTGTGAAGAAAACATTGAAGCTGTCATAATACTGAAACCTTTTGTTTGAAAAGGTTCTAATATATATTCTTTAACCCAAACCATTTTGTTCTCTTTGCCAAAACTCTGCCTTTTCTTAAAGAGGAGCTCAAGGTATTCTTGCACACTTTTCCCTGAATTCAAGATAAATGGCTCAAGCAGAAAAGACTGATGGACACAGCAGAAACACTGCCAACTAAAACAAAGAGGAGATTAAACCCAGGACTGCAATGGCAGGCTCTTAGGCGATAAAGCACCGAGAGAAAAGCCACATTCTCTTTTCTCCTTATTGTTTGTGTTTCTGCTGTCTTTATTTTGGAACTGTCTAACTGAATTTTCTTTGTTTATTAATGTTGTCTGATCCGGCAGGGGCGGAAGTACATTTTCAAGAAGGATAAAAAAAACAGATGGCAGTTCTGTGTGTGGCTACGGAGTGTTTGCTTGGATTTGAGAGAAGATGGCTGCACTTGGAGGAGGTAGCTAAGAGATTCGGCCGTGTTGTTTACGACTTCCTGTCGCCACTGCACCACAGATTACACGGTTGTGTCGGGGATGCGTTGGGTCACAGTAACGGCTGTGATGCCTTATCATCGCCTTGAGCGCTCATGCCTGTTTCTTGCAGAACCATTTCCTTTAGTATTCAGTTCCACTGAAACCTTGAACACAGTTTTTTTTTTATTCCCTCTGTGACGGATCTGCAGAGCGGTGACGGAGGACCGAGCGTATCCCTGAGATATTCTGACTCTCTACTTCAGAGGTCAATCACTTCCACCGTATCTGATATGGCTCATGGTGTAACGTGTTCTGTGATTTATTTCAAATCAACTGTGTCCTCATTAAGTAGCTGTGATCTTCAAAAAAAAAGAACCTGCTCATTTTAAAAGCCTTACACGTGCATTTAATTTCACCCCATTAACAAGCACACCATGATGATCAGTTCTGATGAATGAATCGTTGCTCGTTTAGAGCCAAATGCAACAGAAACACAAGCAGCAGAACAACTTTGATGGTGTTCAAAGGCAGTGATGCTGATAGCTGACTCTAATGTGGTTGTGGAGGAGTTTGGGTGTTTGAGATAAAACCTCGACACACAATTTATTTAGCTCATTCAGCAACATGTCACTTTACTGTAGAAGTGTGTGAATAAATGATTTCAGCTTGGAGAAAATCATATAAAAATAAATGCTTTAAACTGGTGACTTTGTTTAAAAAATCATTAACAATAATTACTGCTTATTTATCCAGCTTGTGTAGCATCACCAAACATAATAAGGAACAATGGTTCTTACCTTTTAGACGATAAGAGATGAAAAGGGGTTCGACATCAGCGGTGAGCAGCAACAAGGAAACAGACACAGAAAGTAGAAAAACACAAAAGAAAACTGTTCAAGTTCAGAGAGCATTGTATGTCTGTACAATGGTTTTGCATTTACAGGAAATATCTATGAAACATAGTTTAATAGGCTTTTACTGCAAGCTACATGCAGCAGAGTAAAGATCTAGCCTCACATCCGTCACGGTTTGTTCAATTATTCAAAACACAGACATAAAAACGCTGGTCCAGTAAAAAGATCCCCGATGTAAAGCTGCAAGTATTATCAGTCATACAAATTATTTTCTAACTCGGTGATTTTAGGCAGCTTTAATAAGCTCAATGCAAAGCATTTAGAAATGCTAAGAATAAGGTTTATTTCTGTCGTTTAAGAAAATGACAACAATATGGTAGCCTGGCAAGCCATCCTATACATGTGAGTCTGGCCATGAACCATTGCTAGAGCTCAGTTGTGGAGCGGTCAGAGCAACTAATTCTGTGACGTTTTCACTGCAGCGGAGGAAGAAGAAAGAGTCAAGTCTAAGTCTGAATCGCCCAAAGTTGATGCCAAAGCCGAAAACAAGTGCTGCTCCTGAGCTGACACCATGTAGTTTTTCTTCGTCACATCTCTAGTGCTAAGCCTGCCCAACAAATATAGAGCTGTATTTGGCGGGCCAATGGTGGACCTGCTGATGCTACAATGGAGCATAGCCAGACCGACGCATAGGCATGAATATGTAGACATGCCATTGGGCGCTGGAGAGTGTAACAGCGTTGCCACCATATTGGATGGGTTTCTTACCCTCCAAACCCAAATGGAGTCAACACAGGGTGAGCAACTGTGCCCATTTTTGTGCAGTTTATTGTTGCAACAACCGGCGTACTATTGAAAGCATCTCCTGAGATTATTTTAGTATTTTCTGACCTAGTACCAGTTGGGATTTTATATTTTCCTTTATTTTAATGTATTTAATCTATTTATATTTTTATTATCAAGCAATAGCATATGTCTGATTTTATGAAAAAGTTTGATAAAATGTGTTTTTAGTTGGATAAGCACCTTCCTCAGTAGAAATAAATGCACCGGAGGCGAATGGAACCCCATCCAAGATGGTGGCCCGCTGCTACACCCGCTCCAATAGGCAGGGCCAGTCCGCGTTGCGTCTACCGATATAATATTTGTGGACCGCCCTGCAGAGCAAACCCTTTTGCTAATGCTATGGTTGGTCTAGATTTTTAGGATAATAATATTCAGTCGTTTATAAAATGCTAATTGGTAAAATAAAAAGTTTATCTAAGAAAAGCAGCAGAAGAAATTCTCATTTCACTAAAACCAGCAATAACCTGCATTTTTTAAGCTGAAGCACAATTTTTGCTATTTTTTTATTGTTAATTTTGCAGTTGTTGGATGCCCGTACTGACCTAATGCAAACTGAGTGGAAGAGACAACTTTCACATCGGCGCCTCAAAAGAAAATCCCAACTCTTTGTGCACAATACAGGATGAACCCTGCTGCAGCATAAATTGTTTCTCTTAAAAGTGCAGATATTTGTTTTTTCCTCTGAAACAATTGGAGATGCGCCCACTCCCGCAAATGTGGGATCCTGAGATACAGCACAAGCCCTCGCCTCTGCTTCCAGAAGAGCGGCGCGTATTTATGGTGAGCTGTGGTGTGTGCAGAAATGACTTGCTGCATTTCAAACGATGAGAGCAGACTCAGTCAAGAGGGGAAGAGGCACAGCAAAGTTTGAAAAACTAAAGAGAAATGCATCTCTTTTAAAACTGTATATAAGTCAGAGGTTAGAAGGAAAAGTACAGGGCTTGAATCCCTCATTGTCCTGAGAGGTGGCAGGAATACCCTCCCATCTGTAAAACAGTAAAAAAGAATAAAACACTTTCTAAAGAATGACTTAGTTCAAAGATCTCTGCAGATTTTGATGTTTATTAATATCCAATAATTTGATCACACAAGATAGCAATGCTATTTCCTCTTTGCATATCATTTCTCACTCTAATCATGTTCTCTTAAGTCTAAATCTCACCACCAGGCTGGGAATATCCCCACAAAGACAGATGAAAAGATAAGGAATGAAAAGCACTCAAAACTCTGCAGATACCCAAAAATGAGCCTTTGTTAAATCAACTAAGAAAACTGAAAACTAAATAAATAAATAAATAAAACTCTTCAGCAGCAAACAAAGGGGAAAAAAGGACAACAAAACATTGTTTTTCCATACGTGGCAGAAATGTCTGAAAAACCCAACACCTTCAGACCAAAACCGGTTCATCCAAAGGACAGAGCATCCAAACAGAAGCTTAGTGCTATTATGAATGTGGCTCAGTGCAAAGAGGAGTGTTTGGACCTTTTTATAGAGCAGCAGTGTCCTGGTCTCTGAGGTCCACTGTCCTGCATGTTTTAGATGTCTGTTTGCATCACCTACATGACTCGAATAATTAACAGGTTTCTGTTAGTTTAACATCCTCTGCAGGAGGGAACCACACCGATACAATGGCTGTGTCCGAATCCAGGGGCTTCATCCAAGTACGCATTTTAAGGCTGATTACATCACAGCACAGCAACATGGCTGACCACATTCGGATGGAATACTCAAAATGCAGCTTTGTTTCCCCAGATTTCAAGAACAGATCTGGTGTATCCTCATAGGCTAGTGGGAGATTTTGTTCTTATAATAATGGCAAACAAAATGAGGGAAGATTACAGTTCTAAATGTTTATTAAAGGAGCAATTTGTAAGATATGATCACAAAACAGTCTAATGCAGGGTTCCTTGACTACATTTATTGAAGGACCGGAGTTTTTTCCAGCAGACACCGTGAGGGCCAGACGCTCTTCTAAAATAAAGTTCAAGTATTATTGCATCGTCATTTATTAATTTTTAAAATTGCAATGTATTCCATTTAAACTGTTTTGACTGTAGTTTCAATTGTGTTTGGAGAACGTAAACAATTATTGGTATTTGGGACATGAATTTTGCAGCTAAACTTTAAAGTCCTCCAATTGGGGGGCGTAGAGACCACTGCAAATGTATTGATTAAATGAGTTACCCACATCTTTAAAGCGGTTGTGTTGATAGGTTGTTTCATTTGTGTCTTTGTTCTTTAGATATATGTTAATGTCAAAGATAATAAGAAAAGCACTTGTAAACAAGCACCGCTAAAATTAGTTTGAACTTCTGTTTGGTGCTGTCATGGTTGCTAGGGGTCAACACATACACTGAGGTAGTGGCGGGAATCAATATGAAGGCTAGACCGTCCAAATTCCCAGTCGCTCACTTCCAGTCTTATCGCTCAAGGATGGACCTGACCTACGTAGACCAGGTAGGGCGCGTCCTTCCAAAGGTGCTGTCCCCGAATTTGGACACACTCAATATCTCGTCATGCAGGAAGTCCTTGGTTACATGTTATTGATGGTCATTGTAACATGAAAGCAGACCTTAGAGACAAGTTGGAACAGTCATTCAAATTAAAAGAAGTATGACGGGTTCAAGACAGGGTGAGCCTGCTATGTCCAATATGGTTCATTACTTATTTAAGCCAAAAGAGGCAGTTACACATTTCTTTCAGGGCGGCTTTTAACAGTTCCTTGAAAACGTGAAGAGATGGAAGCATCTGAAGGTTAAATCCAAAGGGGGTGAAGCGTAACAAAGGAAAACATTGAACTTTGGGAAATTAAGTGGTCTACAAATCGATTGCATTAACATTTGAAAAGTAACACATGACACATCTTATGGGTTTAAAGTGACACCAAAAATCTCCAACTGAGCATCCATGTGATAGGTTAAGAGTGGCAAAGTACAGTGTGTGCAATGACATTCATATATGAGGGTTGTTAGTAGAAAACCCAAGAGAACAGATGCTGCTTCTGGGCAAATAAAGACTTAAACATAATGATTTATTGTTTAAACATTCTAAGTGACTTGTCACTGCGTCTGCCATGCACTTCTGTATAATATGTGAAAAGTAGATAGAAAGATAATACGTGGATTTTAATGAATGAGGCACGAAATATGGAGAGGAGCTGTAGAAAAGATTGAAATACTGAAACCACCCCTACAGGCAATCTCTTCTCTTAATGCTGCAAATTAACCCTGATAAATTAGCCATTGTCAACGTCTGTTAGAATCCTCTGGGACAGATTTTTTATGACAAAAGGAAATTTAGTACTATTGAGCTGGTCTGGAAAGATTATTTTCAATATTCTGGTTTGCTGGTAGCAGAATTCTAATGTTTAATGTCACCTTCAAAGAGCGCACACATGCTAAGTGGGATTAAGAAACCAGACACAAGGACACATTTTACAACACATATGTCATGTTTTGACAGTTCCGGTCCTTTTAGTGTTCAAACACTTAAATTCAGCAGCATCTTTATTGATTAAAATTTGTAATTTTTTTGCTGTAAAAATGTTGTGATGTTGATGGGTACAGTGTATGAACCATACATCAGAAGCAATAACAACAAATGAAGACTGGTGCAACGTAAGCTCATAGCTGGGAATCTTGCGACACCAAAATCTGCCTACTAATATAATTTTGACTCTGTTTTCTAGTCGTGCAGCAGGGCTTGAGTATGTTAATGAAATTCTAAGGAACTGTCAAAAACACTGAAACAGCTGGAGTCCAAAACTTAGAAATCTGCAGCCTGGTGTTCAGTATGCTGTATGCCAGCTAAATAAATAACTAAAAACTTCATGAATTAAACCATCAAAGTGACTTTAGCTATTTACAGTGAAATACTACAAGTTTTTTTTTTTTGTTATTGTTTTGTATTTTTATCATCATGTTTAATAGTAAAGTTGTTTTTAAGAACTACTTGCAGTCCCAATTCTGGGTTAGTTTACAACCTTAGAGGCCAGAAGCTAAGAACAAATTGAATGGCCGATTGGAGACTGTTGTTTGTTTTGTTGGGATTCCCTACTGCCTTATTCTCTGATTTGAAAGTATTAGTAGTATTTTTAAACAATGCAGTTGCCTACACTCCAAATGTTACAGGTTCTTTAGCTATTTCTTATGACTAACCCACTGCATATTTGGGGGCTTGTCCGGGATTGAACATAGGACTTCTCACTGACAAAACTACCCTGTTATTATTTACTATCATAGCTGCTTTTGATTTAGTGAAATTCAAATATTCAATATTTTGTCTTTCAACTAGATCTTGGTGTGTTTATTTCTAAAAATTTAAAGATAACCAGAGGAGTACCACAGGGAGCATTACTAGGCCCACTTGCTTTCTGTACATGCATTTGTTCTTTCTGACAAAATGAACACTAATTGATCTAATAATCATAAAAAGTTATTTTACCACTGGATAAAAATGTATTTATCTTACAATAAAATAAAAGTAATAGATTTTCTTACAGACCTTCTCAGTACCTAAAGTGAGCATATGCATAAGCCTTTCCTTTTTATTGTCAATTGCTTCCATCTAATCACTGGCTGGATGCACTTGAGCAATCAGTGGCTGAGTATTTTAGTTTGGATCAACAAAAAAAATTACTGCACAGTGCAAACAATATCTTAGATACTGAATGTGCCTTCACTCAGGAGATTTAAACATTTATGATTGAAAGGCAAATTGTTCGGAAATTTTTTATTATCAAACTAGTGTCTTTGAAAACAACAAATGACTCAGCTATTATATAAAGACGTTCATTAAAAAATATTATACTTGGCAAAGCTCAGCTTTAATGAAGTGCAACATTCTACAGTTAAAGGTCGCCTAAGAAACACGTGTGACTGAGTTCATGTGCCGGTATCGTTTTGCCACTGCACAGTTAGAGGAAGATGTACTGATAAATTGGAGCAGAGCTCTGGCCTTTGGGAATCTGTTTCAAAACCAAAGTGTCACACTAAATCAGTCAACTCCCAACCGCACAGTGAGAAAATGGGATGAAAGAACGGAGCTCAGTGGTCACTTAGCTGAAACTGGCCTACATGTGAACTAAGGGAGAAGACCTCATTATGAAAGCCATTTCAGTTCAATTCAATTCAAAAACACTTTATTAATCCCAGAGGGAAATTGATTAAATGTCAATGTCAAAAGGAAAACTTTGTGGACAAAGGGGAAAATATTTTTGTAAAATGGATAAAAGTTTTATCTTAAAGGGATATTTCTGACATTTAGAAGTGTGTTTCTTTGGATAAGTACTGTCTCACAGATTATGGAAAGCTTCATGAACTGCTTGTATTTGGAGAAATACCTTGTATAATGAGCTAACAGCTAGCCTTGGCATAGCCAAAGATAAGAAGTTTTTCTGCTGTCTTAAAACAGATTAGATCTAAAGCAAAAGTTGCTGTGGCTTATACAAATGTTTGTTTTTAGACTGCTGCAACATTAAATACATCTTCAAAAGGCTGAAAATCTCTTAAAAATAAACAATTGTGAGAATAAACTCAGTGAAGTTCCAAGTATTTCAGGACTGTTAATATTCCTAGCTTCTTAATACAATAATCCATCACTCATTGGGCTTATTTACTTTTTCTTTATAGCCACTGTGATTTATAAATCATCCATGTGATTTGTTGTTGAATGTGGTTTAGTTTCACCTTTATGTCCAACAGAAACAAATGTGCACGCCATCAAACTCCAACCCTACTTTTCTTCACACAAACATATGCGACCGCCACAGATGACAGCTGCAGTGACCTTGGAAGCGAGCAGGTGATGCATTTGGAAAAGTCGCAAAGCGCTTTATCACTAGTTGGAGCTCTGGACGTGACAAACCCGCTGTCTGCCAGGAGAGTGAGGAGGGCAATTGATTCTTCTGTCTTTTTTTAGGAGAGTAAACAAAATCTAACATTGAATTTTTGTTTACACATGCGTCTCTCTGGCCTACTCGCATCTTAAAATATCAATAAATGGTACCAAGCCAAACAAACATGCTGCATATTTTAAACAAACCAAAAAAGTTATTAAAACCTCTGTCGCTCTCATTTTATTCATTATTCTGGCAAAAATGTACAGCTTTGTAGAACAAAGAAAACTCAAGGTGAAAAGCACAGATGTTGTCCTTCATCTCGCCAGGCAGCGGCCCTGAAGCTTTAAGCCTCGCCTTTCAACCATACACTCAGTTTGCAAAATGTTTGAATTTAATCAGTTTAGAAGCCGGGCAAACAGAGAAATTAGCCCACAGCCATCAATGTCAGGATTCTGTACTGGATTCTGACAAAAGTTTGAAATAACTCTTTCAGTTTGTAAATTTATTTTAGGAAAAATCTACCGGTCCATCGTTGATCTCCCCTCTCACACGGCCATTTTTAATTTTAGAGCCTCTTCCTGCTCAATATCTTTAGGCCTGAAGCTGGTCCTACTGTCAAATTGCACACTGCATGTAGGGCTGCTCAATTAATCGAATTTTAATCCCAATTATGATCTGAGTTTTTAACGATTATGAAAACAAAACAGGCTGATTATTTGCTCCTCCCACTTGCGCTGCCCTGAGTTGCAAATGAAGCGCTCCTCACAGTGTTGCCAACTTAGCGACTTTGACACTATTTCTAACAGCTTTTCAGACCCCCTTCTTGACTTTTTAAATCTTAAAAGTACCTGGCGAACACCTCAGAAACATCTCTGGTAACCCTTAGCTACTTTCTGGATAACCGTCGTTGACATTTCCTGCAGGTTAGCTAAACACTCCGCCTGCGCTCTGGACCAGTCTTCAGGACATTAGGAAAGGGAATGATGTAGTGAAGTGTCAGTCGCTAAAGAAACGGCTCTCAGAGCCGGCTCCCTGTTGGAGTAACCAGAGTGAGTGACACACACCGTAACTGCGGGCTCCTGAGCCGCTAAAAACAGCTAAATGTGCGTGTGCGGCGCGCTAAACACACGTACATCTTGCCCATGATTGCTGTGAAACCGGGTTGGGGGGGTGGGGGGTGCAGCTGTGGTTGGGACAATTATTACATTAACTGATGGACCTGTATATAGTTTATAAATAAGGTAGAAATAGAAAGAATAAGTTCCTCATGCTGATAATAACTAATCTCTCTCAGGACACGGTGCTAGTGCTCTGCTTTTGATTGGGATTTTTATCCTCCGTTTTAGTTCTTTCGAAGGGTTGTGTTTTGTTTTAGCCTGTGCTGCACTTTGGGCAGCTCCCATGCTGCGTTTTAAATGTGCTATATAAATAAACTATGCTATGCTATGCTAGTGCACGCTCCTACAGCACCTTGACACGACTAAATAAATGTTACGCAACATTTTGTGAACATCAGTTTATTTGCATTTATTTGTTATAAATGCCACTGTATAATTCTTGCTGTCAGTATTTGCAATATATTGGTATTTGGGTCTGTACTGGTTAGACTTAAATGAGTTAAACCAAGTTCTATTTCGTCTAGTCTTCGCCCTTAAGCTAGCTGCTATTGGAAGGATGATCTCAGCATCAGCCAATCATGAAGAGCTGAAATGTACGCCCACCAATGGTGGGCACCCCGTGGGTGTATAAGTGGAGCGACCCCACTGTTCACCTCCGTTATCTCTTCAAGCCAAGCTTAAGAGCTTCCTTTAAAGAGCAATTATCCAAGAAGCATTCTACTCACCGACCATGTCCAGCGATGCCAGGACCTGCCCGGCCTGCCAGACGGGCTCCATCTCAAGCAGCGACCTGCACGCCAAGTGTGAGGTCTGTCTCGGGGCTCATCACGCTGGCCTGGCCTTGACCCCCCAGCCCTCATGCCCGTTTTGTGCCGCTCTGCCCGTGGCTGAAAAGATCCGCCGGGTCGAGTACTTCACCCCCGCCGCTGCCGAGGAATTTCCGGTGGCTGACATGTACTCGCTGGACAAGGCCTTACAGTTCTTCAACGTCAGCCAGGAGCCGGCTGGCTTCAACCGACTGGACGATGTCATCGACAGTGAGGAGTACGACGAGGCTGGCTTCCATAGCCCTTCTTCCCTCCTGGACAACACGGAGGTCGACGAGCCTCGCTCAGCAGGTCCTTTTGCTCCAGTGACTTCTCGCTCCTCCCTGCCAGCGTTTAGAGCACTTCTCCAGGAGCTGCCTGCCATCATCTCAAAGGCTGCGGGCCGCAAGGGGCTAGCCGTGCCAGAACCGGCTCCACCTGAAGCAGATGATTTGACGGGAATTTTCAGGGCAACACAGACGCACTGTCCAGACCCCATCTGGCCGCGCTTCCCCGCTGCCATGAGCTGCTGGTCAGCCGCCTTCTCCGAACCTGCTAAGCTCAAGGCGCCAATTTCCACATATGCGCCCATTACCAAGGTCAAGGGCTTCTCCGACCAGGGCTGGCCATCCGTTCCTCCACTGGAGCAGGACTTGGCCTCGCTGTTTGGCGCCAAGAACCACCTCGCTGGCCCGCTAGCAGTTCCCGATTCTAAGCATGACCAGCAGCTGACACGGCTCACTGATCGCGCACACCAGTGCGCCTTCTAGACCGGTGCTGCAGGAAATAACATCGCCCTTCTTGCCTTTGGCGTTTCCAAAATGGTGGAAGAGCTTGACGCTCCTGACGAGTCAAAATCCATCATTACTAAAACTGCTGATGCCATTCTCAATCTGTGCGCTGCTGTACTCACCGGTTCTGCTCGCATTGCTGCCTGGCAGACCCTTATCCAGCGGGTCTTTTGGCTCAAGCCCCTGCCCTCCATTCCTGAACACCTGCACAGGGAGATGCTGGAAGGCCCCATCACCTCTGACGTTCTGTTTGGTCCCCATGTTAGGAGCGTCATCGAGAGGGCTTTGAAGACAGCTGAACTGTCAGCCACGGTGCGAGACCTGGTCCACCCTCGGTCAGCCTCGCACTCTGGCCGTTCCTCCAGAGGATGGGACAAACAGCGCGGAAACTTCAGGCACCCAGCGGCACCGCCCGCCCCACAGAGCCGGCCTCCCGCTGAGGTGGAACCGAAGTGGGACCAGAGAGTTGGCAGCCAACAGTTTAGAAAGAGCTAGCAGACACAGTCTTGGCCGTCACAGTCGCAAGAACCTCGCCGAAAGCAACCACGAAAATGACTCGTTGGGGGGAATGTGTGTGCTTCTGACTGTAATGTTAACTCTGTGAATGGTTTTGGTTTTGAAATAAAACCCAAAAAACGTCACATAGAGAGCACAATCCTACAGTCCTCTGCAGAATCTTCTGCCGAATCCTCACACATGTTCCCCACACCAAGCACTGCGACACTTCTGCATGTTCCCGCAGTCAGTCATATTACACGGCCAGCTGTACAGGTGCGCTCCATTTGCGCACCGGCCCTAGCTTCCAGCCAGGCCCAACACATTCCGCTTTCCCCACAACGTTGGGTGGGACAGGATGTCATGGCGCAGTCACGACTACGCGCGGCGACACAGTGCGCGGCTCCATCCGCTGGCACTTTGTCATCCCCGTGCACGGGCCCGGCTCCCACTCGTCCTTTAACTTTGGACTCCACGCTCCGCGGTGCGGATCAGCCTCTTCCAGCTGTTTCACACTCGCCCTTTCAAGAGCAGCCCTCCATGGGTCGCTCCCAAGTCTCTGGTGCGAGCGACGGCGGTAAGGGCGCAAACCCAGTCCTCAGACATCGTTCACGTGACCTCGAACACGCTTCAGCTGTCGGAACGCGCGCAAGAATGGCGCCGCCTTTGTCTCACGAGCAAATGGATATCGGAGACCATTCATTACGGTCACACACTCTATTTTCAGTCTGCTCCTCCTCCCATCAACGGGATCGTGGAGACGACGTTCACGTCACAGGAACAATCTCAGGCCCTGGAGCTGGCGGAACTTCTGTCCAAGGACGCCTTTCCCAAGTCCCTCGCAGACAAGAGCTCTCAGGCTTCTACTCCTGCTACTCCTAAGAAGTCGGGAGGAATGAGACCTATTCTCGACCTTTCCCTGTTCAACTGCTCCATAGCAGTGATGCATTTCCGCATGTTAACAATGAGGCAAGTCCAAGAATATGTGCGCTCCGGGGACTGGTTCACGTCAATAGACCTGAAAGACGCATACTTCTACATCCCAGCAATTCCCAAACACCAGAAGTTCCTGCGTTTTTCATTCAAGGGAGTTCAATACCAGTTCAATCGTCTCCCTTTCGGCTACTCGCTAGCCCAGCACACCTTCTCCAAATGTCTGGAGACCGCTCTGCAGCCATTGCGCATGGCGGGAATGAGGGTTTTATTTTACCTGCACGATCTGCTCCTATGCGCCCGGTCCAAGGACGAAGCGTCAGAGCAAACCAGGAAATTAATAGAGCATCTGTCAACCCTGGGGTTTTCCATAAACTGGGAAAAGAGCTCCATCCTTGCATCCCAGTCAATTGTGTTTCTCGGGGCGGAGCTGAACGCCTCCCTAATGAGAGCACGTTTGTCTCCGGCGAGAGCGGCATATCTCACCACGGTGATCTCCCGTGTGAAACCCTGCAAGATCGTGAGAGCCCTGTTAGTCATAAAACTTCTGGGCATGATGGCTGCAGCCCACGCTGTGGTGCCGTTAGGTTTACTGCACACGAGACGCCAACAGCATTGGTTCATCTGCCTCCAGGTACACCCGATACATCAAAAGAGACGTATGTTAAGGGTTCCCCCTTCAGTGGGCGGGGACCTCGCTCACTGGGGGAGTCCCTGCATCCTCTCACACGGGGTTCCCATTGGACGTCCTACATCACACATATCTGTGTTTACAGATGCGTCACTGTTGGGATGGGGGGGCACGTGCTTGTCCCATACGGTGGCAGATCGCTGGCCCTCCCACAAGCATGAGCACATAAATGTGTTGGAGCTTATGACAGTGAGGAATGTGATCAGACACTTCGCTGCCCTTCTCTAGGGCCGTCATGTAGAAGTTCACACAGACAACCAGGTGGCGGCAGCCTACATAAATCGCCAAGGGGGAGTTCGATCCCTCCCACTATTGCGCGTAGCCACAGATTTGCTGTGTTGGGCACATGTCCACCTGCTGTCCATCAAAGCCACCTACATTCCGGGGGTCCTGAATGTGGCAGCGGGCATCCTTTCGAGCGGGGGATCCCGCGACTCCTACTGGCGTCTGCATCCCGCACTGATATCACAGCTATGGATCAAGTTCGGGGAACCCTCTGTGGATCTGTTTGCGGCTCGCGAAAACGCTCAGTGTCACCTGTGGTTTTCCCTGAGTCCCCGGGACCACCCCCACTCGGAGCGGATGCCTTCTCACACCAGCCCTGGCCGCAGACGCTCCTGTATGCGTTTCCGCCAGTCCCACTGATTCCCCGTCTCCTGGACCGAGTTCGGTCGGAACAGCTCTCGGTAATTCGGGTAGCTCCCAGATGCTTGTCCGCGTCATGGTTTCCAGATCTGCAAGCACTGGTGTCCGGCTCCCCTTAGATGCTCCCTTGGAGGGCGGACGCCCTTCTCCAGGTGGATGGGATAATCAAATATCCTCCAGAAATAGGCCAACGGCTGTGGGTCTGACCGCTGAGCGGTCACGCTTAGAGGCTTCTGGGCTGCTGCATGATGTGGTCGCCACGATTCAGAGTGCGCTGGCGCGTAACGGTGGTTCTGCACGGCTTATCTGAAGCCCCATTTGAACCCTTGGACCAGGTCTCACTTAAGTTCCTGTCACTCAAACCTACCTTGCTGCTGGCGCTGGCATCAGTCAAGAGAGTGAGCGACCTAACCGCCCTCTCAGTGGCTCCCGCATGCCTCAGGATCCGGGAAGATGGCGGGTCTGCTGTTTTATGCCCCAACCCAGCCTTTGCGCCCCAAAACATTAATACTCCCTTCAAATCCAGGTCAATTTCATTGGCTGGACTTTTTCCTCCTCCCCATAATTCTGATGAGGAGGCGGCTTCCCACCTTCTCTGCCCGGTGCGTGCGCTCGCACAATATGTGTCACGTACTTCAGGGATTCACCGCTCACAAAGCCTGTTTGTGCACTACAGAGATTTTTCCCTTGGGCAAGCGCTGTCGACCCAGCGTCTTTCACACTGGCTGTGTGACGCCATTTCACTCGCTTACACATCATCAGGGCGGGATCCTCCTGAGACACTCGGGGCTCACTCAGCCAGAGGAATTTCCTCTTCTATGGCGCTCCACAGTGGTGTGTCGATGGAAGACATTTGTCAAGCTGCTTCATGGGCTTCCCCATGTTCCTTTACTCATTATTATTTACGAGATGTGTCTTCAGGTTCCATCACTCGTTCAGTGCTTGGACCTCAGCAGGCTGAGTGAAAGCATTATGGCACCACATCAGCCCTACTTGAATGAATTTCATCCTCTTGTGGATGATATTTTTAGTGGGGTCCCCACTCTTCTCTCTGGCTGCCTCAGCCTTTTAGGCCCTGGGCTGAGGCTGAGTGACCCTCGCTAAAAGGAGACATGTTGGGTGTGTCCATTGGTTGAGCTAACCAGTGTGGCGTAAACCCATCCAGCTGCGCATTATTCCAATAGCAGCTAGCTTAAGGGCTAAGACTAGACGAAATAGAATGTTGGTTACGTATTGTAACCCCAGATTCTATGAGTCTAGTCGCAGCCCTTAAGCCAATGGCCCCACCGGTTCTGTTAGGACTAAGAGCCATCGGAGGCAAACAGTGGAGTCGCTCCACTTATATACCCACAGGGGTGCCCACCATTGGTGGGCGTACATTTAAGCTCTTCATGATTGACTGATGCTGAGATCATCCTTCCAATAGCAGCTAGCTTAAGGGCTGCGACTAGACTCCCATCTGTACCTGGTCGGCCCGGCCCGGCCAGCATAGCTTGCTTACATATCTTGGTGGCCTTCCTTTTTTCAGGGTGCAACAAGACTGTTTTTCAGCCCTCTTTCTGAGGTGGTCTGCTTCAGGCTGACCAGGGCCAACACACCCACTGCTGACAGCAAATTCACACCTTCCATTACAGCAAGCCTCTGATTGGTGGGTCGAATCAGCCCACATGGGCTTAAGGCATGCTCAATTCATTATCATTCATTATCATGCTGATTACCTAGAAGCTGAAAATGTCTCTGACTGCATCCTTGCATACCTAAGCAAGGATGTGTGGAATCAACTGGGCCAGGCTGGGGCCGACTGGAGCTACCCGGGCAGGGCCGACCAGGTACAGATGGGAATGGCCCAATAGAATCTGGGGTTACAATACGTAACCAACGGTCTATAGCCCTTGGGTCATAAACTATGAGCTAAAAGTATATTGGTCTTTTTATACTGGGAATCAGGAGTTATTTTAGTGATCATCTTGTTTCTTTTTTATTTTTGTCTTGATTGTGCCCTGAGCAATTTTATGACAGAATAAAAACAAATAAAATCAACATTAATTGAAAAATTGTCTTAAATAATCGAGATCTCAATTTCAGTCACAATAATCGTGATTATTTTTGCCACAATGGAGCAGCCCTAACTGCATGTGAATTCTCCTCCAGATATTTCAAGCACTTCCTGCAAACTTCCAAAACATTCCCATTTTCGTAGACTGCCAGAGGGCATTACCCAGAGTTCGCAGTGAGGTTAAACATAAAGCTAACAGGTGAAGCCCAAGGACAAAATATTGAATTTAGAAAATATATAAATTTATAAAAACACAAAGATAGAAATGGGATTACACACAAGTAAAAAAAACAAAGCTCGCTGGTTATTCATAGCTACTGTTTGTCAAGGATTGCATGTATTTCAAAAAGACTTTCAGATATCTGCAACTTTTTCTAAACTCAAAGTGATGAAAAACACGTAGAGGAGTCGTCTGAAATGCACAGTGAGTGACAAAGGGCGGCTCATTCACTCAAGTTTAGCTTTTTGTTTTAATTTGTTTAAAGCAGCCTTCGGTTACCTGTCATGGTCTGAGTCTGCGTCTCCCATCATGTTTCTCCTTATGTTCTCCATCCCTCTCTAGATTCTTCTTTTGTGTCTCCTAGCACCCTCATGTGTCCTTGTCTGCGTCTTCCTCTTGTGTCTTCTGGTGTTTCCCCATTTGCCCCAGATCTTCAGCTCTCTAGGTTTCCCTCCTCAGGCATCCCCCTCCCAGGTCCTGTGCTCCCTTGGCCCCCTTTTAGTCACGCCCCTGTAGTTTTTCTTTCTATAGTGTTTTCCTCTAGCTTCTGCTTCCCCCTTAGAATATTAGTTATGTTTGCTGCCCTTCAGGTCTTTAGGTTTTATTCTTTGGTCAGTTTCCTTTAGTTACAGCTGTTCATGTTTTTAGTCTCTCTAGTGTGTTTTTCCCATCGGTGTTTGAGGTTTTTCCCCCTCCTTAGATTATTAGTTATGTTCCTGCTCTTCTTGTCTTTAGTTTTTATTCTTAGGTCATGTTTGTTTCCTCCCTAATTAGTAATTGAGTTCACCTGGTCTCTCTCTCCCCACACACCTGCGGTTCATCTCCCTCTCATCCTCCCCAGTGTATATAACCCGGTCTGTGTCTATGTGTGTTTGTCGGTCCATTGTGTTTCCTGTCAGTCTTGTCTCGTTTTGGATCGCTAGTGTTTCCAGTGCTTCTTGAGTCTCTAGTGTTTTTTGGATCTCCAGTTCAGTGTTGAGATATGTTTCATTCATGTGAGAGTGGCTTAAATGTTCAACTTTCAACCCATTTTTGTTTTTGTGAAACAGTCAATTAGTTTTGGTTTAAAGTCATCACTGGTTCTCTCCCCTGGACAAATAAAGCTGAAAAAAGAATGATGATGTTGAGGTAAACCAATCATTTTATGACCTGTGCTGAACTTGAAAAAAATCAAACATTTTTCTTTTTAGATAATAAGACCTTTTATTAAAGTAGCAAATATTTGCCAATTAACTGCTCTACCTCTAGTCGGTTGTACCTTGAGATCTGTGCATCACCACAGTGAATTAATACAATTTCAAAGTGGTCTGAGAGTTTAAAACAACATTTACCTTGTTACTCTTGAATACAGGTAGCAGCTTGGGGTGTCTAATGTACCAAAAAGTCTGCAGTCTCTGACCTGCTTTCCTATGTAAATTATTCAAGTTGTAATGACCACAGAGAAATGGTTCATTTAGAAAAAAGCTGGTTTAACGGGTCATAAGCTTAGACACACACCCTTGTCATGTTGATTTTAATGTTCTTGCTTTTCTAGCTAATGAAAAGCACATTGAATTTCCTCTGTTTATGAAATGTGCTATATGAATAAAGCTGTCTTATTTTTTGCCTTGAATTAGCATGTGCTAACCCGCTTCAATGTCAACAATATACAAATATTGGTGGCAGAAATGCTAACCGCGGAACAATGCTAGCCTGAACTACAGCTTAAAACAGCCTGAGCTACTGCTAACTCTAGCCTAAAGCTTCACCTATTGCTAGCCTGAGCTACTGCTAACACTAGCCCGAAGCTTCACCCATTGCTAGCCTGAGCTACAGCTAATGCTAGACTGAAGCTTCACCTGTTGCTAGCCTGAGCTACAGCTAATGCTAGCCTGAGCTACAATTAATGCTAGCCTGAGCTACAGCAATTGTTAGCCTGAGCTCCAGCTAATGCTAGCCTTAGCTACAGTTAATGCTAGCCTAAGCTACAGCGAACGCTGGCCCGAGCTACTGCTAACATTGAGCTACTGCTAACGATAGCCTGAAATACTGCTAATGTCCTTGTTGGATTTTAGGAAAACTAGAATGAAGAAAGTTAGAGCACCACTCAAATTCCAGGATGTACTGGGGACATTTAAACTGAATGAATAACAGAGAGTGTAATAGCTTGCGGTCCTTGTCATCTTTCTCGTTTGTCCACAGCTCTATTGTGAGCTCAAAGATTCATATGCTATATAGAGGCTCAAAGAACAGTTTCCAATTGTAAAGCAACCTCATTCCAGCACACCTTTCGGAAACATGTCTTAGATTAAACTGGGTGATTTCTACACAGATTCACCAGCCATACGTCTACCTGTCAGACAAAGTCACAGCAAATTACACTTTCAGGAACATGATCAAACCATTGTTTAACTCAGCCAGGACAACAAATCCATTCACGGGGGAGTATTTGTTAACTAGCTCAATACAAAGATCTCACAACAGTTTTAAAGCTTGCTATTCTGCAATGCCATGCTTGAACTCAGAAAGATCCTTGGATGACAAGAAGAGTGTTTTGAAGAACATGAAAGTCCAGTTTCCTTTTTTCTGAACCTACAGGACTTCCACAGCAACTCCATGTTTGAGTCAGTTAGTACTGAGTGTGAGATGCATATATTAAATTATTTTCTCAGTAAGTAACTCCCCCACACAAATATGACTTAAACACCTCATGTGGACTTAAACACCTCATGTGGACCAAGAAAAACTCAAACAACCCTCAGGAGGGAGGACAGAAAAAAATGCATTCTTTAAAACCTTTCAATTTTTCAGGTTGAATACTTAAAACTTGCTGCATGACAAGAGATAAGTCTTCAAAAATCACAAAGTAGTCCATTTTCTGTTTAAACCTCCTGGAATTAGTAGCGTTTTTTGATATCACGGACGACTTGGGCGGTTGCCTAGGGCACCAAATGGGCTATGACCGCCCCTGCCTGGGATTACACTAAAACCATAAGCACACACAGCGCTGCGCTGCTGGAGAGGCATCCCTCCACCTGCACAGCTGGGCACTTCAGGCTAGGAAATAAACATTTCGCTCTAACAGTATCTGAACATGAAGCAAACACGTAGGAAGATCATACTCGGCAGCGTATGGATGCTAATATTTTATCTGAAGGATGATTTAATACAAACGTATATAAAGAGTTTTTAATTACCCAACAAAGACTTTGGAGCTTAAAGCAGTAAGTTTTGCTCAAGTACTCTTAAAGAGACAACAAAGTCTAAGTTTCTTCATTTGTTTGGAGTATGTGATCCTTTGGCCACATTTTAATTGCACGACCCTTCAGCTTTATTTTCATCCTGTGTTCATTTAATCAAATTACATTTCCAGTTCTTCTGTGTTTGCAATCCAGCCTCTGCAGCAGCAGCAGAGCTCACTCTGAGCTGGATGGGATGGATTTCCACCTTTTCCCATTTTATGTGATTATTGTCAACTCACTGTTTCCGTCTCCTTCCATCATCTCAGCAGCTTAACACAAGACTGCGCTCGCAGCGTCGAGCCATCACAAGAGTTAAATTCCTCCACTTCACTACATGGTTTTCTTCGTGCGCTGGCGCGAAACGCAGAAAGTGTATTGAGCCAGAACAATTCGAGCACAGGGCAACAGCTGAAAAGGATTTAATTCTTTTCTTCCTTTTTATTATATTTGGGAGGGTAAAAGGGGGACGCGGGCAGCCAGACATGGTGATGCAAACTGACTCAAACATAAATCCAGATAAGAAATTAATCATAATTCCACTTCATTCCCTATGCAGCTGATAGTTCATTTAAGTCATAATACCCTGAATTATTCACATTTCCCTTCAGAGGAGTAACTTCTCTGAATTATTGAATTCCACAATTCTTCTGTGGTCGGCCAGATTGGCTTTTTAATGCAGAAACCAACCCCTCAGCATTTCACTTTTTTTCAGTTTTGCATAATTGCGGGATAACATCCATTTCTGTTCGACTTACTGTTGCTTTTCCGAACAATGTGGTGAGCCATCACTCACAAGATTAAGAAAATATTTCAGTTTGGCTAAAATATTCTCATCACTTTTCTACACAGTCGCTCCGAGTCACATATTAATGGATAAAGCAGTCACCGACATAACCGTATGCAGTGATTACCCCATTTTTTAATGGCAACAAGGAGAATGTGCACATGAAGGTTCTTGATTTATGGCAAATTCTCACTCAATGGGCAAAAACTATAAAAATAAAAGGAAATGAACATGTTTTATCTAAGTGGGCAATTATGGCTTTACAAAAGAAAAATAGGAAAGTTGGTTTGTTCTGATTTAGGATTGCACTCTTTATCTTTTAAAATGATCTCCTTAATGGCAGGGTTCTTATGGGTGCTTGAAAGTTTTAGGAGGCTGCCCAACATTGCCAAAGCTTTAAAATTTGTTGAAAGAAATCAAAAGTGGGGCTCGGTATCCACAGCTCAGAGCTGTAGAAAAAAAAGAAACTGCTCATATGCAACATTCATTGTCTCAAGTTAATTATTAATGCAAAAAACAACCAAAGCTCCCATCACTCGATTCTGCTGAGTTATAATAGTACTATGATCAATGAAAACAAGTTTAGGAATTCTTTGCAGAAACTAACGCTGATATAAAACAATCTCAGCAGTTTTTTTTTTTTTTTACATTTTAGTACCTGCCAGAATAAGACAGTTTCAGGCCACACCTACCCATCCAGCCCCTGCTAAGGCTGCTGTAATCTGAGAAGCTCCAATATCTGGGAGGGGCTGGGAATATAGCTCCTTCTCCTTCAGAAGTTGTGGTGTGCGATACTGCATATTCTGGTATCGATCAGATAACAAGTAAATATGGGCCAACATCGCCAATACTGACACCCATACAAATATTTTTCAATAAATAAGATGGGCGTGTCATTGAATTGCTAAATCTCAATTAATTTTCTATTAAGTGTTTTTTGTGATGTTTTCTTTTATATTACTTCATAGTTAAAACCCAGGACAGAATTAGGACAAAGTTCGTAATTTGATAGAAAACACTTTATTATCAAAATTTACAAACTAAAATAAAAAGTGCTCGCACATCCAGCAAAAGGTCACATGATCCATTTTCAATTGTATGCTGGTTGTTAGAAAAGCAGGCTGCAGAAAAATGGGCATAGTCGCTCACTTGCATTGACTCCAGTTGGGCTTTGGAGAGTGAGGGACCCATCCAATAGTGAGGCAGTGCCCAATGTCGCCTCTGTGTGTATATTTGATCTCTATGGTTTACTTTGCCGGTTTAAGTCACGTGACAGCACAACATCTAAGGGAGAGTAAGTAAGTAAGTAAGTGAGTAAAAGTTTATTTATAGAGCGCCTTTCACAGATATAAATCACAAAGCGCTGTACAACATGATAAAGATCAGGGCAAATACCTCTAACCAATAAAAACATCAGAAAAACAATAGCAGTGATAAACGTAGAAAATAAAATCATGAGTATAAACAAAGTGAAGGTGTGAACCCGAACAAAGCCATCTTTTAGAACATTTAGGGAGGGAACGCCTGGATGAAAAGGTGAGTTTTTAGATGNATTTTTAAAGACCTCTACAGTGTTAGAGAGACGGAGATTTGAAGGTAGACTGTTCCAAAGTCTGGGTGCAATAGTCTGAAAGGCCCTGTCCCCTTTGGTTTTCAGTCTGGTTCGAGGAACAGCCAGGAGGTTTTCAGATGTGGATCTAAGGTTCCGAGAGGTGGTGTGTGGGGATAAAAGCTCAGATAGGTAGCTTGGAGCCTGGTTGTTAAGAGCTCTATAGGTCAGGACTAAAACTTTAAACTGTATTCTATATTCTACCGGGAGCCAGTGGAGGGACTGTAAACCTGGAGTGATGTGAGCTCGTCTGCTGGATTTGGTTAGGAGTCTGGCTGCTGCATTTTGGATGGCTTGAAGGCGTGAGAGGGAGGTTTTGCTGAGACCAGTAAAAAGAGCGTTACAGTAGTCTAAGCGTGATGACACAAAGGCATGGATGATTTTTTCCAGATCTGCAGTAGAAACCAGTTTACGGACTTTTGAAATGTTTCTCAGTTGAAAGAAACAAGAGCGGGAGATGGTTTTGACGTGTGAGTCTAAACTTAAAGCTGGATCAAAAATAACTCCCAGGTTTCTAATGTTGGCCTTGGCTGATGGGCAAAAAGAGGCAATTTCTTGCTCGATTTTTGGCTGAAGTTCTGGGGGTGCAGTGATCAGGGTCTCTGTCTTGTTAGCATTGAGGACAAGAAAGTTGCTGGACAGCCAGTTACTGATCTGGGTCAGGCAGAGTACAAGTGTGGCCAGCCTGTCCAACTGGTGTGGCATACAGGACATATAGAGCTGAATATCATCAGCGTAGATGTGGTAGGAGATGTCTGGGAAAGACTGAATGATGCCAGCTAGGGGAAGAATATAGAAGGAGGGGGAGGAGAATAGAGAGGAGGGGGAGGGGGAGCAAAGCGTGCCTGCTCGGAGCTAACGCAGGAGCAGCAAGTCTGACAACTTCACTGTTTCCTTTTGCCAAAACCACAGCATTGCAAACAAGAGCAGGACTTAAAGAAAAGTATCGATCTTATAACGATACCGACTTGGTATCAATACCATTGATATTTGGATCGATCCGCCCACAACTATTCAGCAGCAGCTCTCTCCTGAACTTGAGAGGTGGCTCTATTTTAATTTCTCCATTTGTGATGTCACAAACGAGGACTTTTTAAACAGCTTGCTTTATGTGTGTAATTTCCAAAACCAGACACCGGCCTTCACTTTCAATCTCTCCTCGTTTGTGTTTCATTTTCTTCAGGAAGATGTGGGTGGAGCTTAGTCCTCGTCAGGGAATCACCTGAACCAGTGGACTGAGCAGAAGTCCCTCAGACCATGAACCTGAAGCTGGTGTTACTGATTACATGCAAACATGAACTCATTCACACCACTTTGACATGATATACATAATCTATTCAGAAAATAAAGATAGTTTGGGGCAATTATAAGCGAAAAACATCAAGTCATGGACAAAATGATCAAGTTTTGCTAGAATAAATAAATATTATTGTTCAACTTTTAAAGTTTAACATATTCTTTTTCCATTTATTATGAATATACCAATACACTGAGGACATGGTTTCTATGATTGGGAGAACCATAGTTATACCTCGATGTAGGGTGTGTATGCCAAGCAGCTCAGCCAACAGGCCTCCAGAAACGGTATGTTTGATTTCACAAAGACATGAGGACATAATTAGGGAAATGTGCAGCGAGGTGGAATTTTGCCAAAATGAAACTAACTTCAGGAAATCACAGTTAATGGACTTTTAGCCGAAATTTAATTTTCTTTCTAGCATCTTCATGCCAAATAACTGTGATTAGCACATAATTTGTTTACACATCTCCGTGCTCCGGGGTTCTGAATGTCTCATTTATACCAAGACCCGGACGGGTGCTTGAGTTAGAGATGCTTTTATGCAGAGTCCAAGTGTGTGCGCATTTTAGACATTTTATGATGTTTAGGTTACAGGATCAAACATTTCAAACGAAACTTCATTCATTAGAAAAACTGCTGATTTAACTGATCTGCTCCACTGGTCTCATCTCTGCCACCTATTATGCATCAGCTTTGCTAAAATTAAAAATACAGTGTGTGTTTTATTGGATGCAAAATATAACACACCTGTGCCCCCAATTAATTATCTTTCAAATGACCAACCCTCTAAAACTATGAAGAGTAAATTAGTGTTCCCGTATTGTTCTAATATAGATGGAATCCAGTCAAAGAAAATGTTATCAAAGTTTTAATTATTAAAATAAAAAACATGAATCCTGTAGTTTAATGCAAGCATCATCATAACCAGCAGCTCAATTGTACTGTTTTGTGCCTCTAATGCAGGATAAAAATGAAATATTGCATCAAATCTGCCTTCAGTTCAAGAAGAAAAGACAAGGACAAGTGCACCGTTTTTTATCCGCTCATTCGATATTTTCTTTTAAAGCAAACTTTGTCCAACCTCTCGTCACTAACAATGAATGAAACCTTAAACACAGCTTTTAGAAGTGCCCTTCAAGAAGTGAGGGATGACGAAAAGGTCATCTTCGGCTTGCTTTGAAGCCATGTCTCTTTCTCCTTCAACACAGTTCTGCATATCGCTTCCCTTTGTGGCCAAAAGCGTCAGGAATTTGTTGGCTGTTTCCTAACAAGAGGAGATTACTTTGCCTCTTCAGCAGATCATTATAGAGATTAGTTGTCCGGTAGTTGCCATGGTGCAGCAGTGTCTGGTGTGGGAACACTGATAAAAGTCCTCTCTGAATGTAAACCAAAGGGAGAAAATGTGTAAATGGTAAAAGTAGCTTAAGAGGGACCAAAAGCAACTTCTTTAATTAAAACAGCTCTTAAATCAGGCGTGTTTAACAAAGTTTATAGATCCTAAAATAGTGTACTCAAAAACAGAAAGGACCTGTAGATATGTCATGTTGACCGTTTTAGTCCAGCAAGAAACTATATCGGCATTTATTGCCAAATAACTGACATTTTTAAAATTGGAAGAGAGTTGTTGGTTGAGTAGAATGAGGAAAAAAGCGGTGAAGCTGCATTAAAATCGCCATTTCCAAACTCCAAATGTAAAAAAAAAAGGGTGGAAATTCCCCAATAAAGCTGTAATTCACGCCGCTTTGTGGCCTCTCACACAGAGCTGTACAAAAAGCTGATTCATCTGATCATCAACGGCACTTTTTAAGTCCCACAGCAGCTTTCCTTGTCCCCTGAATGGATTCAACTACATACAACTTTTTTTAATATTAACATCAGTGGATGCCTTTTGGGACTAGTGACGTCCCTCCCTGCTAAAACAATCATGATACGCGGACGCCCTAAAGTCTTGAGTGAGCTGATTATGAGGAGACACAATGGCAGAAAGAACCGAGCCATCGAATTTTCCCTGTCACCTTTCCTGGAACTCCTTTAGTGGAAACATGGCTAAAGGTCCCGTTTTGACTCAGATAAACTGTAGAAGTTTTAACACAGAAACAACATGAACATTATAAAACAAACATTTTTAAATCAATTTCCGAACAAGCATCTTACAAATAGCAGTTGGATTTAAATGTGAACTCCCAATTTTGCCTTTTTTAGCAGCTTTATTTTCATTAAGCCCCGAAAAAGCACAAGCAGCACTGTATCAGGTGCACATCAAAACTGTTGCCGACGGTGGTTTCACGTAGAGCTGGGCTCCCAGCCGCTCTCATTAATATGAATGGTGCTTGACCCCTGGGAGGAGAGCTGTCATGTCAGACACAAGTGCAGCATGGGCAAATGTCTCAAGATAGATCCCAGAGCCAGCCTTGACAAGAGGGCGTCCGGCACGGATGATTCGACCTGCACTTTAACACCGTTTACTCACATCTGCATCTTCTCTGATTTAAATCCTTTGTGAGCGATTGACATCAAGATGCTGAATGGTGGAAAGATGCCGCACGATAAACAACACTCTGCTGTGATGAGCTGTCAACTGTCACTGAGTAAATCACTGAAATTAGATCAGCTTATAAAAGACACGGGTTTAAAGCGCTAATAGTTAAACACAAGTAAACATTGTACAGCTACAATTCCCTAAAGGAATTCCTGGTAGAATTTTAAACTGGGATCATCAAATATTGAAAACAGACTAAATTAAATCAAATCTGAAATCAAAGTATAATCTCAACTAAAATCGCATCTCAATTTTAGATCCATTTCTGTAAAGCTGTTTTTGGTTGACAAAGATTAGATGTGGAAGCCATTTTTTATTGGACTGACTCCCAGAATTAGTCAGTCATAGATGAACATCCAGTGTAGACTTCCTCAGAGTTTCACAAGATCCAAACAGGGTTCACTGTAATGGTTAATGATAGTTTTAGGCAAAACATTTTCACACTACTACTGTTACTACAATGTGTAGCTACCATTACACCAATACTTGGCGAGGAGATAAGTTTCACTATTGCTTTTACTAACTGAAAACTAGGGGCAAGCAAGCAAGCAAGGCAAAAATTCCTAGTATTCCTTTAATATATTTGACAAATTGAATATTTTACTTCAGACATGATATACAATAAAAATAAAGAACACAATATTATAAGTGAAAATGCAATAAAAAGCTGAAATTATCCATAATTTACAGTAGAACAACTCTGGCCCAAATATGAATTCATTCAGGTTTATAAACACTGAAATCAAGTTTTCATTTATTTGTTTGTTTTTAAATGAATAGAAAAAAACAAGATGAACATGAATTCTTCTGAGGAGAAAAAAGGCACTAATAAGACTACAGGTGTCCAAACATTAGTCGTAGTTTATAAAGCTGTAAACTTGTCAGAGTTTCAGCCAAAACTCTGAAATGACTTTGTTTTTCATCCTTTAAGACCTGCAGCTCACCCTGAGAAACAATTGTTGTTTTTTTCAGTCTTTATTGTAACCCTCACTTACGTTGCTCCAGTGTCCAGATTGAGTTTTTGCAGCATAATCAATTGCTCCAGTGGGTTCACACCAGCATATAATTATTCCTGTTTGCAGAGGTGGAAAGAGTACTAAAATTTCCTACTTAAGTACAAGTAAAAGTACTTGCCTAAATTTTTACTCAAGTACAAGTAAAAGTATTTGCCTACATTTTTACTCAAGTAAAAGTAAAAAGTATTGTAAATAAAATGTACTCAAAGTAAAAGTTACTTAGTTACATTTATGTCAGCGTAAAGATGGCTACATCAGTGCAAAACCACAACACCAGTTCACAACACGCTCGTGTGTGCACGCACGCACACACACACACACACACACACACACACACACACACACACACACACACACACACACACACACACAGTTTGATGGAAGGATTTCTGTCCAAGCAGTGAGGACAGGACGTGCACATTGATTGGACGAGGTTTTTCTAGGATTGTACGTTTCAACTGTGATTAAAGTTATTCTTTATTTTGAAAAAAAAAGTTTATTTTTAGATGTCATCACATAACCTGTCACATAACGAGCTAAATGAAAGTCAAACATTTCAGATGGACCGTATGACAGCTGCTAACGTTGGCCCTGCCCTACTTTACCTCTACATTACAGTTCCTTTATCCATGTCCTCGAGCTCCTCTCTGACCTTCATGCTTATTTAGATCAGCTGATTTTTAAAGTTAGCAGAGTTCATCTTTGGTAGTGGGTTCACTCACTCATTTAAAGATATCGGCCAGAGGCAAAATTCGTTTGACCAGCATGTGTAAATGTGTATTAAAACCTCAGATGAAGAAGGTTTTTGGATTTTGACGGCTGTAATTGTAAGAAAATCTGATGTTTGTGACGGCACGGGAAAAACAGAAACTAACTTCCGGTCTAAGCCCTGGGCAGCTGGTGACGTTTCACATGGAGCTCTGCTGAAACAGCTGTAGTAAACAACGCCTGGCTCCGCTGTTTCTGCGTTAGCGTTATAGCAGAGAACATTGTGTCATCAATCAGATGTAGCTTCTGAAGCCTCTGCTAGTCGGTCAGATTTGTTTTTTCTCTGGGAAACGGCGACGAGAACGGATATTGGATTACCAGAGAAGTTCCACCGAACTCAGACCCCGCCAGCTGTTTTCCTGTGAAAATTGTTACACATTTAACTTGATTAACACCAGAGCCAGGCGCACTGCGCCGTTATCTCCGTCGCTGTAAATGAGGGAAAAACAAAATGATCGGATCCTTTTCTGACCTTCCCCACCTACAAAGTTTAATTACAACAATCAAACGTGACAGAGCCTGGATTTGTATTCTGAACAGTCTAAACATGTTTTAAAAAGAAACGTATGACAAAAGTGGCACCTGCTCAGTAAAACCACCAACAGGGTGAAAAATATCTAAATATTGTAGGCAGAGACGGGCTACAACTTCTGGATCCACTTTATATAAATCGTTTTATTGATTATCGTCTTATGAAAGATAACTTTGACGTACACGAGCGACCGGTACTGGCTGCTGTCACCTGTTGTGAGCAACGCTCTGCTGTCTGAGGGTAGGCCCTGCCCACAACGCCGCCGCTGCTGCGGTGTTTTCTTTACTGTGGGAAACGGGTAATAATGGCTCTTTGATGGGAACAGGTTGCAGACCCCTGGTTTAGCGTGATGTCTGATGTATATATATATATATATATATATATATATATATATATATATATATATAGCCATGCCCTGATGTGGGGCTGGGGGGTGCGTCAACATGGTCGGGACATAGAAGGGGGTGCGCGGCTAAATAAGTTTGCAGGCGCATCAGTGAGTTTGCGGCCGCTGCGCAGGGGGAGGGGGGAGAGGGCTGAAGCAGGGGGAGGGGGGAGAGGGCTGAAGCAGAAACTACCGTTGTTAACAGAAATGTGTTTAACTTTGAAAATGTGGGCGCAATTTTAATTGTCAAAAACTCCAGCGAACCATTAGTTCATTTTGCTCAAATAGAAATTGAGGCCTGCCTCTAATTCTGGTGCTCCTTCCAATAAAGGCCTGGAGCTTGATGAGCTTGAGTCAAATACAGGCCTGGGCCTGTATTAGAGGATTTACGGTAACTTCAATAACTTCATACTGATGACCCACATGAACATAATCCTGTTTAGTGGATGCAACTACATCATGAAGTTAGCTTAACATGATAGATTTTTTTTCTTGGCAGGAAATAATAACTGGTAATATTATGAATGACATGATATTGCCCACCCCTAGCTGGAATTTAAGAAATGTACATTAATTATAATTAAAAGTTCCTGTGCGACATTTAGCTGTAACTCTTTACTGCTGACAGACAGACAGACAGATAATTTGAAGAAGTTCAGGAGAGTTGGTGGATGTTAAATTTTCCTCACGAAAAGAAAATTTGTATTAAACAAAGGTCAGTTCCCTCTGTAAAGTCAGAGGTACGGAAGAGGATTAGGGCCACTGAAAAGGAAAAAAGAAAAGAAACAGAATTCTGACTTTTTCCCCAGAATTCCCTGTCAGAATTCCGAGATTAAAAGTCAGAATTCTGAGAAAAAAGTACCCTCCCCCCCCGCGCAAACGGTCGGCGAATTGTCCGTTCCCAACCCCATGACCCCGTCTCACTCTTTGAAACGTGCAAAAGTTGGCAGCCCTGAAGTAGCTAGTGTTAGCATTAAGAAGGTTTCATTTTAGCCGCTAAAAACAGGTGATCTGTTTGTTGGCTGCCAGGATCTGCTAAAGCCGGGGACTTCTCTGATGTGATGTGAACGATTAACCCTAAGGTCTGCAGAGGAGATCGGGACGTCAGGCGGAGGTGGGGGAAAAGGATGTTACTCCGTTACACAAACAGAGAACACCTCTGATCAACACTGAGATACACCTGTCACGATGCTGTCGCCCACAGGGTTTGCAGCAACACGTTTCAAACTGCATGTTGTCTCCGCAGACGCGTGATGCCAACTAAATTCTGGCTTTCACACAAGAAAAGATACAACTGTGTGGACAGATTTTAGAGTTTTGAGAGATGCACTCAGCTGGCAGCACCCACAGACCTTTACTATGTCAGTGTAACTGGTTGCAAATAAACAACAAACTAAAAACTAAAACACAGAGTTGCCCAGAATAATAACAAGCTGTGAAGATTTAAATGCTTCTTCGAATTTTATATATGTTCACACGGAATGGAGGGATTTATATTTGCTAAAACAGATTAAGGAAAAATATGCAGAACAAGCACGTCTTACACTTGACATTCTGGAGGCTCATGGAGTTTTCATCAATTCTGCACACTACACGGGGGATTTGGCTCGTTTTTGACCATTATTCACAAATCAGATGCTCCACAGAAGCAGTTTAACATTCCTAAAACATAATCTGTCACAAGCATACTAACTATTACCATTACTGAACATATACATCAATAGAAATCCACGTTTTTGCCTTTTTATTTGTCTTCTATTTCTTTTTTCCATGTCCAGCAGGGCTAGAAAGAAAATTCTGCATGAAGGAATATTCAAGGGCATCGTACTTTTCTTCTTGTTCTTTGAAAGTTATGTGAAAAGGTCAAATATTGAGCAAAATTCACACAATTATTGAGTCGTTTATGGTTTTAATAAAATAAAGGTCATAGCTCAGCATTGCTATGAGTACATTAAAGGCTTTGGCCCAATCTCTGCACTGAATTTGCGTGAAATGTTTCAGTAAAGATAAAATTAAAAATGATAACTTTATCTTCCCTGTGATTAATTTCTAATCAGACATTTTAATATTTTACAGAATGGCTGAAAACGGGACAGGAAATCAATCCTCAAAATAAATCATCATCTAGTTTGTTTAATGCGTTAAAACACACACACACACGCGCGCGAACACACACACACACACACACCTCGAAGAGTGACACGTCCACATACTAATGACCAGCTTTGTTGTTCCACCTCATGTTCTGTAGGTTGTTAATCCTGCCTCCTGTAGATGTAGTTCAATTTGTGTCCTGTTCTAAGCTCGGCACCGGTAGGGGAAAAAATGGCTCAGAAGAATATTTGTTGGGATAGGTGTCAGGAGTGAGGTAGAGTGTGCTGAGGGAGGACGGATATGAAGTGGGGTGGTGTTTGTGCAAGTGAGGGATAAGCAGGGCTGGATACGTGACAAGAAAAGGGATCAAGTGGAGGAACGAAAGCGACAGGGAGGAAGAAAATCCCAAACCGAAGACGAGACAGATGCTTCACAGCCAGTAGTGCTCCACCTCCAACACAAGCGCGGATGAAGGATGGTGGTAAGAGGGGAACGGGGAGCTGCAGCTGCTAAAGAACTGAACTGTAGAAATGTGAGAGCTGGCTGAATTGTTGCCCTTTGTCCCAAAAGCTCAAAACTCTTTCTACCCTTTCCTCTGTATTGGCAGACCGTTGGTTTGCAAAGCACTCTGGGAGTTTTTGTGCTACGATAAAAGTTCTAAACAAACAACAATTACCTGAAAGAAAAGAGTTTGAGCTGTTTCTTGTACTTTAGACAGACAAAAATAAAAAGTACCCTGAAGCTAAAGATGGTATGAAAAAGGGTTCAGTCGGAAAGTTAAAAACAACCGATATCGACATCAGTTCGGAGTAAATATGTATTCAATCTGACCAACTATTTGGAATCCATCCATCTTTCCTGCATGCATTCAAAGTTGAGATAGCATCTGCTGAAGCTCCTCCTTCAGGAGGATTCCAGGGCATTCCCAGGCCAGAGAGGTGGTTCAAACCCTTCAGCTAGTTCAAGTACTGCTCCAGGATTTCCTCCCAATGGGACTTCCCTAAAAAACAGGGCTGCACGTTAACATTGTTAGCTTCTAGCACTGGTGCTACGAAGGCCGTATGTTTGCATTTGTCGTGTCGTGTTGTACTTCTAAAGACGTACCTAGGTGTGGTGCAGGTTGTGGGGTTGTTTCTCTGTTCTGTTAAAGGCTTAAAATAGGACTGCAGCTATTGGATATTTTAGTATTTGAATATTCGATGAATCTTCCGATTCATCGACTATTCCATTGGACATGTTTCAATTGAAACACTTGTGCATTTTCAAGGAAATAAAACAGCAAAATGATGAGGCTGAAATGTCAGACTCTTGTTATAAAAGGCTCCATAATAAATTGGTTTTGTCTAGTTCCCCGTTTCCCATCTGATATTTATAGTTAGATATTTTATGAAAAAAAAACTACATTTCAGTAACATTTTAGGTTAGTATTAATATCACTCATCTTAGTCTAAATATACCCACAGTTAAACTATGACCAGTAAAAGTATTTTACAGCTTTGCAACACTCCCCAGGTGATGGAGAAGTCTCCATTAATACATCTGCACGACTCCACACTCCAGCTTATGGCCAAGCATAAATTAGGCTTTAGCTCCTTCTCAACTGAATCAACACTCATTACTGCAGAGGAAGACCTATTAAACAGGACTCCTATATACCAGAGACTGACCCTTCACCCGGAGGAAGAATTTCAGTACCTCAGTTTTGGAGGAGGCCAAAGCGGTCATCCTTAAATCCTAAACTTACATTCACGCACTGATAGAAGGGGCCAACAGGTCTTCAACACAACCAAACCCATATAACACCATAAAGCTTTGTGAAATTCCAATTTTACCCAATTAACATGTATATTCATTTCACTTCCCCACAACAGATTATTTTAATTAGGACTGTTTTTGTTATCGAGACGTCTCACGAGGAACCTTTTGGGGCTGTAAGAGGGAGCTGGCTGTTTGGTTCAACACAACAAGGAAAGAAGCCCTTCGGATGACGAATGACAGCTACTAAGGCTCGACGAGCCGAGAAAGACAAATGCGTGGAAACTGTATGTATAAACACTGAAGACATGAAAAACTAGCTCCTATATCTGTTTCAACAACACGCATTTGAAGAGTTTTACTGCAGCTGGTAGTGAGGGAAGGTGCTGCTCCATTATCAGCATGTTGTTGTTTTTTAATCTGGTGAAATCTCATCACATCGAAGGAGATGCAGTCATCACCTTCTGTTTCTGCTGCATGACCACTTCCTTAGCAATTTAACAGATAGCTCTGTCTGAGGGGGAAAGGTCAGAGAGTGCAAGTAAGGAGATGACAAATGGCTTCAGGCTCCATGATCGCATCTCTTCGATTGAAAATCTCATTTGTATGACAATGAGGAAGTGTGGCGGGAGTATTTCTGTTGAGTATGTTCTGTGCTGCAAACACGCACTTCTCTACTGGTGAGGAGTTTTCCTTGTAATTAGATTTCCACCCGCCTAACGTGGCTGTTCCTGTTAGGCGACAGAGCACGCAGAAATGAGAAACACCTTCTTTTGGTGTCGATGCTGTCGAGAGACATTACACACCAGCGCTGAAACGTGGATCAAATCATCGAGGTCACGAGTTTGACAAGATGTAATCTTACAAATAAAAGACTCCAGCTGTTGATGAAAAACAAGTGAAACAGCACGTTTGATGTACTGGTCACAGATGATGAGTTATTGATAAAGTCATTACGTCGTCCTGTATTAGTCATGCCATGTGTGTTTATGATGTCAAACAGGAAGTCTGTCTTTGGCCAAATGATTAATGGCGTGAGCCCCTTCCTGTGAAATGTGTCTGATTATCCCCTGAATGGTCTCGCCCATTCAGGGTCAGATGGCTTCCTGATTATAATGTCTAAACGCCACCAACTACTTTCATTTACACTCAATGGCCTGAAGCCACAAATCTATCATAAAACTGACTCGTTTATGTTGAAACTATGGTAAATCATCGCCATGGCAACGTTTCATCTGACAACAGGGAGGATTTACTTTTGCCATCAGCAAAATATCTCACTCCTCAGAAAGGGATCATTGGATGTGCAACCAAATCTTAATTCAAGATGGCCGCCACTGCTAATCAGTCTGGACGGACGGACGGACGGACAGACAGACAGACGGACAGACGGACAGACGGACAGACAGACAGACAGACAGACGGACAGACAGACAATGATTTAATTGCCAATAGCATCGATTGCTCTGGTCTGATTGTTTTTCCCCCAAACATGATGGCTCCCTTTATTTCTAACGAGTTGATCAGAGGTATTTGAATGGATAAAATATTAGTTGCTGAATCAAAATTGGTGCTAAAACTGACTGCAGGACCAAGCTTTGACTGCAGGATATGCTTAGAGCACTTTTTCAGTGGAGTGTCTAAAGATAAAGAAGCAAAAACCAAACTGAAACAAAAAGGAAACAGATCCTCAAGAGACATAAACAGACAAATAAGCTGACTTGGTTGTTTTTTTAACCAAATGAGACTATCTTTTAGGAATACTTGTAACGTCCAGCAATGGTCAGTTTTTAGGTACAGTTTGACCAATCAACATCTGGTCAAAAAGGAGACACAAGACTGCATGTGTCCCCTTTAAACTGGCCTGCCTTCAACCCATCAGCTGGAGCTCAGAGCCTGCAGCTCTGAACACAGATAACGACATGTCAACAATAACATTCTCTCCTCAAGGTCCAGTCTTTCTGGTCTTCATGCCTCCATATAAGGAACACTCCAGCTCGGGTCAGGTGCTAAGTCAAAGAATGATTTCCTGAATCAGACATGAACTTCTACAACTTATAAGCTAGATACTCATTAAATAAACGTTTGTTTATTGCTACTTATAATAATTATAATATAATGAAATGCTTCATTAATCTGTGCTCAATGACTGAACTGTGAAATGAATGCTATGGTTATGACTATAGTGATTGAAAAATGTTTCAGCATGTTTACATGACAAGGTCATCACCACTTGCACTCACACAAGAACAAGTAAGGCTAAGTTAAACTCTGACACATAAACAGTCTTTTGCCCCAGTCAGAGCCTCCGTATCAAAGAAGGCGTGTTTCGGAGTTGTCTTGGTAATATTTCTCAAACTTGTCAGCCTTTGGTTGGCTACACAAATCATAACATGAGAACATCAAAACTGGATCACTCTCAGGTGATCTCTCAATCAAATCAAATCAAAGATACTTTATTAATCCCAGAGGGAAATTAGAGTTTCAGTACACACAATTCTGAGATCAGACATACATGGGCAAGACACATGACAAGAATTGGTGACTGTGGTCATTCGCAACCCTGAGTCGCGCTACCTTAATAGAGATAAGACGGTTACATGAGGATTGGTTCAGGTGGAGGAAAAAAAGGCACTTCAGAGTTACCCTCCACAGGGAGGGCAGCTTTGCTCTGCAAAAAAACACCTCACAGAAATGCAACAGACTTCAGACAACACAACACAACACAAGTGTCCACTAGGTGGGGTGGTGGGTTGGGACTATCCCTACTTCAGTTCCTGCAGCCACGATAAGCAGCGCATGTCACCTCAGTGTGGACAGGGGGAGGAGCATTGAGGGTTGGAGGGTTGCAGTGACCCTGGAACGTTTCGGCAGCCTTCCCACAGTCCCGCCCAGGCTGGGAAAGGAGACAGAGTTGAGTTGCCGTAGCGATGGAACATTCCACATATCTTCTGAGGAGGGAGTTTTCGTTGGAGCCTTGAGGTAATATATGTATTGAGCTCTTAAAGCACTCAATTTACCAAACCCTACATACTTAATTACTGAACAGCTGGAGGCAATATTTTGTGAAACTACTTAAAGACCAAGGTCACTTGTCTTTTAACACAGCTGCAGTGGTCTCTAGGAAGATTGAAACCCTTGTGAGGTGATCTTAGTGGGGAAAAAAAGCTCTGGTGCTCCTGTTTCAGGAGGTAGAAGTCAGCCAGAGGAAAGAGAAGCGGATAACACAAGCCTGAAGGAGTTCTGCTGTGTGGTGAAGTTGCTAATGCTAACGATTTGCTGCGTTCTCTGCTGTTTCCTGGTCGCTAAACCAACAACAGCTTTTCTAATCCAAACATTTCCCCCTCTGTTTTCTATTAGCGGCTAAAGCAGAAAATACGTGTAGAATAATTTCTTGTTCAGCCTGCTAAACCCAGAAAAACTGATCATATTTAAAAAATAATAACTAAAACATTGTTTCAAAGTGAACTTGGTCTTGGATTTAAAAACGAAAATAACCAATTATAATAAATAAAGGTGTTTGTAGAACATCTATTCCATTTTGAATCTGCAACTCAAAGCCTTTCATTTTAAAATACTGTTTCACCAGAAGCTTAAATAACATCTGTTAGTCAGAGGGGTGAACGTTGGAACAAAATACCTCCAGGTGAAAGTTTGCAGAAGTGTGGGGACAGGAAATGAGTAAACCAGGTGAGTTTACAGAACCTCCACTGAATCTGATGATCCTCGACACGCAGCAGAAGTTAAAGCACGGCACAAATCAGACGTGGAGGTCCAGAAAGCCAGCCTCTTTAGCCTTTGATGAAACGTACGGTCAGGTGGAAACAGTAGGGCTTTTGTAAAGGTAGCCGCCAAGAGTTCCCCTCATTTATTTGACTAATTCCATAGTGTTCCTTTATCTTCTCTTTTTGGAATAAAGTAGTTTTCCTAATGATTAAAAAAATGAAAAATGTGTCCATAAGGCTATTTGTTGAAACATTTTACACATTTCCTTAAATGATTTCATAATAACTCAAACAAATAACAAATGATAACAATTACTTTGGGAGGAGAACCGATGGTCCAGAGCACCGTTTTGGTGCAGCGTGATTAAAATCCTCTGAGCCTTGTTAAGAAGAAAACACAGCTTTTTATTAAAATGATATTTTGTGTGTTTTTATAGAGTGCTCCCTCTGCTAAATACACATTTTTGGTGAAGGCTGAAGAATATTTGCATAGTTTCAGCTGTTAATTAGCAGTAAAATAGATTATGCAAACGATGTGCTAAAGATCTAAATCCATAATACTAAAAATAGCAATCCGAGCTCAATAATGTGACATAAAAACACACATAAATGAGCCGTATAGAGGAGGCTGTACATCCGACTAAAAATAGCTGCTAATTAGTGCCTGATTTACAAGCTGTTGAAGGTGTCATCTGGAGTCTGAGTGTGAGATGTATGGTCTTCCTTATGGATTTATGATGGTGACAGCAAATAGCTGCACTGCCGCAGGGTGCAGCTGCTCTTTGACCCTGTTAGCGTTATGAAGGCAGAGCGGCTGGCGTGTTTTGACATGTAGCTCTCTTTTCTCCGGACTGTTATGACGGTTTTCCTGAAAAAACTCCTGTATTTATGTAAGAATTCTCTCTGCATTGGCAGCCGCCCAGTCTGATCAGCCAAGCAGTCTCACCAATTACAAATGCACCAATAAGGGCTTTTCTCCTGACGTCACTTCCTACTTCTTTCCCTCTCGCTTCCAACCGATATTGGACTTCATGTAACAGATCACAGAAACACCCACAGAGATCCTCGGTGTTACAGTTTCCATGTGAACAAAGAACCCTGCAACAAGCATGTCCCAGAAAAAAACTATGAATGAAAACGGCTAGTTGAACACAATGCCTTGAGAATTTATAAAAAAGATAAATTCTTATCAGCTGCAGAAAAATTAAATGAGATTATTAAAAAAATGCAAAGTCTAGTGAAAGATAAAACAACATTTTCTTGATTTATAATGCTCCTACTTCAGATGTAAAAATCATTTCTGATTATGTTTCCATATTCCTTTTGAAGTTTAATACACTGGCTGTGACATTAGCTTTGACTGTGTCATTACAAGTTCATTGTTCAGCCAAAGCTGCTTTTCCAATCATCTAAGATACGATTAGCGCTGTCTGCAACAGGTCTGCAGTTCCCAGAAATGAGATCCACATTCTGACTGATTTTAATGTTTTCCTTCTTGCTCTTTTTCAAGGTGAATTGGTTAAAAACCAGTTTCTGATGTAAAAAGTGGAACATATGACGATGATATTATTACTCTGTTCATAGGCGTCATTTTAACCGGGGACGCCGGGGACATGTCCCCGGCAAAATTTGTGATTGGATGAGGATTTTTGTTTTACCAGCTCAGATCTTATACCAGGGGTCGGCAACCTGTTCCCATCAAAGAGCCATTATTACCCGTTTCCCACAGTAAAGAAAACACCGCAGCAGCCGCGGCGTTGTGGGCGGGGCCTAGCCTCAGACAGCAGAGAGCTGCTCACAACCAGGTGACAGCAACAGGTACCAGTCGCTCGCATGGGCGTCGCACCCGTGGGGGATTCAACACCCACACCTTTCCAGCTGTTTTGCTCACCTCCACACCAGTCTGGTTTCTCTACGTCGCACTCACTCTGTTTGCCTCATCTCCTTCTTCACCTCCGCTTCTGACAGCCAATGTCGGGTTTCCAGGAGAGCAGGAGAGGGAGGGACGGAAGAGCTCGACTGAATTCATAATTTTACATCTTGACATTAGCTGTACAAAGTCTGAGTTTGATAAAGTGAAGAACAACCATTTGCAGAGGTTTATAACAGGCGCGGCGCCAGGTTTTCATTTTTGGGTGGGCCACGGTTTTTGGACGGACCTTAATAAGCAGTGACTTAGTGAAGCAGGCAGGACGNCTTGATTTATAATGCTCCTACTTCAGATGTAAAAATCATTTCTGATTATGTTTTCATATTCCTTTTGAAGTTTAATACACTGGCTGTGACATTAGCTTTGACTGTGTCATTACAAGTTCATTTTTCAGCCAAAGCTGCTTTTTCAATCATCTAAGATACAATTAGAGCTGTCTGCAACAGGTCTGCAGTTCCCAGAAATGAGATCCACATTCTGACTGATTTTAATGTTTTCCTTCTTGCTCATTTCCAAGGTGAATTGGTTAAAAACCAGAGTTTCTGATGTAAAAAGTGGAACATATGACGATGATATTATTACTCTGTTTTCTCGTCTCGTCTCGTCTTCCTCCGCTTATCCGGGTCCGGGTCGCGGGGGCAGCATCCCAACTAGGGAGCTCCAGGCCGTCCTCTCCCCGGCCTTGTCCACCAGCTCCTCCGGCAGGACCCCAAGGCGTTCCCGGACCAGATTGGAGATGTAACCTCTCCAACGTGTCCTGGGTCGACCCGGGGGCCTTCTGCCGGCAGGACATGCCCGAAACACCTCCCCGGGGAGGCGTCCAGGAGGCATCCTGACCAGATGCCCAAACCACCTCAACTGGCTCCTTTCGATCCGGAGGAGCAGCGGTTCTACTCCGAGTCCCTCCCGAATGTCCGAGCTCCTCACCCTATCTCTAAGGCTGAGCCCGGCCACCCTACGGAGGAAACTCATTTCGGCCGCTTGTATCCGCGATCTCGTTCTTTCGGTCATTACCCAAAGCTCATGACCATAGGTGAGGATTGGGACGTAGATCGACCGGTAAATCGAGAGCCTGGCTTTCTGGCTCAGCTCCCTCTTCCCCACGACAGATCGGCTCAGCGTCCGCATCACTGCAGACGCCGAACCAATCCGCCTGTCGATCTCCCGATCCCTCCTACCCTCACTCGTGAACAAGACCCCGAGATACTTAAACTCCTCCACTTGAGGTAGGACCTCTCCCCCGACCCGGAGGTGGCAAGCCACCCTTTTCCGGTCGAGAACCATGGTCTCAGATTTGGAGGTGCTGATCCTCATCCCAGCCGCTTCACACTCGGCCGCGAACCTACCCAGCAAGAGCTGAAGGTCAGAGCTGGATGAAGCTAGGAGGACCACATCATCCGCAAAAAGCAGAGACGAGATTCTCCTGCCACCAAACTCGACACACTCCACACCACGGCTGCGTCTAGAAATTCTGTCCATAAAAGTGATGAACAGAACCGGTGACAAAGGGCAGCCCTGGCGGAGTCCAACCCTCACTGGGAACAGGTCCGACTTACTACCGGCTATGCGGACCAAACTCACGCTCCTCTGGTAAAGGGACTGAATGGCCCTTAACAGAAAGCCACCCACCCCATACTCCTGGAGCGTCCCCCACAGGGTGCCCCTGGGGACACGGTCATAAGCCTTCTCCAAATCCACAAAGCACATGTGGATTGGTTGGGCAAACTCCCATGCCCCCTCCATCACCCTTGTAAGTTGTAATTGTTCTATGGTGCAAAAAATCCCACTCACGTAAAGCTATTTCAGCAGTTTACTCTTGAAAATTTCAGTACCATCCAGAATGAGTCATTTCAGGACTCAAGCTGGAAATGGCCACGCCCATTAGTCTCTCGCTCAGGTTGCAATAAGCCAAGAAGTAGATATCCGGGCTCCTCTAGCAACACATTGTCACACCAGAAGCAGCCGAAACTGATGAAGGGTGACCAAGAGTTTGTTTCTGACGCGTTGGGAGCCCCAATGTGTCGGGAGGCGATGTGCTGTGTCAGAGCGTCGCTTTCCGATGCCCATGGTAAAACGAAGATTTTAGCTAATTGTGACCTTTACCCTCTTGCAATTTAACCTTCCCCTCAACCCCATCCTAACCTTAACCCACTTGCACATGCAAAAATTTGTTTCTTGTACTTTTCCTCTCAAACACAGTCAAGTGGAAATTTCAAAAGAGAAACTGGGTTAAGGTTAGGATGGGGCGAGGGCAAGGTTAAATCGCCAGAAGCTAGAGGTTAAATGTCGGTGAAATGTCCGTTTTATCGCGGGCGCCGGAAAGCGACGCTCTGACACAGCTCGTCGCCTCCCGGCACGTTGGGGCTCCTAACGCGTCGGAAACAAACGCTTGGTCACCCTTCGTCAGTTTCAGCCACTTCGGGTGTGAGAATGCGTTGCCTCTAGTCCCCATGCGCATGTCCCAATTTATGACATCACAAACGGGGACTTTCTGAAATGACATATAAATCCTACAACTAAACATCAGCAGACAACAAATGGGCATGTTTTTCCACATTTGGAGTGTTTAGAGAGGCAATAGAGACCCACACAGCAGCAAAAAACAGCAAAAGCTTAGCAAAAACTGAATGACTGCATTGCTACATTAGCTGTATGTATTATACCACTTTTAATGATTTCTACAGCATCATACATAATTCCTGAAAGGGGGAAACTACAGGCTGCTGCTTTGGTAGAAAAACCTGAATATTCCTATAAATACATCCCCCGCCCCCCTTACATTCTGCCTTTGCTCTTCTTGACATTGGTAATTACAGAAGACAGTCAATCTTCACAAGGGTTCCATAAATGTCGAGACATTGATGGTATACTTATAACAAAAACTCTTCCCACTTGTTTTGCTATGAAAGATTTCTGCTGACAAATTCCCAAAGGATCAGCCTGACACTGGGGGGTAAGATCTGACGTGGGTGTCAGCTCCACATTCCTTATCCAAACACAAGCATCGCCCGGGTGAATTTACAGCCCGTCTCTGCTCCTCACTCTTGCTGGGCCTCTACTCCGTGAAAATCAAACCGGGAAAAAGAAAAAAGTAGCTTCCTGTCGCGCAGACGGCGTGTTATTCACCCTCGGCTGCCGTCAAACTGCAGCCAAGTTTATCACTTCCTCCCTGGGTCTTCCTGGGATCATCTCACTCAGTGATGAATGGGTGTGCCAGCTAAACGCTAACACAAAATGCTTCATGTATCAAAATGAGATTGTGTTCAAGTAAGCGACCCAAGGGCAGCGAGGGGGATGAATACTTTGAGAAAATAAACTCATTAGCAGACAGAATAATAATCTGTGATCACTCTGCTGCTGGCTTAGCCTAAGGTATGCATACTAATTGATGATCACAGTCAAGAGACCGAAACTCAGGGGAAAACTTTTATGTGATGTTGAATGGTTCCATTCATTAGAACTCCTCACTAACAGGCAGCCATGCTTTCCTCAAAGTTATTAGCACTTGTTTAATAGAAGGAAATCATTAATTCCTAAACGTGTTATCAGACTTCAACGATTCTGGCAGAAAACCCCTGTTTGGAGAGCTACACTTCATATCTTATCCTCAAGGCCCTTTGTCTGTCTCTGTGTGCTGGGTGCACGGCTGCTTCTGCATTTTTTCTGGAAACTCAAAACACTAAAATGACCTCGTCAGTTGGTCACTCAACGTGGTTGATAAAAATTTTTCAACGATGAGAACGGGAGAAGGGGCTCCCGGATGCCCCTCTGGGACAGACCCAGTTGGACACATGGACTCCTGGAAACAGTGGAACTTGATTTGTTTATCTCAGCTGTCTGTGGAGGACTCTGAAGACGTGTGGATATTCGTGGTGTTGGTGTCAGGTTTCCTGCTCATTGGCCTTGGAGGCAACCTGGCTTACCGGAAAATTAACGAGCTGTCGAGCAATATTGGCCTGCTCCCAGAGCTGAGATGGATTGCACCGCGCTGTGAATTCACAGACTCACATAATTGTTGAGATGAATCGTAAGCTTGGAACTTTGGCCAAGATTCATTCATTGGCACAAAAGATGGATGCCATCAAGGAGAGAGTGGACGAATCAGCACTGATTGGGATAGTCTAATGTCCATTATTGGGATTTTGAGAGGTTGAGGACCAAGGAAATGTAAGACAGAGAGGAAATTATCTCTGTCTGACCCCAAAACAATTTCTAATCGCAATCTGGTGCCCTTGATCCTGCAAGGCTCCAACGAAAACTCCCCCCTCAGAAGATATGTGGAATGTGTCATCGACATGGCAACTCAACTCTGTCTCCTTTCCCAGCCTGGGCGGGACTGTGGGAAGGCCGGCGAATCGTTCCAGGGTCACTGCAACCCTCAATGCTCCTCCCCCTGTTCAGACTGAGGTGACATGCGCTGCTAGTAGTGGCTGCAGGAACCGAAGTGGGGATAGTCCCAACCCACCACCCCACCTAGTGGACACTTATGTTGTGTGATGTCTGAAGTCTGTTGCATATCTGTCTGAGGTGTTTTTTGCAGAGCAAAGCTGCCCTCCCGGTGGTAAAAACGTCTCAGTGCTGCCCCCTGTGGCAGAACAGTGGCTACTGCATTTTAAACTTGTGATTGGCTGGGGCCGGTACAATTTCATGTCATCAGTACAGTCTCCTCCCACTCCCCCTCCCTCCCATGATGGAAATTCCCCACACTTGGCCATGCCACTCTGTGACTCCTGGCAACGCCCACTTTCATAGCATTTTTCAAATCTTGACTGGGGGTGGAGTTACGTTTTCTGATGGTGTGCAGTCCCTCTTTAAGTTTAAATGGGGCTAGTTGTGCCAAACAAACAAAAGTATCTCAAAAACGAAGCCTCTGACCTTTCATATTTTGACATGTTGAGAGAAAGAAGTAGCTAAACAGTTTGATGTGAAACATGTGTGTGGTGTGTAAAAAGTGTCATTAAACGAGTAAAAACCAATACATTTTAATGCCACAATTGCCCCAATAATATCGGACAGCCTTAAATTAAAATCGTTTTAAAAATGGAAAATACAAACATAACAAACATTACAAAAAATGACCATGATCTTAATTATGTACTCAAATGGATTTTCCAGACCATGAAACTAGAAAGCAACTGACCCATCAGATCCAGGATAATTGACCCTAGCAAGAAAATAATATCATTTAGGGATCCATTTACCATAAGTTATCACTGAATTCTTTCCACAGAAAACATTTAAATTGTCCCTTTTAAAAGCAAACTAGACATCTACGGACTCTGAAGGCATAGTGCGTATTAAACTTCAGAGGAAAACCTGACATAACATCACTGGTATGTTACACACGACTCTACTGGATATCCTATTTAGAAGAGGGCAGGCATTGCCACAAAATACTTAGCAAATGGCTGTGGGAGAAAAAAGAGGCCTGTGAGTCATAATTGCATGCATGCAAGTTTTCTGAGCATACTGCTAAAATCTAGTCTAATAACTTCCCACCTAAATCAATCTGATCTCACCCTCAGATCCTAAAATACTCGGTCTACCAGCAGTCTGTTGCATTTGTGTCCACCATGCAGATTCTTTTCAAGCCCACAATGTCAAAGAGGTGGAACACAATACCTTTTTAATGTGAAGAATGTTAAAATATTAATGTTTTTTTGGGAAAATGTTGCATAATATCATATAATTTACTGAATAACCAAGATGTTTTCCAAACCATGACTAAATAATAATTACACCTAAACAATGAACCAAAGGACTGATTGGTTTAAAGGGACAATGTGTCGTTTTTATCATTATTCTCTGTAAATATTCATTAAAATGTTGTTGAAAATGAATTAAATGATGCCCAATTGTTGAAAAATATACATATAACCATAAACATCAGATCTAAAATACATGTGAGCGGGTCTAAGTCTCAGGGCGACGCCATATTAGATGCCATGTTTCCTTCTACGGGAGCCCTTGAGGACAAATGGTTACAAAACTTTTACCATTCATAAACGTTGTTGTTTTACACATTTACCTCTTCACTTGTTGCCAGTGATGAAAGGGAATCTGATGTCATTTTGCTGAAGTTTGCACTCCCCAGGGCTTTTTGACCCTAATGGGGATCCGGTGGTGAGGTCTTACTCCAACACAAAAATACTGCCTACTTGCAGCAATTTAGGTATTTACTGCCCCCTATCGCCAGAAAAAATACACACTCACTTTAAAGTAGTTTCATCATATAGGAAGTTGTTTAAGAGGCAAGGTTTGCTCGTTTTCAACATATTTGCAGTATAAATTAATGTCTTGTGAATCGATTTCTGTGTAAAAGAAGCTCTGGCGCTCCTGTTTCAGGACATAGAAGTTAGCCAGAGCAGAGGGGAGGGAATTACGAGTCTTCTTTCCTGATATTCAGACATCTTGCCTCTGATTGGCTAACAGCAATGCAACTCTATCACCAACTCTGTTTGCTCAGGAACCTGGAAGTTTTAGCTCCACAAAAAACACAAGCCTTAAGGAGTTTTGCTGTGTGGTGGAGCTGATAATGCTAATGGTTAGCTTCAACTAGCCAAGATGTTCTGCTGTTTCCTGGACACTAAACCAACAACAGCCTTCTCCGTCGTGAGCCAAGAAGGGTAAGTCCATCCATCCATCCATTTTCTGAACTCGCTTGTCCACGCAGGGTCGCGGCGGACTGGTGCCTATCTCCAGTGATCAACGGGCAATCAGGCGGGGTACACCCTGGACAGAGAGCCAGTCCATCGCAGGGCAACACAGAGACACACAGGACAAACAATCATGCACACACACACACACACCTAAGGACAATTTGGACAGACCAATTAACCTAACAGTCATGTTTTTGGACTGTGGGAGGAAGCCGGAGTACCCGGAGAGAACCCACACATGCACAGGGAGAACATGCAAACTCCATGCAGAAAGATCCCAGGCCGGGAAGCGACTGCACAGCCGAAGGGTAAGTCCTTGAATGCTATTTTGACATTATGACGTCAGGCTTTTCTAATCCGAGCGTTTCCCCGTTTATTTTCTATTGGCGCCTAATGCAGGAAATAGGGGTGGAAGACTCTTTTCACGTTTAGCCTGCATGTTAAACTCAAAGTGACTGATCATATTTCAAAAAGAACGAGTAAAAAACTGTTTCTCAGTGAACTTGGTCTTTAAATAAGTCTCCTGATAAAGCAGAAGCATAAGTGATGAAAATATGTCACAACCCCATTGTTGTTTTGTGCCACACTCCTCCTCTATCGTGCCCCTGTCATCACTAAAAGCTTGATTTCATTTGCTCCATAACCCACATGTATCAGTACAATAGCATCTATTTTTCTTTAAAAAACAACTCATCTTGAGTATGAGAATTACTCTGCCAAGCTAACATCTTTCTTACTGAAGTAACGCTAAACGGGTGAGCTATTGCCACGGGTGAAATGCAAGTCTGATGACAAACAAAAGTGACAAGTGAACAGCAAATAAATTACAGTTTAGGGAAGAGCACTGCCATCAAGGACAAAGTAAGGCCGGGGGTAACGCACTCCATCAATGACTGAGTAATATATTACTGGTATGATGTTGTCAGGGCGATGCGTTGGAATTTGAACGGAGCGGCGACACGAGGACCAGAGAAGGATGTGCTATACAGATCTCACACTGCATTGTCAATGCAAGCTGTTCTGTTTTATGGACACACAGCTCAACAGTAGATCAAAGGAATGCTAGAGCTTCTTTAAACTGTGGTTGCAGCATTTTTCAGCTGGAAGCATAATAAAATGCTCCACGCCGTAATATATCAATGTGCAGTTCTCTGGTTGTGTTGCATAAAAGTCCAGGATACCTTAGAGGAAGTGTTGCATTATGGTTGGTATTTTAAAAAGCATAAAATAGGCAACAGTTAAAGGGATATCCTATACATCCTTCTGGAAAATCCACACTCATTAGCATACGTCTTTCCGACTGCTCACTGGCTGCATTCCATTCATACTTCTGCTTTGTGAATTAAATGTAAATACATTCGAATTAGAAAGCTATTTTGTACCGAGTCTGGTGCCAGACTGGTTGTCTTGTCAGGGTCAAATAAATACGCTCTAACTAGGAAGCTGATTTGAGAGCTTCTGTGATTTGATTACAGAAAAGCAAGAGATGGCAAAAGTTTTGTTGCAATTTCTGTGGTGGCATAGTCCCAAACCTTTGCCTCATTAGGTTCTTGTATATTTATTACAAATAACGAAAGACACATAATTAGTTTCAGATGGGCTGCTGGGTAATTTGCACTGAAAGTGCTGTGCTACGGGTGGCATGCAGTTTTGCACTAAAAGGTGTGACTGAGAACCTGTGTCCCCAGTGATGTAATGAATCAGAACGTGAACGTATTTCTGGTTATCTGGTTATCTCCTGAGTATTTCGCAGGCCTTCAGCATTTTAAAGGTAACATTAAGAGATTAAAGTAAGGACACAAAGGGTAGCATTATAAGTTAACCCTCTCAGGCTCAAGAAAGTTTTGATGAAAGGACAAACAACTAAGTCCTTCAGGGGTACTTCTGCATTTAAAAATGCTCATGAAATACGTACGTGCAGTAACCAGGTAGGCCGGTTTTAACTGTTGTAAATCTTCAGCACCTGCCTCCAGAGGGTTAAAGCTACAATGGTTATTCGGCTAAACAAATTAACTTAATGTTCTAACATAGTATAGCTACAGATTTATGAAGTGGTTCTCTGTCATTTTCCTAAAAACCTTGACCAATCACACAGCTTGATCTGAAACCAACAACTGGAACGTCTTGTTTGTAGCAACGAACCATCGCACTTCAGCATTTACCTGGGTCCTTCATTCCTTATGCACTCGTGCAATTCGCAACAGAACACCACGGCTGTGANGCATTATTTTAATTGGTGTGTGTGTGTGTGTGTGTGTGTGTGTGTGTGTGTGTGTGTGTGTGTGTGTGTTTTCCACTTCAAACACTGGTCTAACCAACCAGACCAGCGTGTCCAGTAACATATTAATGTTACACTTCATGTAGGCTAGGAACGTTCCACCTGCCGTGGCCCGACCGCTTCTGCTCCACATAAACTTTGTGCGTGATCAAATGTCTCTACAGGAGCTTTCTGAGCTGAAGAGCTATTCTGCCTCAGACTGGATGCGTCATGCGTCTCCATATTAGAGACGGGAACAAGCACTGTTCAGCCAAAGTTTAATAATTTCATAAAAAGAACATTTTTCCAAGCTCATCATGCGCATCAGTGTGCGTCGGGGTAATTCTTTCAAAACAGCCAGCATCCTTGAGTTTATCCGTCAAAATAAACTGTTGAATGGAAATATCTGTAACCTGCCATTTAACTGTTTTGCCTTCTTGTGAAGACTGTTGCAAAGAGAAACAACTAAACTTGATTAACCCCAGAGCCACGCGCAATGCGCTGTACTTCTGACTGTAAATGAGGGGAAATTATTTAATCGGATCCTTTTCTTTTCAACATGGTTTAATGTAAAGTTTCATTCAGTACAAACTTTAGTTGCACCGATCTAACGAGACAGAGCCTGGATTTGTATTCTGAACAGTTTAAACATGTTTGAAACGGAGACATGCGTGACGCGTCTAAAATTCGCACCTGCTCCGCTATTATGGAAATTAAACTAACAAGGTGAATAACATCAAATTATTTTAGGCACAGACAACATATCCCACGCGCCTGGTCGCTCGTGTACGTCAAAGTTATCTTCATAAGAAGATTATCAATAAAACGATTTATATAAAGATGATCCAGAAGTTGTAGCCCGTCTCTGCTACAATATTTTGATATTTTTCACCCTGTTGGTGGTTTTACTGAGCAGGTGCCACTTTTGTCATACGTTTCTTTTAAAAACATGTTTAGACTGTTCAGAATACAAATCAGGCTCTCAGAACCAGAGCGCATGTGAGAAGGTTCCTCCCACTGAAGCGAGTGTTTTCCAAACCCGGTCTCTCAGAGAGACTTGTCACTTAGAAAATGTTCCCTGATTATGAAACTTTGGCTGAATAGTGCTTGTTCCTGTCTCCAATGTGGCGACGCATCCAGGAGCCGTCTGAGGAGAATCCCAGAATCTGACATCCTCTTCAGCTCAGGAAGCGCCTATGATTACGCACAAGCGTGACGCGTCAACCCGGTCTCACAGTAAGACCGGGTTGACCTGTTCAGGTTTACGCAGACAATCTTTACATTTAGAATTGGCATACAGATGTAAAATTAATGCAGTAAAATATAAAGCATTTTATTTAAATATCCATTCATTATTTTACAAGCACAGAGAGCCGCATCAGATGGATGGAAGAGCCGCATGCGGCTCCAGAGCCGCCGACCCCTGTGCTAGCCTACTTTATTGTCCCCAGCAATTTTTAAACCCCACTCAAGTGTATGGTTATTGTCCCCAGCAATTCTGAAAACAAACTGACGCCCTTGGCTGCTGGGTAATTTGCACTGAAAGTGCTGTGCTACGGGTGGCATGCAGTTTTGCACTAAAAGGTGTGACTGAGAACCTGTGTCCCCAGTGATGTAATGAATCAGAACGTGAACATATTTCTGGTTATCTGTTTATCTTCTGAGTATTTCACAGGCCTTCAGCATTTTAAAGGTAACATTAAGAGATTAAAGTAAGGACACAAAGGGTAGCATTATAAGTTAACCCTCTCAGGCTCAAGAAAGTTTTGATGAAAGGACAAACAACTAAGTCCTTCAGGGGTACTTCTGCATTTAAAAATGCTCATGAAATACGTACGTGCAGTAACCAGGTAGGTCGGTTTTAACTGTTGTAAATCTTCAGCACCTGCCTCCAGAGGGTTAAAGCTACAATGGTTATTCGGCTAAACAAATTAACTTAATGTTCTAACATAGTATAGCTACAGATTTATGAAGTGGTTCTCTGTCATTTTCCTAAAAACCTTGACCAATCACACAGCTTGATCTGAAACCAACAACTGGAACGTCTTGTTTGTAGCAACGAACCATCGCACTTCAGCATTTACCTGGGTCCTTCATTACTTATGCACTTGTGTAATTAGCAACAGAACACCACTGGCGTGAGAGGTTCTCTGCTCGATAATATCAGAGAAGGAGAAACAGCCGGCTGCCACCACTTCAGCTTCAAGACAAACTACCACAGTCCCAAAAAGAAAAACATCATTTGAAGTCACCGACAACGAGACGTTTGGACCTGGAAAATGGCGACTGGTGTTTAGCGCCATCTCGTTTCCTTTGCAGTTCCGGTATCAGGCGGATGTGGCCCAGGGATGACAACCGAAAGGATGGGTGAGAGTTCCATGACCGTGTTTGTGTTTAAAACCTAGCTTGTTTTGCAGATTTGCCATTGAAGTTTAAAGACTCAATTGCGCACTAGATTTTCATCTTTTTATATTTTTAAAGTGAAAACCAAAACATGCTTTTCTGTGTAATTCAGTAACGTAATGGCCACAGAGCAATGGTTTGTTCTGAGAAAAACTGGTTTAACAAGTCACGCCACCTTGAATTAGCAAGTTACAACCCACTTCCTTGTCTGTAATACATAAACTTTGGTCGCCAGACTACTAACCCCAGAACAACACTAACCCAAGCTACGGCTAACCCTAGCATACTGCTAATGCTAGTCTAAGCTATTGCTAGCATCCTTGTTGGACAAGAGAAAATCAACAAGGAAGAATTTTGGAGCACCACTCACATTCTAGGATGTACTGGGAATGCCAGATAGACCCACAGTTTTTTTGTCTTTATCTTTGAGTACAAACCCCTGCACCACGGTCGGACAGTCACTTTGGGTGCTTTTATAGGAAACACCATGCCGGCATATCGGCGTAATATTACCGCAATGGTATGTCCATAATCGTGCCATGCCGGAATGGCATTGCATGAATATTGCGGCATTCGTTCCGCCTCACTTGGTAGTAATATTGCTGCATCAGCCCCTCGCCTCTGACGGCTAAACGCGTGACAGACTCACTAATCCCTTTGGAGCAATTGTGGGCTGCCCAGTTACCTCCCTATATCCCGTCTTGGTTGGAGAGGTGTCTGATGGCAGTTTATTCTAGCTTCAGCTTTGCTACTATAAATGCCAAAATCCTCCCTTTAGCAGACTCACTTCGTTCCTCATTCACCCTCGGCCTTTATTATTCATGTCCTTACGGAGTGGGCGAGGCAAACCAATCTTCCCTTTGTAGCTCTTTGTTATATAGCATTGTGTTTGGTTATTTATCTGGGCTCCTGGGCCATTGTTAGCCCCAACAAAGTTTCATATGTTATACAGAAGGTCATAAAATAATTTCTAACTGTAAAAAAAATCATTTCTAGGACCATTTTAATGTTTCTGTTGCTCTGCCTAGAATTCATTCTTACAAAGTCCCTTAAGTAGCATCTAAAACCAGGATGTGAAATATGACTGTTTTTGTCACAAAGCCAGTTTATTTGTGATCAGACACAGAAGAATAATTCAGGAGCTAATGCTGACTCAGATGTTTCCTCATGCAAGTTTCAATTATGCAAAAGCATATGGCAATGGTAACGAGAGCAGAGCCTTTTACTGAAAGGTTTTACCACTTTCAGTAAACACACAAAGTCCTCATATTTCAAGAGAGCACTCATATTTCCTCTGTGACTGGAAAAGTCAACATGGAAAAGACAGTCAAGAGGAAATTTTAAGAGAGGATGATGTGTTCCAGATGAAAATTCACTTGTGATCCTTGCGCTGAAGCAAAAGGTGTATTGGCTCCTAAAGCTTTAAAAGGCTGATGTTTTCCTCTCTTATTCCAAGTGAAGACTGTAAAGGAAGTGCACTACGTGTCTAAAGGCTAATCACAATGCTGTCCTGGCCTTTGTGCCACAGAGCTCTTCAAAGTTTCCTCATGCACACCTGGAGAAACCCATGACTAACAGCACACAGAAGAGGAAATACACTGAGTCGACTCTTAATTTCCTGAGAGCTAACTGGAAAACCTCAGTCTGACAATATTATGACTGGAATCTTGTGATATATTGAGACTTGGGAGCTTTATCTGTCTTTGTAGCAGGAAAGTAGAGACACAGTTGTTTTTTTATAGCTTAAAAAAACAATTGCACTGAAATAAAATAAAAATAGTCTAAACACAACAATATAAATTTACTCTAATTTAATTAAAGGAATGTTTGGGAGTTTGAACCTAATCTCTTTTAAAGTTTTAGTTAACACTAATGTATTAAAAACAGGTTTTGGCCACTAGTTCAAATAAACTAAACAAGGGGCGTATTTATTGTTTACCATCAATTCGTTTTTCAGGTTGCTGAATTTGCAGTGAGCTAACGCTACAGCGTTGCATTTGTAATTCAACACCTGCAGGCAAAAGCTCCAGAGTTGTTTAAAGAACCAAGTCCAGAAAACAGGAGAGACCCAGAAGTTTTATCTTGTACTCCTAAGAAGTCACAACATCTTTTTTGAAGAAGGTCCGAGGCTAACGGTGAGCTAACAATGCTAATGGTGAACTAGAAGCAAATACTTGGCTCTATGTATATCTCAAGTTACCTTTTCAATTACCAACAATTCAATATTACAGTCAATCGTGGCATTTTACTTCCTTTAATGAGTCGTTAAGAACTATAACAGCAAGCTAACGTAATACAGCAAACAACCACACTTCCTGTAATGCTGCAGACATATTACCTTAATAAGTGTAGTAAGTGCTCCCTACCATAAAACATCCAAGAGTGCCAACAACAGATATGACAATGTATTTATTTACTTATCAACTTACTGTGTGACTCATCTTCACTATCATCTAGGACCTTCTGGTTCTGATCCGTAACTAATTTCAGTCATGAAACTTGGAATGGCAGTGAGAAAGGAATGTTTTGCTTGGAAAGACCGACTGCAGTAACGAAATTGTTATTAAACAAATTTGACCACAGGGCGTCATTCTTACTTCTTTTACATATTGCACCTTTAAGGTTGGTAAATGGCCTGTATTTGTATAGCACCTTCTTAGGATTCTACAACCCCCCAAGGCACCTCACAACACGATCAGTCATTCACACATTCACACGTTGGTGGGGATGAGCTACGATGTAGCCACAGCTGCCCTGGCGTGCACTTACAGAGGCGAGGCCAGCCGAAGGTCGCCAACGATGCCGTCCTGGCGACAGGTTTGTAATAAGAATATTGTGGCAGCAACAGAGGGGTGCCAGCGGTCTGGGCTAGGGGGCCCCAGGCAGCCGCTGACCTATGCCTAATGGCAAAACCACCACTGTCTATAAGAATAACAGTCACTTTTCCTGCAGACGCACGCTGTGAAAGAACTCAGTAAAAAGCCTCATGTCAGCAAGATTAAACTTCAAATTGTTGATTTTTAAAAATCAAAGTTAACAAAGTTTTGTTGGAGGCAAGCTGTGTTGTCTTTTAGTAATTCTCTTTACTTTTGAGTTCCTCTGATGTCTGAATCAGCAGCTACCTTTGTGAGGGAGTGAGTCAGTGGATTTTTGGTCGTTGACGTCTGAATTCCTTACTGCTTTGAGAGGCCACAAACCCACAAAGCTGTCAAATGCAGCTGTTGGTTTCCATCGTGAGATGTGCTCATGGTGAGCAATAATGGAAGGAAAGTCAGTAATGTGAGACTTACTAATGTCATACCCCGTCACCCCAGATACCTTCATTTATTCCAGCAGACGTCCCAAGTGAACACAAACTCCCTCTTTACGGGACCGACGGTACTGATTGGTTCATTATCTGTCTACTTTGACCTTTTGAATCAGATTTCCAGTAATTTTTTTTTTTTTAAAGTCCATATACAATCATTTGGTGGGCTGACTTGAGTGGAAAACGAGATTCCAGACATATAAATGACTAATTGAGCTGGTTTTGGCTCAAGGACTTTGTTCCCTAACTCACAGGTGGTCCCATGCGGTGAACAACACCCTTAATTTTTCTCCAATTCTTATTCAGTCTCCTGTTACTTCAATATATCCTGTGACATGTTTAAACAAGACGTCCCAGATGAAATCTCAGGGTGCACCACACATTTGCACATACTAATTTTCCAAATCCTGAAAAAAGACAAGCAAATATCCCAGTGTTCCGGCCAAAGGAACCTTCAGGGCTCACCTGCACGTTACCACAGTAATGCTTACAGACAGCTCCCAGCCAGATGTTTGTTCATGAGTGAAACAGAGGACCAGAAGCTGCTCTCAGAGATTTTAAGGGTGAACAAAAACACCGGACACCAGATAAACTGTGACTAAACGCGGGGTTAGACGGAGGAATCTTAAAGGCCACAGAAAAGGCAAATAAACAGACCTCACATGCACTTTGTGTGTTCCTAATGGCAGGAAACAAAGACGAACCAACCCACTTTGAAAATAAAGAGTGCTTGGAAATATACACAAACACAATGTACTCACACATACACAACCCAGCCGTGTCTCCATGTCCACATCATCTCTTGTTTTTGAGATTTGGGTTGAATCATCACCGGGTGAATATCAGAATCTCCTTAGATTTCAAATGAATTCAGTTTGAAGAAATTGCTTTTATCTCTACAGTTTTTTAGGCATTATATGGGTTTATATGCAAAACAAGAAAGAGTTTATTACTTCTAGAAACAGCCGTCCAGGACAAGAGTACCAGATTTAATAAAACTCATTATTTCAGTAAATTTGCTGTGGTCTCTGGTATGAATGATTGAATGAATGAATGAATGAATGAATGAATGCATTCTGAGTCATTTTCAGTTGGAAATAAAAGCTCTTGCGCCCCAGTTTCAGAAAGCAGAAGTTAGTCAGAGGAGCAGAAGGCAGAAAATGGCAGGTTTTGGAGTCTTGCTCATTAATATTCATGATATGCAAACATCTCAGCTCTGATTGGCTAACAGCAACATGACTCTTCTATGTCCGTTTGTTTGTTTTCTTTGTTTAAAAAATCCAACGTCAATGTTTTATCGCCACAAATTAAAAAAGCTTAATGTAAAATAAAATATTTCATGTTGTTGAGTTGCTAATGCTAACAGTTAGCTTCTGCTAGCCAAGATGTGCTCCGCTCTCTCCTAGCCTCTAGATCAACACAGCCTTTTGCATTTGCAAGCCAAGGTGGGAGAGTCCATGAAAGTTAATTTTACAGTCTGACATATATCTGTGTGGCTTTTTCTGGCATGGTTGCTTCCTGATTTATCATTAGCTAAAGCAGGTAATAGGGTTGGAAGACGTTTACGTTCAGCGTGCAGGTGAAACAGAGTGACCCATAGTATTTCACAGAGAACAAACATTATACAGTTTCTCACCTTTAAAGTAAAGGGAATGTTTCCAGATTGGCAAAGATTGTAACAGCGCGGAAAGAGTGAGTCAACATTAGAGAATGAGATCTGAAAGTTGCCAAAATTTTTAGCCTTTTTCAGAATGTGTTTTGTAAGCAGTAAAATAAAAAAATAAAAAAAACTTATTTTGGTTTATTTTTTTACCACTGCACCTATAACAGGCTTTTTGCTAACAGAACTACATAAAAGTATGATGCTTTAAGCTCGCCTCCAATGAAAGTAATATTTTAGGAACCCACGGCTGTCCAGGAGAATAAAACACCAAAGGCAGGACAGGAACAAAGACATTTTCCTGTGTTTTTTACATTTTTCTGCTCCAGATTGCTGAGGAGCAGCTTGGTGAAACTGGTGGGTGCAGACTGTTCTCATTTTAGCATCAAACTTTAATTGAAACCTAGAGGAGGGGGGGGGGGGGGGGGGGGGGGGGGGGGGGGGGATGAGCTGAGAATGTGTTCAGTCAGAGGGTGTGATGGTGAATCCGGTCTGTGAGCTCACTCACTTGTTTTTTTTCATCCGGGACAACTCATCAAACCAACATGAGGCAGATTTTTCCCCATTGTCAGCAAGTGCCAGAGTGTTGTTGCATCATCACCTTAAGACACTAAAACCTCCTCAGTACCACGAACTAGGGCAGGGGTGGGCAAGCCTGGTCCTCGATGGCTGCTATCCAGCATGTTTTAGTTGTTTCCCAGTTCCAACACACCTGATTCCTCTTCAGGCTCTGCAGCAGCCTGGTAATCACCAGGTGTGTTTAAGCAGAGAAACAGCTAAAACATGCTGGATAGCAGATCTTCAGGACCAGGGCTGCCCACCCCTGATCTGGGGTTTATAAAACCAGATCTTCAACTCCGGCACTTTACGTGTTGGGGTGAAAACGACTACTGCGGCATGCCATCCATTCAAGTGCACATACAAGTGTTTGAAACAGGAAATTGAGAGGAAATCAGGATGAAGCTTAATGAGTTTGACGCCATGAGAAGCAGAAGCCCTGAGCGTGGCTATTTGATCTTCAGATGGGAGCTCTTTAGCAGCGTGACTCTTTTCAGAAACATCCTTCCTGTGGTTTTAATGACTCTTTTAAACATGCTGATTTTTCTTGCCTCTGAAAAGTTTGACTTTTAGATTGGTTGCAGTCAGCTTGAGACTAAGTTGAAACCCTTAAAAGCTGAGCCACATAGTGGTAAATCATATGTCTCTATTTATCTAAACAGCAACACTTAAGCCCAACTGCTTCTTTTCAGGTCTTCCTCTCCCACATGCGACCTAACTCACGAGGCATTTAGGCGTCCCGTAAGGTAACAAGGGGAGACCGGTGAGAACACGTTGAAACTGAGATGCAGCAGTTAGTATTTAATGTAAAATATGTCTGTGACCAGTGAAACCAAGGCACAATGGTGTGTCTTTCTGCATCTATGATTAAAGAAAATTACAGCTGTCTCCGTGTTTTAGGGATTTCTTTAGCATGTCAAAAAAACAACGTGCATCGTGCTAACGTTAGCATCTCACACAGGAGAGAGGAAAAGGAGCTGAACCACTGAAGAAACTAGATTTCTAACATTTATGTTGATTTTATACATTTTACAAAACAAATGTTTGCAAATAGGCTAGCTGGTGGGTTAAACGAAGTTTCAAGTGCAAACTGTGCCATCTGAAAGATTTCATTTCAAACATTGACCTTCAATATTGGAAGGACTTTTAACCTTTTGGCACCGACAAGCTGAGAGAGTTTCTTTAGCAAAACAACACCGGGTTTAATAATTCAACAAAATAAAAGTCTGTTTTCACCCAAAAATGACCTTCTGGGTCTTATCTTCATTGTGTTGCTTCTCTTACTTGTTGATTTCTTTTATTAGTGGTTTAATAATCTAAGCACGTCTTTAGCAGTGCTGTAAACTGATATTAGTCCGGGTCAGAAAACAGAACCAGAGCATAAATATGATAACCGACCTCACCCAGGAGCCGCGGAGCCTGGACAACAGCAACAGCTGCTTCCCTGCGGCTGTTGGGGTCACGACCTCTGTTCCTTAAACTGTTCTCTGCAGTTCCGTTACTTCAGTAAGATCTCAGGTCTTTAGGACAAACTGAATATCCCATTTTGTTCTCTTATATCTCTGACTTGCTGCTGAATAACAACCCTTTCCTGTAAATCCAACAGTAGGTGTCAGTCCTAAAACTCGTGTTGGAATGAAAACTTATAATAGAAAGAACTGTGAAATAATGTCTACAAGCAAAATAATAACATTTAGGACTTCCAACCTAAAAGCTGACCCCTGGGAAAGCCGTCCTTTCAGAAAGCCCGTCTCACAGCCGCCTGAACCCAACATGCGGCTTCCTTTTTTTGTGAGGCAGCGTCCATGCAGGGTGATAAGAGACTCGGGCTAAATCCTGCAATTACGCACAGCACTCCTGACCTTTATGGCCCAGTTTAAGCTTCATACACTGGTCTATTTGCACAGAGGGCTCATGAGAGGAGATGATGTTAAAGCACCACCGTTTATTATGGACAACAATAATCTCAGCGATCGATGTTCGCTCATCTTTGCTGCATTACACAGAACTGGGCCTGAAAGTACAGCTTTACTGTAGAAGATGCAAAGAAAAGAAAACAAGTGGGAAAGTGTAGATTAGTGCAGAGGCTGGTGACGAACACACCTGACTCTTACTGTTCCACATTTGATTTGGCACCTTTGAGCTATAAGCTATTAACAGCTAAAACCTGTTAGTGTTTAAAATGTTCCTGAAAACCCAAAACACCAAATCTGTGGCCCTAAAACATGGTCCCAATCTGTTATCTTAAATTGGGACAATAATCTCAGAATCATCTCTACAGATTAAAGCTGGCAGAATGAAGGAGGACAGAGGCCTGGTGTTCTGAGCTGATAACATCCATGACAAAGACGGTTTACATGCAGAGGGTCTGAGCTGGAGCGTGTTCGCCCCCAGTGGCTGTGATTAAAGTGCTGTCTTCCTGCAAGGCTTCCTCTGACTGAGCAGAGCCGATAAAAGGGCAGAGCAGACACCTCCAACTTTCATATGGATGCAGCTGTCAAAGTTTAACATCTTATCTTAAAGTGGAACAGCTGAAGATTGGTCCAACCCACCTCAATGGCATCTACGAGACAGCGGTCTTAAAATGTGCAGTAGATGTTTAATATCACTGGTTACTGAACCATTAGTACATCAGTCAAGTAGCTAATGAAAAGATTTAGACAAATATCTCAGACATGAATCATGTACATTTACAAGTGATTGACTTTTGGAGTCAACCCAATCCAAGATGGCTACCCTACCTATTTAGCATTTGCAAACACAAAAATTGCTCAGACTATGTTTTATTCTACATATACTAGAACGGAGTTTCACTATACATATTATACTTAAGCTGCTTGAACTGTCACATATGCTGAACGTAAAAATGGTCTTCTACCCTCATTTTGTGCGTGAGCCGTCATAAGGAGACAGACAGGGAAACGCTCGGGTAAGAAAAAACCTGCCTCTATTACATCACAGAGAAATATTTGCATTCTTGGACTCACCCAGCTTGGCTTGCGACTGGGGAAGGTCGTGTTGATGTGGAGGCCAGGAGAGAGCAGAGCACTTCTCTGCATTTAGAAGCTAATCGTTAGCCTTAAAAACTACACTAACTGGCAGAACTCCTTCAGGTTTGTGTTATTTGTGGAGGTAAAACATCAGCGTTGCATTATTTTCACCAAAGAAAGAAGAGAGAACGAAGGCAGTGGAAGAGCCACATTGCTGATAGCCAATCAGAGGCAAGAGGTTTGCATCTGATGGATATTAATGAGTAAGACTCGTAAACCTGCCTTTTTCAACAAAAACTGATCATATTTGTTAGCAATTGTTCCATATCTTCAACCAGCTGATAATTATTAAGGAAACTCTCAAAATAATGACTGGACGTACATCTTTAAGTGATTAACTTTGAGAGTCCACCCAAATCAAGAGGTTTGCCAAACGCATTAAAGTATCCGAGCATTAAAAAGGTGATAACTCAGTCGATGTTACAGAAACTGAGCTAGTTTGGTGTACTAGTTAATGATAGCACCCTCAAGTTCGAACAGATTGCACAAGATTTTGCAGGATTATGTTACATCAAATAACAAATAATGAGATTTTCCAACTTTGACCAAAACATCTGAGTCCATCGTTTCTAACCGTTAGATTGTCTCGAATTACAACTCTGACCTGGAAGATGAGGGGCACCACTTACTCTTTAAGATAAACTAAAATAAAAACACTTCTGTGTTTCTGTTTAAATGTATTAAGTTAAGTAACAATTACCAGGTGGTAGATCAAACTGAAGGAATCGGTATGGGGCACTGATTTTTTATGTAGGTATCCCGACTCTGAGCAGAGTGACACCGAAGCAGACAGCATCTATAATTCTTAACTTCTAACAAAAAAACACACAATGGTGTGATTGTGCTTGTGGGATTTCACCGTTCTGATGATGGACGCATCAGGATTCACGCAAAGACAGGAAGCAGCTAAACTACGCTGATTGAGTCGTCTCAAGAATAGAAGCGACACCCTTGCATTAGCTCCTTTAATGGCATAGCCTCCTGTTTTAGAAATGTTGGGAGAGATGTGCACCTCTCCTCAAAAGGCCTGGCTTCGCTCCTCTCCCCGTATCGCATCACTAATCAGATTACCTTCGCTCTTTAGGAAGCTTGTCACCTCCCACCCGTTGAACAGAAGGGCGCCCGTCGTCTTCTTTTGTCTGAGAACTTTTATAAAGCTGTCGACGGGCTGGTGTGAAAAATCACCTTGAGTACTTGTATTTTCCAAGCTGATCATCTTCATGAATGTTTCCAAGTCTGGACGTGACTTCAAGCACGCAACACACCCAAATCAACATTTTAAGTGGCAGGCCAACCACTTGCTAAAGAATATTTTAGTTTTTATTTCATATTCAGACATGAACAGAGCTAAACTGAAAGAATCTGTTAAAGTAAAAAAAATCTTAAAATTATGTGGATGTTTTGGTAAAAAGTGACAAATTGTTACCTCATATTATTATGACCTCAAAATTAATAATATGACTTGTATATTCTCAAAATATAATACATTTTAACCTTTTGGGCCCTAGTGAATTCAATTGTTCATCTGCTGTGTGTGTGTGTGTGTGTGTGTGTGTGTGTGTGTGTGTGTGTGTGTGTGTGTGTGTGTGTGTGTGTGTGTGTGTGGG